>CM040915.1:33990740-34053240 GCA_023029165.1 Gobiocypris rarus | reverse complement strand
TGGGATGTGCATGTGTCACAGCATTGATCAGCTCCAGTACGAGACAACACACAGCTGGTGTTAATGGCCGGTCGAGAGTGGGTGTTTCGGAGCTCAGGTTGGTGCCAGCTGACTTCATTAGATCGAGTGATAGAACGCGCCCATCACTTTTTCTGCCAATCTCTGATTCCTGACAGAGAGCCGTCAGCTGCAAAAAACTGTGGAGCCTTTAATAACAGCATGACTCAGCTGATTATCTAATTATGCGTTATGCAAGAATGTAAATTGCACTCATGCAAATCTGATGCTTGAAGGTTATGATGTGCATGTGACATGGGCTTAAAGAGATAGTTCAATCAGAAATAAAACTTCAGCAAAAGGTCATCATTTACTCACCTTCATCTTGTTGCAAAACTGCATGACTTTCATTTGTGGAACAGAAAATAAGATTCTTAGCCAAATGTTTATGCTGATCTTTTTGCATATGCACACGCACTATATTGACAAAAGTTTTTGGACGCCTGCCTTTACATCAAATGTATGGCATCCCATTCTTAATCCGTATAGTTTAATATGGAGTTGGAACAGATTTAAATCTTCTGGGAAGGCTTTCCTCAAGGTTTAGGAGTGTGTTTATGGGAATTTTTGACCATTCTTCTAGAAGCGCATTTGTGAGGTCAGGCACTGATGTTGGACGAGAAGGCCTGGCTTCTAGTCTCCGCTCTAATTCATCCCAAAGTGTTCTATCGGGATGAGGTCAGGACTCTGTGCAGGCCAGTCCAGTTCCTCCACACCAAACTTGCTCATCCATGTCTTTATGGAGCGACGCTTTGTGCACTGGAGCGCAGTCATGTTGGGACAGGAAGGGCCGTCCCAAACTGATCCCACAAAGTTGGGAGCATGAAATTGTCCAAAATGTCTTGGTGAAGCATTAAGAGTTCCTTTCACTGGAACTAAGGGCCCAAGCCCAACCCCTGAAAAACAACCCCACCCCATAATCCCCCCTCCACCAAACTTTACACTTGGCACAATGCAGTCAGGCAAGTCCCGTTCCCCTGGCAACCGCCAAACCCAGACTCATCCATGGGATGGTCAGACAGAGAAGCGTGATTGGTCACTCAGAGAACACGTCTCACTGCTCTAGAGTCCAGTGGTGGCGTGCTTTACCCCACTGCATCCCACGCTTTGCATTGCTCTTGGTGATGTAAGGCTTGGATGAGCTGCTCGGCCATGGAAACCCATTCCATGAAGCTCTCTCCGCACTGTTCTTGAGCTCATCTGAAGGCCACAGGAGTTTGGAGGTCTGGAGCGATTGACTCTGCAGAAAGTTGGAGACTTCTGCGCACTGTGACCCTCAGCATGCGCTGACCCCGCTCTGTGATTTTATGTGGCCTATCACTTCGTGGCTGAGTTGCTGTTGTTCCCAATCGCTTCCACTTTGTTATAATCCCACTAACAGTTTAGTGTGGAATATTTAGTAGTGAGGAAATTTCAGGAATGGACTCCCGGCACCACGCTTGAGTTCACTGAGCTCCTGAGAGCGAGCCATTCTTTCACATTCACTACCATTTAGAAGTTCTGGGTTGATAAGATGACGTGGCTTATGTTCACTAAGGCTTCTGTTTTTATTATAATACATTTTAAAACTAAATATATTCCTATGATGACAAATCAGAATTTTAGCATCTACGACTATGGTAGTTAACATGAACAACTGAACAACTCTCAGTGTTCATTATCTTTATTTATTTACAGCATCATTTGATATTCAAAAGGCAGCATAATTCCCTAATGGAAACGTTTGACATCTATGCCACAGTTTTGAATTTCAAATGTTCTCTGTGCCAGTCCTACATAGCTTAAATCAAAATAGTCTAGTCCTGCAGCTTCACAACATTGTAATGGTATAATGTTTCCTATCTCACTGTTGTCTTGTTGTGACTTGTTACTGTTTCTGACATCTTGATAAGTCAGTCTTTTTCTTTTTTAAGCTCTGTTCTGTGAACAACATTTTGAAAAGTGTCTGGCTGAAAGTCAGTCTTCTGGGCTTCCCTTTGAAGAGCACAAGTAAAAATTACAGTGAGTCTGAAGCCATTTACTCTGATTGATCAGTTTGTCAAATTATATTGCAGTGATTTTGTTGTCTTGTTATAAACTTTTTCTGAAAGTACGTCTGTGACTCAAAGAGAGTTTTGCAGTTAAGAGTCAACAGGCCTGTCTGTTGCCTTGTAGACCTTCATAGATTAAATATGTATACAAATATTTGTTCATTTATGAACATTAATATAAAGTGAAACTGGTTTATAGTGAATTGGCCTACATAGTTATAGGTATATTTTGTGGGAATTAAATCATTTGGTAGTACATAGATCACATTTGAGACTTTGCGAATGTAAAACATCGGAATGGAATTGCCTGAAATAGTTCCACCTTTTAGAAATGTGCTATTTCAACCACTCACATGGTGCTTATTGCTCATTTTTAGCGACGCACTAATCTAAAACAGCACTTTTCCAGGGTGCCAGAAGAACCTAGAAGTGTCGACGAGTGTCTGTTTGTAAACAGCAATTTCATCTGTGCAAGGCAGCAATTATAATAAAGCTAAATGGCTGTTTGAATTGATTTGTATCAGTTTCACAACATTTGTGCTGTAGTGTTGAGGAATATTTCATACCCAATGTTGTTATACATAATTGACAAGCATTCTCAGGAGAACAAGATGGTCAATGGATGTAGCACAAACTGTTGCATATAAAATCAACTGAAGTATACAGATGTTCAAAGTCATTCGAAAGAATTGTTGAAAGAAATTAATACTTTTATTCAGCAATGACACTTTACTTTGGTCAAAAGTGACGGGAAAAAAAAAACATTTTTAATTTATAGTTACAGAATATTTGAAACCGTTTTCAACATTGATAAATATTTTAATTTAATAAATATATTTTATTTCATATATAATAATGAAAATATGCATTAATACAAATGTTTTTTGAGCATCAAATCCATGCATCAAAACATCAAAAACACGCACCCATGCTCATTTCTGTATTCCCTAATCATTAACAACATGTATTCGTGTTCACTTTCTGTGCCTTACATTAATTATTATATTGATTAATAATACATTATTAGCCAATATGTGTGCTTTATGTACATTTCTGATATACACACCGTGGAAAGATCACTTTAAATTGTAATATAGACCCATTCATTTTCTGTGAAGCTGCTCTGAAACAATATGTATCGTGAGAAACGCTATTCAAATAAATATGAATTTAATTTAATCAAATCTGCATATATTAGATTGATTTCTGAAGACTGATGGTAAGCTGAATTTTCAGCATCATTACTCCAGAGGAATAAACTGCATTTTGAAATGCACTGAGATAGAAAACATTCATTTCAAATTGAAATAATTTTGTCTTGGTGAGTAAAAGAGACTTTCCAAAAATCTTAACAACACTAAACTTTTGAACGGTAGTGTATGAATATGTCCAGACTGTAAAAACATGTATTTTTTCTACCCAAAGCTGCCTTTTGGCACATGATTCAACAATTTAACCAAAAGAAGGCAAGTTTTGAAACATCCTTCTCGCCTATAAAAATAACTAATGAAGAAAATATTTTTATTAAACAGTGTTTACTGAGTAAATTGTGTCTGTCCTTAAATTAATTCAATTATAACTCAAAGTTTCTTAAAGATAATGCTGTAAACTATACGGAGATCTTACTTGCACATTACTATAATATTAAAGGTTAACAACAGAGCATGAACTATTAGCCTAAATTCAGTTGATATTCATGTTTAGATATAATAATCATCACTCAAATAACACATTGTGTGCAAACATGTAAACTTCACATAAGGCAGTTTTTGCATTAACTTCTAAATCTGATTATAAAATGAAGTTTTTACTCCAGTTCGTTGTTGGAATATAATCATTTACACACAGTGGCTGTCATTCTCATAAACACACATTAATAATCCAGACATCAGTAACAGGTTCAGCGAACATAATGAATATATGGGCTAATATCGGTCATATATTGAGTGAAAGAGTTGATTTCTCTAGTGAACTCACAGCTGTTGACACTGAATGACTCCTGAGGTAAATGTGATGCTCATTGTTCTCAAGCTGTTTTATTGACGTCTGTCCGCTGTTGAAACACTGATTGAGCGATTACACCACATATGATGCGCTTCAATGTATCCTCAACACACCTTCAGATGTTCATTCATGTTTATTCTTTGACTATGACGAGATGATCGCGTTCACTCACATATACAGTGATCCGTCACGCCACATTAAAGAGACTCCATTTATCATTTGAATTTTGAATACTTAATATGTTCGTGTGGGAACTCGGATTGAAGTTTGATCCGTGTGTAAAACAAGCCGACTGTTAAAGACTGCATTCGGTACCGTTCGGTACACACGTGCACCGTACCGGAAGCCCTGTTCCGAATACGTGTACCGTTACACCCATAATAAAAAGGTATTCATCATTTCTCAAAGGTCAATCACCATTTTGCATTATGCAATTTCATAGGGTAACACGCCGTGCCTCACAATGTGACCTTATCTCTCTGCTATTGGATCCAGGGAGGATTTTGTTGCTTCTTTATGCCTTGTCGCATTCAATCATCCTATTGATATTGTGAATGGGTTACCACTCTCCAAATACAACATACTGCAGTCTCATCTGAGCTCATCTTCAGTTTCTGCCCTGACCCATAGGTGTTTTTCTTTTCTCTCCCAGAGGGTTTGTGTGTGCGTCACTCTTCATAGCATAAATAATTAATGTGTTCTTTTCCCCCGTATTCACGAGTGGGTGTCGGTTCAGCTGGGGTCTGGTATCCGCTGAGGTAAGGACACTCATGGATATACCTTGGCATTATTATAGCAAAGGGACTATTGGAAAGGGACTGTTAAATAATGTATATTTGCCCGCTCACACTTTTCATCCACCTCATGTGTTCAATAGTGCAGAGCCTGTGGGTGGGATAGAAACACATGCAGTCAAAGTCCGGCAGGCGTGGTATGATGATATATAACGTCTTCAGTATTATTGCACTCCGCAGAGTACTTCAGGATGATGGTTAAGTAAAGTAGATAGTCATTTTTCTGTACGCTTAGATACTGCAAGCCATAGCTATGTTTTCCTTGTGTAAGCAGAGAGAACAGCAGGTGTTGCTGTAAGCATCGGACCGCATGTAATGTCTCAAACAGGCAAGGGATTTGGCTCTGAATTCGGTTAGCACGTCTCAGATGTGTCAATGTGAAAATCATGCTGTTTTCTCTCTAGGGCAAACTGAGAGTATCACTGATTTAGCAACCCAGCACTATGATTTCACCCCCAAACACGTTTTCCTTTTACGGTACAGCTGATCATCTTAATCGCCTGTCATTCAGTAGTGTGAACATTATGGGCTCTCTCATACACCCGGCGCGAGCTGCTAGTTTCTCATGTTCACGTCCAGCGTCTCGTTGTTTAAATATCAAATGCACTGGCGCATCTGTTCACCCATGGGCGTCTGGTCTGAACACCAGGTGTGTTCAGGATTATTGTTGGAGCGTTGCTATTGTGAGGAACTGAACTGCGATTAGCATTAAGCTTTGTATCAGTATAAACCCTGTAGTATATTCGAATGATAGTGCCCCCCCCTCATATCCCTGGAAAAAAATCCTCCGATGACACAAATATCGTCATTTTCATTTTTGGCCAGAGGCTGGAGACTACAGTCAGCAGGAGGAGCTCGTTCTGCATGTTATCAACCCGCCCACAGGGGTGGGATCTCACTCACAGAAGAGGCCGCTCGGGCATTCATAACGGAGCGGTGCGTAGCAAAGGGTGTGTTTCAACTGTTCAATCAATTCCTATTAAAGTTAATATTCCATAGGCATGATCTGAAAACCCGCCAGACTGAACCCACAGTGTGAATGACTGCCGTGCCCGCGCTCACCTCAGCTCTTCGCTCTCGTGATGAATGATGATGATGACTCCGGCTGCGTTTGTGCCGTGACTCTCGCTCACTCACACTTTATTGAACAGACGCGTTCAGTTTTTAATTGTAGTGTCTATTCTCTAACTGAACAATTATTTTATTACTATGAAAATCAAAACGACGTTGGGGTGGTGTCATGGTGGGCGAGTGATAACCAGTAGCCGTGGCTTTAGGAGTAACCTCATTGGGCAGTGAAGCAGTGCATTCTGGGAGTTGTTGTCTTTCATCCCCAAGAGACAAAAATACAATTTCTGGCTTTTCTTAGTCTAGAAGGCACCAAATTCAAAAATAATTTCATATTTCTACTACATTAATGACCCAGTTTAAATACACATTCATCTTCCCAGCGCTGAAGTACCCCTTTAAGGAACTAGATATAACCCTTTAGACCATGCACCGGGAGCGCAGACCGTTTTTTTTCCATTGTTAAACTAGAAAAAGTGGATTCAATGAGCTTCAGACCATAAGCTCAGATCCTTAAAATAGGGCCCTATTTATATTATTTTATATTATATTATTATATTATATTATATTATATTATATTATATTATATTATATTATATTATATTATATTATATTATATTATATTATATTATATTATACAGTATTATATGTAGACCTAATCTGGATTCTGTAATCAGATTCCCAAAAAAATAAGTACTTGTAATTACATAGCATTACATTTTAAAATACTCATAATCAGATACAGTTACTTTTCTATTGATTACATGATTACATGTTATTCTTAATTTGGCAATTCATTATTCAAAATTCACTGTTGCTACTTATTTATAAGTAAAATGTTCCTTTGTGTAAAAGCCAACTGCTCATATCCGTTCAGACGGTCTCCCAGGTTTGTGGAATTGCTCACACAGACCGGCCACTGGTCCCGTGACTATCACTGGAATCTCAGGCCCGCAGCATTTGATCACTGGATTAACAGAAATCATTTCACCTTTCAGAAGTGTTTTCTCACCATTGCAACATTGCATATCTAATCGGCTCCTGGCGTATTATTTCAATTATCACTCAGTGAGTCATTTAACCTTGTCTTTGGAAGGCTTTTGTCTTTCAATCAAATTCACGTCATTTCATATTCACATGCAATGCAGGAATTACCCCCCCAAAAAAATCATCTGAACCTCTTTGCCCTAATATATTTACTTGACGTAAGTCCTTAGATTTTAAGTTAAAAATTTGATTTAATTACTGAATAACCCCAGTATGGGAAACCCTGACTCAATATTTAATGCACATTGTTGTAATATATTTTCTTTCTCTTTATATTTTTATATAATTATGATACAATGTTATCCTATTCAAATCAATGTAATAAACGAGTTAGGTTCAAAATAGTTAATTTGGAATCAGTAACTGACTACAATTTGACTACAATATATATATACAGGATATATGGTACAAAAATATGGTTGTACATATGGCATCTACTGTATTCTGACTAGTTGTGGGATATTATATATATATAATAAATTACCACAACTGGCTCAAATTATGTGGTACATAATTTACATATTATGGTAAATATTCCCAAGAAAATGAAGTCCTCATAAACATGTGAATGTCCTTTTGTTCTTTCTTTAGTCAATCACAACTAACTAGTTACCATTAATTTATGATGTTCAAGATCATTATTTTAGAATGATGAAATTATAATAATGGGAACCACACATCTCATAAATCAAAACCAAATAATGCACAAATTCCTTTTCAAAGCCAATCCGAGAAACTGAATTTTAGCAATGCTTCAGTCAGCGTTGAAGTCTTTTTCCCATTTTTTGATTCAGAATGTGACACGTTTGCCATTTACAATGACACGCACATCTCACGCCATTGTTGGTATAAATAGGACAATGAAAAGACGTTGGCGAGAGAACTGCTGTCATCAAATGCTTTGAAAACTACATGTGACAGCTCATATCTGCTTTTCCAATTCTATACCCTACACTGCACCGTATGCAGCATGAAAATAAAGGACACACTCCTCTATCTGATACGCCACATGAGCTCAGCACCGCAGGATGAATTCCAGCTTCCTGACACCTCTCCATACTTCAAGTATGCTGCTTGTAGAATGAGGTTTGTGCTGACATCCAGCACGTCATACACTAATGTAGACATGCCAGAATGCGACTGTATTGCCATTACATGGAATTGTATATTGTGAAACCTAAGATCTTGGTTCAGTTCCCAGAATAGCAGCTCTATTGTTATAGAAACAGAAACGCAGAGCGTCGTTTGGAAGTAATTAAACATCTTGAAGTTTACACAGAGAATAAACCAAAGTCATCATAGGCACGTGATTTTAGGTGGGGTTATATTACAATGACTGACTCTCTTAAAAGATAATAATTTAAATAGGCTAATGGAAAAATAGCAGAAAATGTGCATAGACTCTGATTTTCTGCCACAAAACCAGTCATATTTTTTTATTTTTTTATTGAGCATTGATAGTTTGTTAGGACAAATTTGGTCGAGATGCAACTATTTGAAAATCTGGAATCTGAGGGTGCAAAAAAATCAAAATATTGAGAAAATCTCCTTTAAAGTTGTCCAAATGAAGTCCTTAGCAATGCATATTACTACTAATAATACATTTCTGATATGGACATTTACAAAATATCTTCATGAACATGATCTTAATATCCTAATGATTTTTGGCATCAGAAAAATGTATAATTTTGACCCAATGTATTGTTGGCTATTGCCCCAGATATACCCGTGAGGCGCAGCACTGCTGATGGGCTCCGGGGGTCGTATCTACAGTGGCAAGAAAACGTGTGTGAACCCCTCACAGAATCTGTGAAAATGTGAATAATTTTGACAAAATGAAAGAGATCATACAAAATGCATTTTTTAGTCACATGCATAATATAGTCCACAAGAATTTATAAAAAATTTGAATTTATAAAAAATGACACATTCAAAAGTTTATGAACCATTGAGTCTCAGTACAGTGTGTGTGTGTGTGTGTGTGTGGTGTGTGTGTGTGTGTGTGTGTGTGTGTGTGTGTGTGTGTGTGTGTGTTTGTGTTTGTGTGTTTTGTTTGTGTGTGTGTGTGTGTGTGTGTGTGTGTGTGTGTGTGTGTGTGTGTGTGTGTGTGTGTGTGTGTGTGTGTGTGTGTGTGTGTGTGTGTGTGTGTGTGTGTGTGTGTGTGTGTGTGTGTGTGTGTGGACTGGTAATCCCTACGGTATGGGGACAAAATGTCCCCACAAAGATGGCAATATCCAAATTTTTGTCCTTGTGGGGACATTTTTTAGTCCCCATGAGGAAAACATCTTATAAATCACACTAAGTGATTTTTTGAAAAAGTAAAAATGCAGCATGTCTCCTGTGATGGGTAGGTTTAGGGGCAGGGGCAGTGTAGGGGGATAGAAAATACGGTTTGTACAGTATAAAATGCATTACGCCTATGGAATGTCCCCATAAAACATGGAAACACAACACACATGTGTGTGTGTGTGTGTGTGTGTGTGTGTTTTGTGATGGTTGTTCTTGAGTCTCAGTTAAACTGCCCAATGTTCCTCCAGGTCCTGAACATTCTTCAGTTTTCCAGCATCTTTTGCGTATTTGATCACTCTCCGGCAGGGACTGTAGGATTCTGAGATCCATCTTCTCACAATGAGGGTGATTGAGGACTCAAACACAACTATTAACAAAGGCTGAAAAACATTCACTGATGCTCCAGAAGGAAACCACGACGCATTAAGAGCTTGGGGTGAAAACTTTTGAACAGAATTGTTCTTATTTTTATATATATATATTTTTTTCATTAAGTCCTCCCCTTCAGAAGCATCAGAAGATACTCACATGTTTCCCGGAAGACAAATTGAGTAGAATTTACCTTGATCTTCAAATGCAATAAGTCTTATTGAGAGAGTCTTCTGGAGCATCAGTGAATGTTTCAACCTGTGTTAATAGTTGTGTTTGAGTCCCTCACACACACACACACACACACACACACACACACACACATGTTGTGTTTCCATGTTTTATGGGGACATTCCATAGGCGTAATGCATTTTATACTGTACAAACCGTATTTTCTATCCCCTACACTGCCCCTGCCCCTAAACCTACCCATCACACACACACACACACACACACACACACACACACACACACACACACACACACACACACACACACACTGCCCCTGCCCCTAAACCTACCCATCACAGGAGACATGCTGCATTTTTACTTTTCTAAAAACATCACTTAGTGTGATTTATAAGATGTTTTCCTCATGGGGACCAAAAATGTCCCCACAAGGACAAGGATTTTGGATATTGCCATCTTTGTGGGGACATTTTGTCCCCATACCGTAGGATTACCAGTCCACACACACACACACACACACACACACACACACAAACTTTTGAACGTGTCATTTTTTATAAATTCTATTTTTTTGTAAATTCTTGTGGACTATATATATATATTTTTAAAGAATTATGTAAAATATCTTATTCAGGACAGCACTAAATTAAAAAAAAATGCATTTTGTATGATCTCTTTCATTTTGTCAAAATTATTCACATTTTCACAGATTCTGTGAGGGGTTCACACACGTTTTCTTGCCACTGTATAAGATCCTCAATCAAAAATCTGAGTGTAATCCAAAGAGTTTATGTCTCAAATCTGGAACATTCTGTGATTATCCTCGCTGTCAAACTAGTACCTTGTAAGCACAACTTTTCGCTGGACTGATTAAAAAACAGTGTGTGTGTTGAACCTTTTGAAGGTGTGGTAAAGTCTGCCAATCATTTTAGAGCTTGCCAGAAAGTTCTGTCCAGTATTGTGAGCAATGCAATTTGCATCCGTCGATGTGCAATCCATTTGAGGCTGAAACTATGTAGATTGTGACTTGATTTGACACCAGTCGGTGGTTCTCTAGAATAACAAACATGTCAGTTTTATCTACAGTACTGAAGCACTATGAGAAACCACTCTTTAAGATAAGATCGCTGATTGATAGTCTTGGAGTCTATCAATAGAATAACTGCAGAATCAGTATCAAAACTTTCTCCATTGATTTAATTATAGTTTCAATGAGCATAATGAATTTTAACACCCCTGACCCCTTAAAGAAAACAAGGCATAGTGTCGGAGTGAAAGTCCAGGTGAGAGAAGATAACAGTGCTGGATTCTCATCTCTGAAAAGAAGAAAAGAAAAGATCAGAGCAGGTGAAAAAACTTGTTTGAAATCCATTGTTACAGAAGATGTGCAGCTTCTGGCAAATTGTTTTCTATGCTAATACCTCAGAGAGTTACTGCGTCTTTGTGTTGTTATTTGTATGCTATAGGTGTGTCTTGTAATGTGTAATTGCTTATTTTACTCAGTGGGGTTTGTGCCTCACAGTCTCTCCTATAACCGAGCATGTCAACCGAAAATTGTACATTGGTTTGACACTGTGTCATTCACATCGTAGCTTAAATTATGATCAATCATCTCCATTGAACAACACAAGCATTGAATGTTATTTTCACTGCTTTTTACCAGACAGAGAGAACCGTTGGGAAAACATGCCATTGTCAAGGCCACAGTCTCTGATTCATGGATATTACCCTCTTCCAGGGGTTGAAACATCACTAGAACGGGTCTTTAAGCAAACACTACAGCCTTGTGTTAATCTGAATTGCTGTGGGTGCTGTGAACAAAATGTTAAATCTCAGTGATGGTGTTTATATCATTATTTGTGCAAGAAATTCAACTCCCAAATGTCAAAAGTTCAGAATTTGAACATTCCTTGTCTTTCATTATCAAATTATTTAAGTTACACAAATGAGTAAAATTCTGACCAATAGCAATTAGCTGAGAATAATTTTATTTTATACCCATTTCAAATCTATAATTGTGGCGAGGTGGACGAGCGAGAGACGTGGGAGGAGCGATCGAGACCGGTGCGTGATTGGGAAACGTGCGTGATTGGGAAAAGATTCTCACCTCTTTCCATACCTCATACAAACTGTATTAATATAATGTTCAATGTGATTTGTATTTGTGCCCCCGGAGCCCATCAGCAGTGCTGCGTCTCACGGGTATATCTGGGGCAATAGCCAACAATACATTGGGTCAAAATTATACATTTTTCTGATGCCAAAAATCATTAAGATATTAAGATCATGTTCATGAAGATATTTTGTAAATGTCCATATCAGAAATGTATTATTAGTAGTAATATGCATTGCTAAGGACTTCATTTTGACAACTTTAAAGGAGATTTTCTCAATATTTAGATTTTTTTCCAGATTCTAGATTTTAAATAGTTGTATCTCGGACAAATATTGTCCTAACAAACCATACATCAATGAAGAGATTATTTATTCAGCTTTCAGGTCATCTATACATCTCAATTTCAAACAATTCACCCGTATGATTGGTTTTGGGGTCCAGGGTCACATATGATTATTATTTTCATCATTATTTGATTTGCTGAAGATTAGATTTATTATGCTTTTAAACGACTACTCTTTTTAAAGATTAACTTTGAGTGTTAGATGACAGTGAAGTTAATTTCAATGTAAATGTGTCTTTGTACTTTCTAATGACAGATGGGGAATTATTATTATTATTTTCATTGGTGTTTTTAGCATTGACATATTGAGGTTAGTCTGGGTTTGACTGTGTTAAGACACGTTTTGATCAGTCAAAGCATTATTTTCCCCCCCTCATGCTTGCTTTGGAGATACCTATGATGTTCTGTCCTTGTAAACATCTCATATCTGACCCTCGAGAGGCTGAGAAGGAGTTGGCCTTTAACATTGGAAAACTCACTATCCAGGAGTATTGATCTTACTCTGAATTCCTCTACCTTCTTTGCTCTCCACTTTTGTCAGATAACCATTAGGGATCGTTCTCTGGATAGCAATCCACACACTAAGCCTGGTGTGATCTGCACCAAAGGAGAAAGAGCAAGGGAGATCGTGTGTGCGTGTGCATGCGTGTGTGTGTGTGTGTCCTTGTTTATATTACATTGTGGGGACCAAATGTCCCCATAAGGATAGTAACACCTGAGATCACCTACATTGCTGGTCCAGCCAGCGGTCCCCACTTTTCAAAAGGCTTATAAATCACACAGGATGAGTTTTTTCGAGATAGTAAAAATGCAGAGTTTGTGTGTGTGTGTGTGTGTGTGTGTGTGTGTGTGTGTGTGTGTGTGTGTGTGTGTGTGTGTGTGTGTGTGTGTGTGTGTGTGTGTGTGTGTGTGTGTGTGTGTGTGTGTGTGTGTGAGTGTGTGTGTGTGTGTGTGTATGTGATGGGTAGGTTTAGGGGCAGGGGCAGTGTAGGGGGATAGAAAATATGGTTTGTACGGTATAAAATGCATTACGCCTATGGAATGTCACCATAAAACATGGAAACACAACGTGTGTGTGTTGTGTGTGTGTGTGTGTGTGTGTGTGTGTGTGTGTGTGTGTGTGTGTGTGTGTGTGTGTGTGTGTGTGTGTGTGTGTGTGTGTGTGTGTGTGTGTGTGTGTGTGTGTGTGCGTGCGTGTGCGTGTGTGTGTGAATGTGTATGTGTGTGTGTGTGTGTGTGTGTGTGATGGGTAGGTTTAAGGGGATAGAATGTACAGTTTGTACGGTATAAAAACCATTACATCTATGTGTGTGTGTGTGTGCGTGTATGTAAGAGTGCACGGCCATGGAGGAAATATATAGCTTGAGCAATTTCAGAAATTGATTGGTATCTGAGGAGACAGGCAGAGAGATAAATGAATATTTAGCAGTTGCTTCTTCATGCTGTGTTGTGGATGGTAAGTCCCTTGGGGAACAGTAGTTAAGGGTCAGCGCTAACACATCCAGCAGCTCCTCCAGGGGCAGTTTTCATGGTGCTTTACCAGGCTGGGATACCAGGCTTTCTACTGGGCAAGAACATGCTGACCTTGCCCTGAGATATTTTTCTCTCCCACATCCTCAGAGACTGTTTGTGCATTGATTAGATGACCTGTGTGCAATACAGTTGAGGAACGTTCTCCGGCATCTCATCAGGAGCTCGTCTCATTAATATCCACCTCTAAATTCTTAATGCTCCACATCTGTAGTCAAGTTGTGAGGTAGTGTAGTCATTGAAGATCTGGGCTGGTAACTAAAAGATAGTACGCTCAAATCTCACCTGTGATCTGTAAACTTTCACCATTGTGCAAGCCATTAACTCTAATCCTCTAGAGCAGGGGTTTTCAAACTGGGTCACGACCCATTTGTGGGTGGCAGAGTGAGAAGAGGAGGGTCGCCAGTGGGCGGCAGTGGCTTAGTGGTTAATGTGGGTTGTCTACAAACCGGAAGGATGGTGGTTCAATCCCCAGTTCTACTGGACCAATCGTTGAAGTGTCCATGAGTAAGACACCTAACCCCAGCAGCTCCTGACAAGCTGGACACCACCAACACACACACACACACACACACAAACACAAACACAAACACAAACAGTTTAGTCTGGTGTTGCACAATATACCTAAGTTAAATAGAAATCAATATTGCTTAGTTGGTGTGATTTTACGAATCGTAAAGGCTATTATAAATATAATTACACTATGTTGCCAAAAGTATTGGGCCACCCCTCCAAATCCCTGAGTTCAGGTGTTCAATCCCTTCATGGCCACAGGTGTATAAATCAAGCACTAGGCATGCAGACGCTTCTACACACATTTGTGAAAGATTGAATCGCTCTCAGGAGCTCAGTGAACTCAACTTCTGTGGATTTCAGATGAGCTCAAGAACAGTGTGGAGAGAGCTTCATGGAATGGGTTTCCATGGCCGAGCAGCTCATCCAAGCCTTACATCACCAAGAGCAATGCAAAGCGTGGGATGCAGTGGGGTAAAGCACGCCACCACTGGACTCTAGAGCAGTGAGACGTGTTCTCTGAGTGACCAATCACGCTTCTCTGTCTGACAATCCCATGGATGAGTCTGGGTTTAGCGGTTGCCAGAACAGGACTTGCCTGACTGCATTGTGCCAAGTGTAAAGTTTGGTGGAGGGGGGATTATGGGGTGGGGTTGTTTTTCAGGGGTTGGGCTTGGCCCTTAGTTCCAGTGAAAGGAACTCTTAATGCTTCACCAAGACATTTTGGACAATGTCATGCTCCCAAATTTGTGGGAACAGTTTGGGGACGGCCCCTTCCTGTCCCAACATGACTGCGCTCCAGTGCACAAAGCGTCGCTCCATAAAGACATGGATGAGCGAGTTTGGTGTGGAGGAACTGGACTGGCCTGCACAGAGTCCTGACCTCATCCCGATAGAACACCTTTGGGATGAATTAGAGCGGAGACTGTGAGCCAGGTCTTCTCGTCCAACATCAGTGCCTGACCTCACAAATGTGGTCAAAAATTCCAATAAACACACTCCTAAACCTTGTGGAAAGCCTTCCCGGAAGAGTTGAAGCTGTTAGAGCTGCAAAGGCAGGCGTCCCAAAACTTTTTGCAATATAGTGTATATCAGCATTGTGTTTCATGAAGAGCGCGCACACTGCGTGTTCTGATAACAGCGTCTCAGAGCATCTCCGTTCATTATTAAGTGGCTCGTGTGCATTATTAACGAGAAAAAACTTGTTCACTCCAATCACTATTCTGTATTCTGCATGCGATCGCATTACACCAGAGAATTCAAATGAAAGGCTGATTCAGGTCTGGGCTGTGTTTCCCAAAAGCATCCTGAGCTAAGTTGATCATTGAGACCATTGCTGGTAAATGGGAAACACATTCATCTCTGTCGTTCAACTCAGCCTTAGCGCTCCACTTTTGCAAGTTTAACGAAAAAAAAAGAAGAAAAGGTTGGCAAAAGGGTCGTCCCTCGTCTCTTAATGAGTCACGGGTGTGTTTTGGGCATAACTTCCAATAAACCAATCAGAGTCTCATCTCCCTTTCCCTTTAAAAGCCAGTTGCGCCGCACCATGAGCGGATTCACTATTGACATGAGGAGAGACTGAACGCTTCTCCAGAGAGGAATCGCGTAATGCATTTTATACTGTACAAACACTATATTCTATCCCCCTACACTGCCCCTGCCCCTAAACCTACCCATCACAGGAGACATGCTGCATTTTTACTTTTCAAAAAACATCACTTAGTGTGATTTATAAGATGTTTTCCTCATGGGGACCAAAAAATGTCCCCACAAGGACAAAGATTTTGGATATTGCCATCTTTGTGGGGACATTTTGTCCCCACACCGTAAAGATTACCAGTCCACACACACACACACACCTGGTGTTCAGACACACACACACACACACACAACACACACACACACACACCTGGTGTTCACACACACACACACACACACACACACCTGGTGTTCAGACACACACACACAAACACACACCTGGTGTTCAGACACACACACACACACACAAACACACACCTGGTGTTCAGACACACACACACACACACACACAAACACACCTGGTGTTCAGACACACACACACACACACACCTGGTGTTCAGACACACACACACACACACACCTGGTGTTCAGACACACACACACACACCTGGTGTTCAGACACACACACACACACACACACACACACCTGGTGTTCAGACACACACACACACACACACACCTGGTGTTCAGACACACACACACACACACACACTCACACACACACACACACACCTGGTGTTCAGACACACACACACACACACACACACACCTGGTGTTCAGACCAGACGCCCATGGGTGAGCAGATGCGCCAGTGCATTTGATATTTAAACAACGAGACGCTGGATGTGAACATGAGAACTGCGTAAGGCAACACTTGAGTGATAAACGTGGTTTATCCGTTTCATGCTTGATAAATAAAAGCTTGATAGTTTAATGTCTTTAAATGAAGAAATTAAACCATAAATATTAGTATTGAAATTGTACAGTTGTAGACATGATGACATGGCCTAACATAACAAAACACCACATGTGCAACACGAGACAGGACAGGCATGTGACAAAGCTACTTTTGTCATTGTTTTAAAGTGTGTCCTGCCATGCACTCGACGCCAGCGCTGTTATGGCCTAAATTAATACATCATTGATTAACTTTTTCTAACATTTTTCAATGTACATTTATGAAATGCGCTTTCTATAAAGCTGCTTTGAAACAATGTGTATTGTGAAAAGCGCTATACAAATATATTTAAATTGAATTGAATTGAATGTCTGTGTAAATCAGATGAGACTGGAACTGCTCGGTTACTCAGTTCAACATTGCCATTAGGCTGCTATTTTAATCGGTATCAAACTTTTTGATAGTGTACCATAAGTTTCATTGCAATTAAACTTGTATGCTATTCATACTATGACAAGTAAGATAAAAACTACTATTGCCTTCCACCCAACATTCATGCTTTAAAACTATTTTGGTGTATCTTGAACCCCTGCTCTAGAGGACAATACATTTACCAAATTCATAAATATATTTGCTTCAAAGTTCATTGAATTATTTTGATACTTATATCAATTCAGTGCATCATGTATTAAGGGCATTTATATATTTGGGCAACACTTTATTTTACAGTGTCCTTGTTACATATATTTACCATAGTAATAATATACAATTATGCATAATTACATGCAACTAACCCTCAACCCAAACCTAATAGAAGTACATGTAGTTAATTAATAGTAAATACTTAAATATATAATTACACTGTAACAGTGACACCTTAAAATAAAGTGTAACAGATATTTGTTACTGGAAAACGAATAAAAAAAACAGTGTTTTTCTCTATCAGTGCTTTTCCATTTGCCCTTCCCATTTGTTGTGTTTTCTTTTTCCATGTTTTCATCTTAATGATCATGCACAAAGTTGATGATGCATTGAAATGATACATTTAGGAAACGCTCTTGATTCATATGAGGAACTAATGATGCTTCATTGGAACCCTAATCTAAGTTATAATCGTGTGTTTTTAAGGATATGTGGGTCATTAGGACTTTGGAAAGGACTGTCATTATGAAAAACAGACCTGCATTTAGAGCCAATGAAAAGGGTGATTAGATGTATATAAATGTCCTTACAGAGCTACAGGGTAATGAATCGAGGTTGGCAAGATGAATGCATGACTTCCTAATGGCATAACGACAGTAATTGGATGCATATTGTCAGTCCTAACAATTACGGGATCATATACAGAAGCCCATTAGTGCGAAATTGCCTGTAAGGTCATATTACAAGCAGCAACGCCGAGGCAAACAGATTCGCAAACAAGTGAGGAAGACACTTCTTCCTGTTTATGCTCTTCACTAGATAATCAGTTTTCAACAAGCACACATGTTGCCAGTCTCATTTTCACCTGGGATTCCCATCAGTTTACATCTCATTACCTCAAGGAAACTGTCAATCTCATCTAATTATGCTTTTGTTTTCCCATTCCACCACACAAGGGGCTTCAAACCAACTAGTATTTTCAGAAGTACCTGTCTCTAAATTATGTTGCAGTTAAAGTCATGCAAAGATACATTGGCATTTTGCTTCTTCGCACAGGTTTTTTTTTTCCAAGTCTTGCTCCTTTTCTTGCCTTTTTCCAAGTAGAAATTCAGGCTTTCTTCATATGATCCAGGGCTACATGAAGTCATCAGTGCTCTTATATCTCATCATCCAGTGTTTCTTTTGTAATGGCGCACATACAGTATTCAGATGGGCAGCATGTGATGAAATTATGGGGAGGTAATAGGCAGGAATTGGGAAGTGTGCTATGTAACGACGTGCCCCACCGCTCAGCAGGCCATTTCTTGCTGTCGAACGAACTCAAACTGTGCCGGTCCGTACCAGACTGCAGGGGTGCACACACCACCCAGCTGCTTCTGTCAAGGGCATCAGATTAGCTTAACGATAGCAGAGAGCTAATGCTGGGGAATGAGAGAAGGGCACGGAGGGACTGCAATGGTAATATAATGAGATGCTCCCTGCGATCATCTATTCCTTAAGTGGGTGGTTTCATATTTATTTATTTATTTTTCAAAACAGTTCAGAGAATTCGAGTTTAACTAGCTTAGTGTATATATATATATATATATATATATATATATATATATATATATATATATATATATATATATATATATATATAGGTGTGCTGTGGTATCTGGCACTATGATGTTAGCAGAAGATTCTTTAAGTCCTGTAAGTTGTGAGGTGGGGCCTCCGTGGATCGGACTTGTTTGTTTAGCACATCCCACAGATGCTCGATTGGATTGAGATCTGGGGGATTCGGAGGCAGGAGCATTATCCTGGTGCGTTATACAGGTGTCGTGATGAAGAGATAATCAGTGTTATTGTTGTTGTTTTTGCAAAGCACTTCATATATTTATTTCAGATGAATCAAATTCAGCCATTGATACATTATCTAGTGTTCTGATAAGAATTCAGAACAAGATAGCAAAATAAACAAAAGGGTGTATGCAAATTTTTCTCAGTACAGGAGGGCTAGGAGCCACAGCAGAGAATGAATTTTGAAATAAAGGGGACAAAGAAGAAAGGAAAGGGAGAGAGGGAGAGAGAGAGAGAGAGAGAGAGAGAGAGAGAGAGAGAGAGAGAGAGAGAGAGAGAGAGAGAGAGAGAGAGAGAGAGAGAGAGAGAGAGAGAGAGAGAGAGAGAGAGAGAGAGAGAGAGAGAGAGAGAGAGAGAGAGACAAGAGAGAGAGAGAGAGGAGAGAGAGAGAGAGAGAGAGAGAGAGAGAGAGCCTGCTAATGAGTGTGTGTGTGTGTGTGTGTGTGTCTGAACACCAGGTGTGTGTGTGTGTGTGTGTGTGTGTGTGTGTGTGTGTGTGTGTGTGTGTGTGTGTGTGTGTGTGTGTGTGTGTGTGTGTGTGTGTGTGTGTGTGTGTGTGTGTGTGTGTGAACAAGGTGTGTGTGTGTGTGTGTGTGTGTGTCAGAGCACCAGGTGTGTGTGTGTGTGTGTGTGTGTGTGTCTGAACACCAGGTGTGTGTGTGTGTGTGTGTGTGTGTGTGTGTGTGTGTGTGTGTGTGTGTGTGTGTGTGTGTGTGTGTGTGTGTGTGTGTGTGTGTGTGTGTGTGTGTGTGTGTGTGTGTGTGTGTGTGTGTGGGGGTTAGGGGGCAGTGTAGGGGATAGAAAATACGGTTTGTACGGTATAAAACCCATTACACCTATGGAGAGTCCCCACATTTCACAAAAACAAACGTGTGTGTGTGTGTGTGTGTGTGTGTGTGTGTGTGTGTGTGTGTGTGTGTGTGTGTGTGTGTGTGTGTGTGGACTGGTAATCCCTACGGTATGGGGACAAAATGTCCCCACAAAGATGGCAATATCCAAATTTTTGTCCTTGTGGGGACATTTTTTTGGTCCCCATGAGGAAAACATCTTATAAATCACACTAAGTGATGTTTTTTGAAAAAGTAAAAATGCAGAATGTCTCCTGTGATGGGTAGGTTTAGGGGCAGGGGCAGTGTGTGTGTGTGTGTGTGTGTGTGTGTGTGTGTGTGTGTGTGTGTGTGTGTGTGTGTGTGTGTGTGTGTGTGTGTGTGTGTGTGTGTGTGTGTGTGTGTGTGTGTGTGTGTGTGTGTGTGTGTGTGTGTGTGTGTGTGTGGGTAGGTTTAGGGGCAGGGGCAGTGTAGGGGATAGAAAATACGGTTTGTGCAGTATAAAATGCATTACGCCTATGGAATGTCCCCATAAAACATGGAAACACAACATGTGTGTGTGTGTGTGTGTGTGTGTGTGTGTGTGTGTGTGTGTGTGTGTGTGTGTGTGTGTGTGTGTGTGTGTGTGTGTGTGTGTGTGTGTGTGTGTGTGTGTGTGTGTGTGTGTGTGTGTGTGTGTCATGTACAAACTTTTTAACAATGATATATGGTTAGAACATGATGCAAGAGGTTCGTAATAAAGATCAGAGGCCTTGTGTGCAAAACTATGTGTTGGATTTGTTCTAAATGCATAGCCCTAGAAATATGTGTGGTCCAGAGTTTACAGAGTGTGAATATTTGTGTATCTTTGAACTTTCATGTTCTGTTTAATAACAGTTACTTTAATGTACATCATTGGGATCTCTGGATCAATAAGAATTAAATTATAATGTGTATGTTACAGTTGACGGACACATTCAGATGTTATGGCTCCAGGTCTTTTAACACTTCAAACTCAGTTGTTCACACATATGTTTTCTTCTCTTATATCTGTCTGGTGTTTTGCTTTCTTGCTGTACAGATTGTTCTTCAAAGTCTCCAGCTGAGAGGGTTTGGTAACTGCTCTTCAATGTTTGATCACAGTGATAGTTTTATATTATCATTCCTGGTTTTCTTTTTGACAAGGTCTGACACATGAACAGACTTGGAAACCGTCCGTATAAAATCAGAACTTTGACCATGACTTTAGCAGTATTTCCTAGCTATAAACTTCTCATCAGTCTCAGCAGTTTTCCTCGCAGACGCTCCTGAAATAGGCTGCAGGGGTGACTGCTGGTGCATTTCAAATGTTTGCATTAAAAAAAAAAAAAAAGCTACACTAATGCCACTGCTTATCACCTCAGAAAGCACCTGGGCGGGTGCAGTGGGTATCAGAGGCATTAAAAGATTTTCCTCATGGCTGCTTTAACTGTTTGTCATTTGACATTTTTACCCTACAGATTGTTATGCGACGCATATTAATTAGAAATTTCACCCGGCCATAATTGATGTCGCCGATTCTTTGTACCGAAAAGTCAATCCAAATTAACAGCTACAGAAGTGAAGATGAATCGACGTTGAATGAGCAATTGGCAGCAAAGAGCCAGTATGAGCACACTGAAATCGAGAGAAGAGTTTGAGGAAAGCAGAGCTACTTAGTAAACATCACTCCATCCTCTCAGGCTTGGCTTAGGGATTTTATATTCTTGCCGTCCAGTGTTGGCACGGTCAAGGACAGGCTCTTGCCAGAGGGCAAGGTTAGTTTGTCCTATGTTGGAAACCAAATCTCATTGTGTGCAGGAGAGATTTCTGCCCTGCTTTTAGTCCATCAGGAGTTCAGTCAAACTCTGTTGCATCTCAAGCCCCAGCGCACATCTGCCAGCACCACATCTGTATGCTTGAGAGATGTGGATTTGAACTGTGCTCTGATAAAGAAAACCTAGGGAAGTGCGATATCCACCCATGTGTGTGTGTGTGTGTGTGTGTGTGTGTGTGTGTGTGTGTGTGTGTGTGTGTGTGTGTGTGTGTGTGTGTGTGTGTGTGTGTGTGTGTGTGTGTGTGTGTGTGTGTGTGTGTGTGTGTGTGTGTGTGTGTGTGTATGTGTGTGTGTGTGTGTGGACTGGTAATCCCTACGGTATGGGGACAAAGATGGCAATATCCAAAATCCTTGTCCTTGTGGGGAATGTGGTTGCCAACTTAAGGAAAATAAGAGGCACTCTCCATGTCTTAATACCAGTCATTTGAGATTTCCGTAAACCATTGGTGCAGGTGACAATTGACTGCATGGTTTAAAAAAAAGCTAGACAGCCACAGTGTATGCCTGAAGCATAAGTATGTGTATAAAAAAATAGGCACTGCTTGACTGAGTTAAGTGCCAAAATGCCTTTTGAGATGTAATCACTTTGATTGTGACTTACTGGCGTACAGCTCCATGACATCTGTTATAAAAAACATTCAATGTCATACTGGTGATACACACCGTTACAATCATTTTAGTTTCTACCAAATTATAACACTTGAGAACTGTGGCTTAATAAATATTTAAATGATGATTTGTTATGATTTGTATTTGAAAACATTTGTCTCTATATTGCCATCATATTTATATTTAGATGGACAAATGGTGTGAGGTCAGGTCTCTGTGCAGGCCAGTCAAGTTCCTCCACACCAAACTCGCTCATCCATGTCTTTATGGAGCGATGCTTTGTGCACTGGAGCGCAGTCATGTTGGGACAGGAAGGGGCCATTCCCAAACTGATCCCACAAAGTTGGGAGCATGAAATTGTCCAAAAAGTCTTGGTGAAGCATTAAGAGTTCCTTTCACTGGAACTAAGCCCAACCCCTGAAAAACAACTCCACCCCATAATCCCCCCTCCACCAAACTTTACACTTGGCACAATGCAGTCAGGCAAGTCCCGTTCCCCTGGCAACCGCCAAACCCAGACTCGTCCATGGGATGGTCAGACAGAGAAGCGTGATTGGTCACTCAGAGAACACGTCTCACTGCTCTAGAGTCCAGTGGTGGCGTGCTTTACCCCACTGCATCCCACGCTTTGCATTGCTCTTGGTGATGTAAGGCTTGGATGAGCTGCTCGGCCATGGAAACCCATTCCATGAAGCTCTCTCCGCACTCTTCCTGAGCTCATCTGAAGGCCACAGGAGTTTGGAGGTCTGGAGCGATTGACTCTGCAGAAAGTTGGCAACCACTAACAGTTGAGTGTGGAATATTTAGTAGTGAGGAAATGTCAGGAATGGCCTTATTGCACAGGTGGCAACCTATCCCGGTCCCACGCTTGAGTTCACTGAGCTCCTGAGAGCGAGCCATTCTTTCAATTCAATTCAAATATATTTGTATAGCGCTTTCACAATACACATTGTTTCAAAGCAGCTTTACAGAAAGTGCATTTTATAAATGTACATTGTAAAATGTTAGAAAAAGTGAATCAATCATGTATTATTTTAGGCCATAACAGCGCTGGCGTCGAGTCGTCTCATCACAGGTGTTGGGGCATCTGAAGTCTCCATGAGAGGCTGGATACAAACTGGAGCTGACCAACTATTTACCTCAGGACTAGTGTCCTGAGATAATAACAGAAAAGCAGATGGGAAATAATTAGCATAGCGGCTGTTCAGAATATTAATGCTTTTGATCCGATTTAACTGTAGTATAAAAGGTAATTATAATGTGAATGCTTGGCTAAAGAGATGCGTCTTTAATCTAGTTTTAAACTGGGACAGCGAGTCTGAACCTCGAACAATATCAGGAAGACTATTCCAGAGTTTAGGAGCTAAATGTGAAAATGCCCTCCCTCCTTTAGTGGACTTAGATATCCTAGGAACGACCAGAAGCCTCGAGTTTAGTGATCTTAAAGAGCGCGATGGATTGTAGGGCGATAGAAGATCCGTTAAATACACTGGAGCTAAACCATTTAGGGCTTTATAGGTCAGTAGCAATACTTTATAATTGAAAAAGGAGGAACTTAATAGGTAACCAGTGTAGAGATGATAAAATTGGTGTTATATGATCATATTTTCTTGACCTAGTAAGAACTCTAGCAGCTGCGTTTTGGACTAACTGTAGCTTGTTTATTGAGGATGCAGGACAACCAGCTAATAAAGCATTACAGTAATCTAGTCTCGAGGTCATGAATGCATGAACTAACTTTTCTGCATCAGAAATAGATAGCATGTTACGTAGCTTAGCAATGTTTCTAAGGTGGAAAAATGCTGTTCTTGTAACATATGAAATATGATTTTTGAAAGACAAGTTGCGGTCTAATATAACACCCAGGTCTTTTACTGTAGTGGATTAAGTGACAGGACGTCCTTCCAAGTTAAAGTTGTATTGTGAGAGGTTTTGTGGGCCGTTTTTTGGACCAATAAGTAATACCTCCGTTTTATCTGAATTTAATAGCAGAAAATTACACGTCATCCAGTTTTTAATATCTTCAACACACGCTGTCAGTTTAGATAATTTAGCGTTTTCATCTGGTCGTGATGAAATATATAATTGAGTGTCATCAGCATAACAGTGGAAATTAATTCCATGTTTTCTTATAATATTACCAAGTGGCAGCATATATTGAGAATAGCAGAGGGCCTAACACAGATCCCTGCGGCACCCCATAGTCTACTGACGTTATCTTTGATTTTTCCCCATTTAGACAGACAAAATGGTAGCGGTCTGATAAATACGATCTAAACCAGTTTAATGCCTTTCCCTGAACACCAGTGTAATTTTGAAGTCGATCTAATATCGTATTTTATGATCTATAGTATCGAACGCAGCACTAAGATCGAGTAGAACTAGTATTGAGATACAGCCTTGGTCAGAAGCTAGAAGTAAATCATTTGTGATTTTAACGAGCGCAGTTTCTGTGCTATGGTGTGGTCTGAATCCGGATTGAAATTTTTCATAGATATCATTTTCTTGCAAGAAAGAGCACAATTGAGCAGACACAACTTTTTCTAGTATTTTAGACGTAAATGGAAGATTTGAAATGGGTCTGTAATTTGCTAGGTTATTATGATCTAATTGTGGCTTCTTAATGAGAGGTTTTATGACTGCCAACTTGAATATTCTTGGAACATGACCTAAAGATAAAGACGAGTTAATAATATTGAGAAGAGGCTCTTCCACTACAGGTAACAGCTCTTTCAGTAGTTTAGTGGGTATTGGATCTAATAAACATGTTGCTGGTTTAGATGCAATGATAAGTTTATTTAGCTCTTCCTGTCCTATAGTTGTAAAGCGGTAATTGCTTTCACAAATGTGTGTAGAAGTGTCTGCATGCCTAGTGTTTGATTTATACACCTGTGGCCATGAAGGGATTGAACACCTGAACTCTGGGATCTGGAGGGGCATCCCAATACTTTTGGCAGTGTATGTATATGGTAATATCTTTAGTCATGTCTTGTCTTGCCCAGTGCACAAAGGGAGCTAGCACTGCCAGCAAATGAGTGCATGATGTGCCTGTATATCACACTGGTTTTCATATTAGTTTTGTCCAAGGGTTGAAACAGACAAGCCAGTGCCAGTATCCCATGCTGTCATCTTTCAAAATTATATTTGTCATTGAAATGCATTAGTGAAATGGATTTTGCCAAATTAGAAATGCATTTTAATAAAGACTAATGAGGACTTCAGAGGGTTTGTGTTGCGGTGGGAACGAGGAGCTACCTTTGCACGCTGCAGACTTTCGTTTACAATGCAATTAATGCGCATCTAATTGTCGCTTCATTTTAGGGGGGAAATGTCACACACTTTGGCACTGTCCCTGGTTTTCTCTTTCGCTCATTTTCTCTGTCGCATTTTAGCCTTGCTGGAGACAGAGAGACCCATCGGCAGTGTGTTTCACTGTAATTTCTTTGTTAATTACATCTCATGGGAGGAGCGGGTGGAGGAAAGCGGCTTGCAAACGCTGAGGGCAGTGTGTGCCAGTGCGTTCGTGTGTGTTTAACAGAGGAGGGGGGTTACGATTGCTAAACTGGCACTCTTACACACTAGTCTGCTTTCGGTGCAGACGGTGTGAGTCTCCTCAGTAACAAGCTCCCCCTTCGTGCCGCTCATATATCCTCCAGCCATCCTCCATGCTGTGATTCCTCATTCCTTTGCCCCACTTTTGAGGACACACACACTCACTTATCAGACTCATGGCAAATACTCTCCTCTCTGATTTATCACAACACTTGAATGGATTGGTAATCTGTAAACACTCTCGACTTCTTTATAGTGGCAGTGGGAGTGCAGGGAGTTTATTGTCTGTCATTTAAAAGGAACGAGAAGAGACGTGTAGGTGTGTGGTGTTATGGATCATCAGCCAAGTGGTCTTCACTTAGAGGTTTAAGGGAATGAAAGATTAGAGATGCCGATATCAGAATCAAGGAGAAAGCAATCATTGTCTTGTAATTGCTTTTTGTGTGGTTTCAAATGATACAATTGATGTCCTACAGCAGGAACCAGATATCCTTTATTTGCATACAGTATCCACAAGTCTGAGAACAACAGTAGAAATCCTTCTATTTACTTTTTTTTTTTTTTTATAGTACGTTTAAAATTAATTTTCAGTACGGATTATAGGATCAGCGAAACAATTGAAACGTGCAATTGTAAAACTAGTCTGAATTAGAATTTTCCGATGCAAATTATAAGATATGGTATATAAAAACCTGACATTATTTTATTCATTTTATGTTTCTCATAATGCTTTGTTGCTTTAAAATCTGGAGTTTTATGTCTCTGTTCATTTCTGGATTTACATTAAAAGAAAAAGAAAAAGACTGGTCTGAGACCCATTGGACTGTTAGTTTCAGCACGTGCATGCATAATTTGGAAGGGATTTCAATTTGAAGATGGGGTCACTGCCACTGGTGCTGGAAATAGGGAAAGGGCGAGAGAAAGCCAATGTGTTTTATCTGACATCAAGAGCAGGCTGGTATCGGGCAGGGCCAGAGACCTGGACGTTTCAGGGGTGCACCGACCCATGACTGAACCCTCTGGGCTGCTTTTCTGCATGACCACCAACACATTCCTCTCACATCAACTCAGGGCACTTTGACTGCAACAACAACACGGCACACCAGCTCGAGACGTGTGGAAAACCTGCACACATCACGCTCAACTGTTACGCTGAGAGAAACTCTAGTTCAGGAGAAATACAGAGGGCTGTTATTTTCACCAGTTTCTAGCTTTATTAACTAAGAATTCATAAAGGAATTCATAAAGTAATTTACTATCTATCCATCTATCTATCTATCTATCTATCTATCTATCTATCTATCTATCTATCTATCTATCTATCTATCTATCTATCTATCTATCTATCTATCTATCTATCTATCTATCTATCCATCTATCTATCTATCTATCTATCTATAGTCCATACACCCAACCATCCATCCATCTATCCACCAAACCAACCAACCAACCCAGCCACCCATCCATCCATCAACACTACCGCCCATACAACATCCATCCATTCACCCAACCATCCATCCATCTATCCATCAACCAATACCTATCCATCCATCCATCCATCCATCTATCAACCCAACCACCTATCCATCCATCCATCCATCCATCCATCCATCCATCCATCCATCCATCTATCAACCCAACCACCTATCCATCCATCCATCTATCCACCAAACCAACCAACCACCCATCAACCCAGCCACCCAGCCATCCATCAACCCTACCGCCCATACACCATCCATCCATCCATTCACCTAACCATCCATCCATCAACCCTACCGCCCATACACCATCCGTCCATCCATCAACCCTACCGCCCATACACCATCCATCCATCCATTCACCTAACCATCCATCCATCCATCAACCTTACCGCCCATACACCATCCATCCATCCATTCACCCAACCATCCATCCCTCCATCCATCCATTCACCCAACCATCCATCCATCTATCCATCAACCAATACCTTTCCATCCATCCATCCATCCATTCATCAACCCTACCACAAATACATCATCCACCCATCCATCAACCCTACCACCAATACACCATCCATCCATCCATCCATTCACCCAACCATCCACCCATCCATCCATCCATCAACCCTACCACCCATACACCATCCATCCATCCATTCACCCATCCATCCATCCATCCATCAACCCTACCGCCCATACACCATCCATCCATCCATTCACCTAACCATCCATCCATCCATCAACCTTACCGCCCATACACCATCCATCCATCCATTCACCTAACCATCCATCCATCCATCAACCTTACCGCCCATACACCATCCATCCATCCATTCACCCAACCATCCATCCATCAACCCTACCGCCCATACACCATCCATCCATTCACCCAACCATCCATCCATTCACCCAACCATCCATCCATCTATCCATCAACCAATACCTTTCCATCCATCCATCCATCAACCCTACCACCAATACACCATCCATCCATCCATCCATCCATCAACCCTACCACCCATACACCATCCATCCATCCATTCACCCAACCATCCACCCATCCATCCATCAACCCTACCACCATCCATCCATCCATTCACCCATCCATCCATCCATCCATCAACCCTACCACCCATACACCATCCATCCATCCATTCACCCAACCATCCACCCATCCATCCATCCATCAACCCTACCACCCATACACCATCCATCCATCCATTCACCCATCCATCCATCCACCCATCAACCCAACCACCCATTCATCTATTTTCAAAAAGGGTTAGTGTAAGTGGATAGAATCCAAAATCTTTTTTTATGAAAAGAAAGTTTTATTCTGTCAAACTGTCCTTTTTTTATTCATGTATTGCATCTTTGCCGAATATATATATATATATATATATATATATATATATATATATATACACACACACACACACACACACACACACACACACACACACACACACACACACACATTACCCTGACTTTTCTTTTTTTCAAAATGTCATGCATATTTCTTTCAATATCATCATGCAGGTGTCATAAAGACTGAAACATAATTTAGTAGGAATGCAGCAGGTCAGTGAAGACATTAAATATCTCATTAAACAGAACCCTCCATTATAACTCCACGTAATGACACGTCTTGAAACTTAACTGCTGCTAGGACACTTTATTGAGAGTCTCAGTTCTGTTCTCCATAATCATGGCAACTCGCATATCTATGCATAAAGACTTTGATGAGCTAGTCAGTAAGGAGGACACAATGGTCAAGTATTTTTACATTTATTCATTCATCTAAAGTGATACGGTATACATCTCATCAGTTCATGCATTCCCTGTGAGCTACATGAATGCTTGTATTTACAAAAGGACATATGATTCAAGCCATCAAAATGCAATGTCATCTCCATGAAGGACAGATACACAATAGGCAGTGATCTGATGTGTGGCAGATGAGTGCAGAGACTGATGATAGAAATCAGACAGCAACCGGCATGATCCAACTCTCACGGCGGGAGACCTCAGGATGAATCCAGAATAAGTATTTTAGGCTCAAGTAAGACGTCTGTGTTTGAGCTGTTCAGGGTGCTATTCCGTGCTGATCGATTTGCTCTTAAAATTGTGCAGCATAACAGGCACTGTTGCCTGACTCATCAGGAAGCTTCAGTGTGTTTTCTTCTTCAGTTTGCCTCCCGTAGGACTAGAAATTAGATGGCAAAATCAACATGCTACACCTAAACAGATGCTGAGCTGTTTTAGGGGTTTAAGCACAAAGTGCTTGTAATTGTTAGGATTGTTGGTATTGTAATTGTTAGGATTTTTATATTTTAGTTCATGCATTTCCTGGGAATCAAACCCATGACCTTGGCATTGCCATGTGCTACTGGTTGAGCTACAGGAATTTTAAATTGTTAAGGGCAAAATGTATTTCTGTAGCTCATCTGGTCAGTCCTGGTGCTTGCAGTGCGTTTTGCATAAAAGCATCTACCTAATACATAAAAGTAAATGAATGTCTGTGGATTTGGTTGCATTTGAATTCTAGCCTAATCCTGCTGTTCAACATAGCTGAAGCTGTCAGATGGAGGAATGACTTTGATCAGTTTTCCGAGTGGATCGTTGTGAAGTTTGTGATGCTTTCACGCTCTCATTAAGAGAATATATAAAATGCTTTTTTTGCCCAAACAGGTACAGCTCGATCTAAACCCCTGTACTTTAGTAAAACATGGTTACTATAGCCCTGAACTACAAAGTGAAACATAACATCTCTAACAGATACAAAGCAAATGAAAATGTAGCATGACAGTGATATTTTTCAGCTTGATTAGTTGCACGTACTTACAGATGCTGCTGAGAGACTGATTTATGGTGTGTGTGTGTGTGTGTGTGTGTGTGTGTGTGTGTGTGTGTGTGTGTGTGTGTGTGTGTGTGTGTGTGTGTGTGTGTGTGTGTGTGTGTGTGTGTGTGTGTGTGTGTGTGGACTGGTAATCTACGTTATGGGGACAAAATGTCCCCACAAAGATGGCAATATCCAAATTTTTGTCCTTGTGGGGACATTTTTTGTCCCCATGAGGAAAACATCTTATAAATTACACTAAGTGATGTTTTTGAAAATGTAAAAATGCAGCATGTCTCCTGTGATGGGTAGGTTTAGGGGCAGGGGCAGTGTAGGGGATAGAAAATATGGTTTGTACAGTATAAAATGCATTACGCCTATGGAATGTCCCCACAAAACATGGAAACACAACATGTGTGTGTGTGTGTGTGTGTGTGTGTGTGTGTGTGTGTGTGTGTGTGTGTGTGTGTGTGTGTGTGTGTGTGTGTGTGTGTGGTGAATAATGAAAGTACACCAGCATCATTAATTCTCAGCGCAAATGGTGGTTGTTTAGGGAGATTTTGAAACTTCTCAATTATGATTCTAAAATATGTTCAAATTATCTCCATGTTAAGAGTCTTATTTGCATACTGTACTATGCTTTATTTTTATTTTTATGAAAGCATAAATACCGTAGTTCCAAACTGACTGAGAGTCCATACCATGAAATACACACTGTATTTTTGTAAAGGTTAAAAACTAGTTTTGTTATTGTCATTCATATCTCTCACACAGTAAAACCCTTTTATTTCTGCTGTACAAAGCTCATAAATATTTAATGAGGTAAGCACAGAGGCATTTTATGATTGGTTGTCCATTTCTAAACAAGTTGCTGTGCATTCTAGCACTGCATTATTTCACACTGTATACCTTTAGCACCACGATTTGTGGTTAGCGCCACGAAACTACACGTGTGAAACTGTGCTTAACCCAGCTGTATATGCAGTGTGAATAGCCCTATTTTATCAGCCATTGTGCACCATATATAAACCCATGACCTTGTCTTTGTTACTTCGATCTAATCAATATACTCACAGACATTATTTCTGTGTTAAAGGGATAGTTCAGCCAAAAATTCAAATTGCCCCATGATTTACTCTCCCTGAAGTCATCCTGTGTGTGTATGACTTTCTTCTTTCAGACAATACAATCAGAGTTATATAAAAAATAAAAAATCCTGGCTCTTCTGAGCTTAAAATTGGCAGTGAATGCTGTTTCTGTTTTTAAGTCCATAAAAGTGCATCCATCCATCCATCATAAAGTGCATCCATCATCATAAAAGTGCATCTATCCATCATAAAAGTGCATATATCCATCATAAAACTGAATCCATCCATCATAAAAGTGCATCTATCCATCATAAAAGTGCATATATCCATCATAAAAGTCTATACATCCATCCATAAAAGTGCATCATCCATCATAAAAGTGAATCTATCCATCATAAAAGTGCATACATTCATCATAAAAGTGCATCTATCCATCATAAAAGTGCATATATCCATCATAAAACTGAATCCATCCATCATAAAAGTGCATCTATCCATCATAAAAGTGCATATATCCATCATAAAAGTGAATCCATCCATCATAAAAGTGCATCTATCCATCATAAAAGTGCATATATCCATCATAAAAGTCTATACATCCATCCATAAAAGTGCATCATCCATCATAAAAGTGAATCTATCCATTATAAAAGTGCATACATTCATCATAAAAGTGCATCTATCCATCATAAAAGTGCATATATCCATCATAGAAGTCTATACATCCATCCATAAAAGTGCATCATCCATCATAAAAGTGAATCTATCCATTATAAAAGTGCATACATTCATCATAAAAGTGCATCTATCCATCATAAAAGTGCATATATCCATCATAAAAGTGAATCCATCCATCATAAAAGTGCATCTATCCATCATAAAAGTGCATATATCCATCATAAAAGTGCATCTATCCATCATAAAAGTGCATCTATCATCATAAAAGTGCATCCATCCATCATAAAAGTGCATCTAACCATAATAAAAATGCATCCATCCATCATAAAAGTGCATCTATCATCATAAAAGTGCATCCATCCATCATAAAAGTCCATCTATCATCATAAAAGTGCATCTATCATCATAAAAGTGCATCTATCATCATAACAGTGCATCCATCCATCATAAAAGTGCATCTATCCATCATAAAAGTGCATCTATCCATCATAAAAGTGCATCTATCCATCATAAAAGTGCATCTATCATCATAAAAGTTCTCCACACGGCTCCAGGGGTTTATAAAGGCCTTCTGACGTGAGTTGATGCGTTTGTGTAAGAAAAATATCCATATTTACAACTTTATAAAGTACATTATCTAGCTTCTGGCAGACCACCTTAAGTATTCAACTTACAAAGAAAGTGTAACACCTCTCGCAGTTCAAAACGCTTACGCTACGTCAGATGTCATCATCGCGGCAGTTCAGTTTTCTTTTTGGAAGTTGAATACAGAAGATGGTCTGATGGGAGCTAGATATTTTAGCTCTTTATTTACCCCTCGAGCACTTTTAGAATGGATATAGTTTTGGGGGCTTCAAATTTTGGGTGACCATTATAAAGCTTGGAAGAGCCAGGACATTTTTTTATATAACTCTGACTGTATTTGTTTGAAAGAAGAAAGTCATAAACACACAGGATGTGTTGAGGGAGACGAAATCATGGGGTAATTTACATTTTTGGGTGATCTATCCCTTTAAATTGATGATGTTCCGGTTAGTCCTGTCGAATCACACTTCATAGCTTGAGTAGCACGCACACTAATACTATACGATTTGATAAGCATTGATTATACTGTAGGTGACTAATTTCTTAATTATACCTGGCTGGATACCTGACAACTAGGTTAATCTTTGTGCTGTAATTACAATTAAAACCTGATAATACAACCCATTTGTCTTGTTCTTCCACTCAAAGACCACTGGTGTAGAACCCAAACCATATGCAGGCTTCATTGGTGGACTCCATGATGGATGTATCAGTCCGGCTTCACAGTAACTGTGCCACTTCATTTAGCACACCCTCACTTTCTGCTGATACACATTAATCTGTCGCTGCTGTTGTGTTCTCCTTCACAGCTGAATAAAGCACTTGCTGGACAGCCATTAAAGGGCTATTTTTGACCATTTGAAGCATTTGGCCATTTAACATAGCTGTTTGTATATATTTTGTTAGGATGTCCTTTATTAATGTCCTTTAGTATATGATTCTCCAGTTTTTACTGCAGTCTTCAGTGTCACATGAATGCTCATTTAGTGCTCAACATGTCTTGTTATGCTCCGTGTTTTCTGTGGATACTTTGATGGAGAAAGTTTAAAATAACAAAGAAGAGCATTTATTTAAAATATTAATATTTTTAATAGGGGAGCAACGATACTCTCATGTCACAATTCGATACTACGATACTTAGTTATTTTGTAATATATACAATATTATATTATGCAATAGTCCAAGACATACACTACCAGTCAAAATTTTGGAAACTATTTTTATTGTTTTTGAAAGATGTCTCACAGCAAAAACAGTAAAATTGTGAAATACTTTTACAATTTTAAATATTTGTGTATCTATTTGAATATACTTCCCATATTCCTGTGATCAAAGCTGAATTTATCATCATTCCTCCTGTCTTCAGTGTCACATGATCCTTCAGAAATCATTCTCATATGAGGATTTGATGTTCAAGAAACATTTATGATTATTATTGTTGAAAACAATACATATTTGTAATACAGTTTGTACATTTTTGTAATTTTGTAATGAATAGAAAGTTCAAAAGAACAGAATTGATCTGAAATATGAAGCTTTTGCAACATTATAAATGTCTTTACTGTCACTTGATCAATGTATTGCATCCTTGCTGAATAAATCCCCAAAAAACTGAAAAAATCTTTTGAACGATAGTACAATGTTACAAAGGCGTTCTATTTCAGATAAATACTGTTCTTCTGAACTTTCTCTTCATCAAAGAATAAAAAATAATAATAATAATCATGTTTGACACAACTGTAATAATCAAAAATTATATGACATTTCACTATAAAATCAAATTTTTGAAATTTGATGCGTGCATGATCGCTTTTTTGAACGTTTGACTAGTAGTGTATACTAAAAGGTTAACAAAAATGTATTTAAAATGCTAAATTTGGTAAATATTACATTGAGGTGGAAATAAACTAGAGTTGGTGCTGGAAACCCAATGACACCAGAATAAACATATTCATGATTCGGAAGCTGAAATACAGAATTATTTTAGATGAATATGCACTCTGTCACTAACTAGATATATTTCAAATAATGGCATTATCAGGACCCACAAGTATCATTATTATACATTATATTCAGCATGGTAGTTTAATGCAGTACTGACACTAAAACTCTGGAAACTTCACAGTCAATTTTGGATGAACTATACACACAATAAATATATTACATATTTATTTTTATACACACGATACATATTTTTGATCAATTTAATGCATCCTCGCTGAATAAAAGTATTCATTTCTTTCTAACTCTGAAATGTATAGTGAATGTGCAACTGTGAATTCTTCACAATATGACCAGGATATGCATTACAAAAGACTTTATATTACTGACATAATCCACCTTGAAAAGACTTTGGCATTGCTACAGTGTATGCACACATCCAGGATCTGTCTGTATTATATATGAGTTCGGGTCATCAGGGTCACATCACTACAGTACTTCAGCAAAAAAAGTTCTTTTTAACAACTCTTTGCTTTGCAAGGCTCAAGGTTATCTGTATTATGTATGTATTTTGTTCTAATTGTATAGTTGGGTTTTTTTTTCAGTGATCAAAATGTTTTTCTCCCTGCAGCACTGACTTCATGAAGCCAGAGAGCTGAATGTAGGCAATACAATGGAGAGAAAAGATTAAAAATGAGCAGGCCAGTTGCCATGTCGACACGGGGTGACCTGTGTGTGTATATGTGCTTGTGTGACAGAATGAGGGCTTGAGACACAAACCTGATGGAGCAGTCATCTCCTGGCCCTGATTACTCATTTTAGAGGTCAGGACAAACCGGACCCCAGTGACTTCTCCTCTTAATTAATCTTTCAACCGGTCACTGTGGATATCGCCTCCTCACACCGGCATCACACACACGCTTGAATAATGCTGGCCACTGCTGCGCTGTGTGCTGGGTTAGCATGCTTCATTTTTGATAGAAGCACCAGGGGAATTTTACACAAATTGAGGAAAATATTTGGGATATTTAGCAATTCATGAGTCTAGTTGACAGGAAATGTGCTAAACGTAAGACCTGTTCATTTCTGGAGGCCGCCTATAGTTTTAGCTAGAAGGCGTTTTTAAACTTATATCTGTGACTGTATCAGTGGGTGAATCGCTGTCTGCAAACCAATTGGTAGTTCCCACTCTGGACCCTATCATACACCCGGCACGAGCTGCTAGTTTCAGCCGGACGCAGTTCTCATGTTCACGTCCAGCGTCTCGTTGTTTAAATATCAAAAGCACTGGCGCATCTGTTCACCCATGGGCGTCTGGTCTGAACACCAGGTGTGTGTGTGTGTGTGTGTGTGTGTGTGTGTGTGTGTGTGTGTGTGTGTGTGTGTGTGTGTGTGTGTGTGTGTGTGTGTGTGTGTGTGTGTGTGTGTGTGTGTGTGTGTGTGTGTGTGTGTGCATGTTTTTGTGAAATATCAGGACACAAATGTGTATAATGACATGGGTATGACACAGGTATTACAAAGAGGGTGAAATATGAGGGCGTTCCCCATGTCCTCACTTTTCAAAATGCTTATAAATCACACAGGATGAGGTTTTTATCACAGAAAGTAAACTGCACAGTCTCCTGTGATGGGTAGTGTGTGTGTGTGTGTGTGTGTGTGTGTGTGTGTGTGTGTGTGTGTGTGTGTGTGATGGGTAGGTTTAGGACAGGGGCAGTGTAGGGGATAGAAATACGGTTTGTACGGTATAAAAACCATTACGCCTATGGAATGTCCCCACATTTCACAAAAACAAACATGTGTGTGTGTGTGTGTGTGTGTGTGTGTGTGTGTGTGTGTGTGTGTGTGTGTGTGTGTGTGTGTGTGTGTGTGTGTGTGTGTGTGTGTGTGTGTGTGTGTGTGTGTGTGTGGACTGGTAATCCCTACGGTATGGGGACAAAATGTCCCCACAAAGATAACAATATCCAAATTTTTGTCCTTGTGGGGACATTTTTTGGTCCCCATGAGGAAAACATCTTATAAATCACACTAATTGATTTTTTTGAAAAAGTAAAAATGCAGCATGTCTCCTGTGATGGGTAGGTTTAGGGGCAGGGGCAGTGTGTGTGTGTGTGTGTGTGTGTGTGTGTGTGTGTGTGTGTGTGTGATGGGTAGGTTTAGGGGCAGGGGCAGTGTAGGGGATAGAAAATACGGTTTGTACAGTATAAAATGCATTATGCCTATGGAATGTCCCCATAAAACATGGAAACACAACAGTGTGTGTGTGTGTGTGTGTGTGTGTGTGTGTGTGTGTGTGTGTGTGTGTCTGAACACCAGGTGCCTATACCATGAAGCCGGTTTAGCTAGGTAGCCAGATATGTTTAAGCTTAGTTTGTTCCAATCCTGGGTTTTAAAGTACCATTATGTTGGTCTGGCTTTGAGCAGTGTTCATCTCCATAGTAACTTACACTCCGCAGCTAACCTGCTCCGGAGCAGGTTATGTTCGGGATAAGAGATCGCAAACTGAATTTGAATCATTCAGCTGTGAGCAAAGTGACTCATCTCATATATATATATATAGAAACTACTTTCACAATTTTATTTATTTATCCTCTTACATTTCTTTGTGAATGCTTTTAAATTCTTTAAATATACTTCAATGTCTTTATCTTCAGCAAAAGAGTTTTGAATCACGTTGGCTCTCTCGCGAGAAATGAGTCACATGTGCGTTGAAAGGCATGTGATTGGCTGCTCACTGCTGATGTCACACTTTCACGTGCACGCTCCACAAACTCAGGATCAAAGCTTGAGTTGACAGAGAAAGTTGATGATTAGCATCATGGGACCAACAAAGCCTGAATTGATTGGTTTGGTTTTGTCAACTCAAAACTAATCCTATAACCCTGAGTTTGTTAATCTACCATCATGGTACGGGCCCAAGGTGTGTTCAGGAGCATTGTTGGAGTGTTGTTATTGTGAGGAACTGAAAACCACTGACCATTGACCAACACACACCTGCTCTAAAGTCAATAGTGCAGTGTTTGTGTGTTATTTAAAGGGTGTGTAAGTGATATGATCCTAAAGACGGTACACAACACGCACACACTCTGATTATTACACACACAGGGACACGCAGCAGCACACACACATGCCAAATATTAAAAATTAAAGGATTCAAATGTAAAAGATTATTATTGTGTACATAAAGATAAAAATGCCTTTAATGGATAGTCATTGCATGTATCAGAATTAGCCTATATTTGCATCAATGATGAGGCGTCATTGGACGAGCAGATCCGATTCCTCTCTGGAGAAGCGTTCAGTCTGTCCTCATGGAAATACATCCACAAACTAAATTTGGTCAATTTAAAAACATGTCCCTTCATTCTCCCAGCTCAAATTGGTGGTTCCCAGATGTGCCAGGAGTATGTATTGTGTTGCTGCTTATTTGCATGTTCAACTTTTCTTAAAGAGATAGCTGACCCCAAAAAATGAAAAATCAGCCATTGTTTGCTCACCATCATTTTGCTCCAAACCTGTTTGACTTGTTTTTGAACATGTTTTTGGACCACATTGACTTAAATGATGACAATCTTCTTTTTTAGAAGAAAGTGTCCCTTTAAACAGAGATTTAACAGTCATAACATATTCAAAAGTATGACAAAAGCTCTGGATACGACCAGTTTTGCAAACAGTGTCTGTGACAAATGCTTAGAGAAAACCGTTCTGTTTTTTATCCGAAGTGCAAAATTCAATCTTTCTGTGAAATTAGTTTTTCTTCCACATTCAAAATATATTTGCTCCTTTTCTTTAGCACAGATAGGTTGAATCATCCTTCACTGCGAGGATAAGAGGTATAATGCATATTTCAGCACTCCTAGAATTTTTTCTTCTTCTTCTTTTTTGTATTAAGACTGAAAATAGCCTTGGACAGAGTAATGAAATAAGAAAATGGCAGAGGCCGTCTCCGTCTCAGAGTTCCCAATGTACAGCTCACTATACAATCTAACTTCCCCTTACTCTAATCTCAGATTAATGCATCTGTCATTTACATTTCTTCTTGTTTCTTCACCATCTTTCTGAAGTCTTTCACACACCCTCTAAATCATCCATCAGTTAAAGGGTGAAAGTTTGGAGCTACGCTTGAAGGTCAGCATGTTCCCTGAAAAGCGGAAATGATAGTACGAGCGAACAGCACCGTTAGCGTGTAATCCGCTGGTGAAAGGCATGCCAGCTGCTTGCCGTGCGCAGACAGATAAGGCACTGGGAAACCGTACCTGGCTGGCACACAATCCCCGTTGCTGAGATCGTCCTCTAACTCCAAGGGATCCTCGCAGCAAACTGCAAATATTTGATTACGTGGAACTGTTGCTGTAGGGGAAGCCGTGGACTGCTCACTTAAACCTGCAGCTACAACTAGAAGTGTTACCGTTTTCTCAGTATCACTATTTACATTTGCACAACCGTTAATGCAGTTCTCAAAACAATTAGTACAACCTGCAAAACCGAGTTGATAACCTGCAAAAGTGTCACTTGCTCAAATTGGACAAATTTAAACACTGTTGATGAAAATGATTCAAAACAAAACGGTAAAATAGCATCTGCACATTTTTTAAAAGAAATTATACCATCACATTAAGGACAGTTTTAATGTGTTGTTAATGTTGTATTTACTCGTCCCCTAAAATACTAACAACATTTCGGTCAACTGAAATGTAATGCTAACTAGAAATACTTCCCCCTGGTTTCACAGAAAAGGCTTAAGCCCAGACTGAAATGCATGTTTGAGCTGAAAGCACTGATATATCTTAAGATATGTCAGCGTTGTTTTGTCTGGAGATGCACGCCAGTAATATCATTTCTAGGCGCGTTTTATAAAATGTCCTATCTACTTCAATTTAATTAAGGCGTAATCCTGTCTTAATCAAAGCCCTGTGTGTAAAACTGGGCCTTTATGACTAACATAAATATGTCAATATCAGAACAAAAACTGCAGTATATAGCTCAGATTGCATTTGTGGCAGTTCCCATTAACAGTGTGTGTCTGGTCACCAGCCTCGAAGTCTTTTCACCTGATTTTCTCTGTCCTAAATTGGTGCCTGTCAGTCTCTCCTTCCGACTCAAAACAGTGCCCGTGTTGTAGTGTGACAATTACTGTGCAATATGGATTAGATATAAGCCTCATAATTCTTGTTTGAGAATAAAAATAAACCCCACGGCCAGTTCTATGTAAGGCAGGTCAGGATCTCTCGCAAATTGCTTTAGATTCAAGCCCCTTCAGCCTAGCAGTTCATGTCAGATTGCACAGCGAGCGCTACAGCTCCACCGTGCCAACAGATGAATTAGTTTATCCCTCGCACCTCACAAAACAAGATGTCACTGCTCTTTGTGTCTGCAGGCAGGCCCAATCACAGGTAAATAAACCCAGTCACTCTCACCTGTAGCACACGGCAGCTTTTATTAAGAGACAGAGGGGCATGTCAGTTAACACCAGCAGCCATATGCTTAAACCGGAATAACGGGAACACAAGGGCGATTGAGAGCCGGGAAGGGACTGGCTAGACAAGCGTTCAGCTCCCTTTGATTAGACATTAGTGCCGACATAAACAACACAGTATGTGCATAGCAAGAGCTTGAATAAGGGCTGTGTGATAATCATCATGTGACGTCTTTCCTGCTAGATTAGCTTTTCAAGGACTTTCAAATCCATCCAACATTGCAGCACATTTAAATTGCTTGACTGTGGCGCTTAAACGTCCTGATTATTGACTGAAAGCTCCGGTGAGTCCTTGGATTTTAGATGCACGCAGAGCAATTCATGACTTTCGATTGTGATGTTTCATCCTTTTTCATACTTGTCAAAAAACATGAGAAAAGCGGAGGCAATGTTCATTATCTCCGTACTTTATCTTGTAGATTGTGTTTTCGAGTCTGTGCAGACATAATGCAATTTGTTAGGTCACCCTTCCCATCTGGTTTCGTCGGCATCTCCTCCTACAGAGTTCTTGCGCCATCTAGTGTTCAGTCTGTTTGGTGCAGGTCTCTTTTTAGGGAATTTCTATGCTCGGAGGGGATGAATATACAGAGGAATATCTGAATGCTCACCTTTGTCACAGTTGAAAATGTGCATGCAGTCATAAATGGCAATCCTTCAAACCACTGAGAATATCAAAGGCTTTCTCTTCACCGTGAACAGCTCTGAGCTTAAAGAGACTCTACAGATGACAAGATTTTCTGGGCTTTTTCATGCAAATCACCTGCCTGAAATGAAAGTTATCTAATGAGATGTTTTCCTTCACTCTCCTGTTTTAATTTGGCCTGCAATGCATCATGCCGGTTTCATAACTGTCAAAACCCAGAGCTGTAGAGAAAATATGTCAAAGCAAATTGGCACGCTGTAGAGTGTACTGCTCTCCCACTGTTTCTCTCGCTCTCTTTTTCCAGCCTTCTCTGTTTCTTCTTCCCCACTTCTTGCTTTTTTCATTCTCTCGCTCTGTCTAATTAAAGCACCGGCTACGTGTAATATTGGTAATGCCTTCTTAATCTACAGCTGGCATCCAATTTGATGAAACACTTTTAACACAATAGTATTTTCAGAGGGGCTCGAGCTTTCTGATTGGCATCCAAAATTTGCTATTTCCAGGCCTTTTAAGACTTTTTTTTTTTAAAGAGCTTTGTGTTTTCTTGGCACAGCTACAGTGCTTTGCATTAAAGAAATACAATGGATGATACAATTTGAATTAAATGAGTAATTAAGAAAGCGAGCTTGAGAGGAAAATACAAAACCGTTTCCAAAAAAGTTGGGACACTGTTACAAATTGTGAATAAAAACAGAATTCAATGATGTGGAAGTTTCAAAATTCAATATTTTATTCAGAATACAACATAGATGATGTATCAAATGTTTAAACTGAGAAAATGTATCATTTTCAGGGAAAAATAAGTTTGTTTGTTTGTTTGATATTTGTTTTTCATCTAAAAAAAGCTGGGACAAGGCCATGTTTCCCATTGTGTGGCATCCCCTCTTCTTTTTCTAACAGTCTGCAAACGTCTGGGGACTGAGGAGACAAGCTGCTCAAGTTTAGGAATAGGAATGTTGTCCCGTTCTTGTCTAATACAGGCTTCTTGCTCAACTGTCTTATGTCTTCTTTGTCGCATCTTCCTCTTTATGATGCTCCAAATGTTTTCTATGGGTGAAAGAGGCTGGCCATTTCAGTACCGGATCCTTTTTCTGCGCAGACATGATGGTGTAATTGCGTAATTGTGTAATTGGTGTAACGGCATGTATGTGATCTGGGATTGACATGTTGGAAAATGCAAGGTCTTCCCTGAAAGAGATGACGTCTGGATGGGAGCATATGTTATTGGAGATTCCTTTCAGCATTGATGGTGCCTTTCCAGATGTGTAAGCTGCCCATGCCACACACACTCATGCAACCCCATACCATCAGAGATGAGGGCTTCTGAACTGAGCGCTGATAACAACTTGGGTTGTCCTTGTCCTCTGTAGTCCGGATGACATGGCTTCCCAGTTTTCCTAAATGGCTGGTCTGGCCACAGAACAGTTTTTCCACTTTGCCAAAGTCCATTTTAAATGAGCCTTGGCTCTCTTAAATGAGATATGGCTTCTTTTTGGACCCATAGAGTTTTAGCCAGCGACGGCAAATGGCACGGTGGATTGTGTTCACCGAGAATGTTTTCTGGAAGTATTCCTGAGCCCATGTTGTGATTTCCACAACAGTAGCATTTCCTGTATGTGATGCAGTGCCGTTTAAGGGCCCAGAGATCACGGGCATCCAGTCTGGTTTTCCAGCCTTGACCCTTACGCACAGAGATTGTTCCAGATTCTCTGAATCTTTGGATGATATTATGCACTGTAGATGATAATAACATCAAACTCTTTCTAATTTGATAAACTCCTTTCTGATATTGCTCCTCTCGCCGCAGCATTGGGGGAATTGGTGATCCTCTGTCCATCTTGACTCTTTTTATACCCAATCATGTTGCCAATTGACCTAATAAGTTGCAAATTGGTCATCCAACTGTTCCGTATATGTACTTTTAACTTTTCCAGCCTCTTATTTCTACCTGTCCCAACTTTTTTGGAATGTGTAGCTCTCATGAAATCCAAAATGGCCAATATTTGGCATGACATTTCAAAATGTCTCGTTTTCAACATTTGATATGTTATCTATATTCTATTATGAAAAAAATATATGTTTATGAGAATCATTGCATTCAGTTTTTATTCGCAACTTGTACAGTGTCCCAACTTTTTTGGAATTTTTCGGACAAATGCGTGACCTTTTAACCTTCTCCTGCAGACCAGACCATGCTTGAATAGCAAAAGAGCAACGGCTCAGATTCTCCCAAAATCATAAAAAAGTAAAAGAAAAACTTTTTTTGGGTGGACTGATTGACATGTTCGAGTTTGCAGCAGGGTTTTTATGTCTTATTATTAAGTGTACCGGGGCTTTATTTTCATTTCCCTCATGCAGAATGCTGGGCTAAACGTGGCTCATCTGATATTGCGAAAGGCTGAAGGAGTAATGGGTTCTCACGGTGCATTTTCTTCTCACACTGTTGACTCGTAAAATCCCTGTGTGGTTTGTTTTGTGTGTGCGTCTCTAAAGTCTTGAGTGTGTGTGTCTTTTATTAAAGTGTGCTGCAGTGAAAGGGTATTCCCTAATTGGCAGTTGAACTTGCGGATTGATTTTTGTAAGTGTGGAGGTCTGCAGAGTAAGCAACTATCAGTTCATATACTTTTGGGATGGGCTTAACATAGAAAACAAACTTTATAGAATAAATGTACAGGTTTCATTTTATGCTGAAAAGATGATTCTGTGTTTGAAATATAGGGCTAAATATTAAATACATTCTCTGAATACGCTTAGATATCTCTAAAGTATACACTTGCTAGTGCTAATAGACATGCAGACACGCTGCTGTGAGCATGTACGATATGCTGCTGCTACTGTAAATACATAAATCCTGTAGCAAGTGAAGCTGGGGAAGATGGAGGGATTCGGAGGAATTCTGAACATTGTACAAGACTATTTAAATGTTGTGCAAGCAATCTCATTGGATCAGCAGAGGCCATTCAGCTTGTGCCATGCGGTAATGATGGGATTCTCATGTTCACGTCCAGCTCCTCGTTGTTTGAATATCAAAAGCACTGGCGCATCTGTTCACCCATGGGTGTCTGGTCTGAACACCAGGTGTGTGTGTGTGTGTGTGTGTGTGTGTGTGTGTGTGTGTGTGTGTGTGTGTGTGTGTGTGTGTGTGTGTGTGTGTGTGTGTGTGTGTGTGTGTGTATGTGTGTGTGTGGATGTGTGTCTGAACACCAGGTGTGTGGATGTGTGTGTGTGTGTGTGGACTGGTAATCCCTATGGTATGGGGACAAAATGTCCCCACAAAGATGGCAATATCCAAAATCCTTGTCCTTGTGGGGACATTTTTTGGCCCCCACATCTTATAAATCACACTAAGTGATGTTTTTTTGAAAATGTAAAAATGCAGCATGTCTCCTGTGATGGGTAGGTTTAGGGGCAGGGGCAGTGTGTGTGTGTGTGTGTGTGTGTGTGTGTGTGTGTGTGTGTGTGTGTGTGTGTGTGTGTGTGTGTGTGTGTGTGTGTGTGTGTGTGTGTGTGTGTGTGATGGGTAGGTTTAGGGGCAGGGGCAGTGTAGGGGATAGAAAAAGCGGTTTGTACAGTATAAAATGCATTACGCCTATGGAATGTCCCCATAAAACATGGAAACACAACGTGTGTGTGTGTGTGTGTGTGTGTGTGTGTGTGTGTGTGTGTGTGTGTGTGTGTGTGTGTGTGTGTGTGTGTGTGTGTGTGTGTGTGTGTGTGTGTGTGTGTGTGTGTGTGTGTGTGTGTGTGTGTGTGTGTGTGTGTGTGTGTGAACACCAGGTGTGTTCAGGAGCATTGTTGGCGCATTTTGAGGAACTGAAAACGACTGACCATTGACCAACACACACCTTCTCTAAAGTCAATAGTGCAGTGTCTGTGTGTTATTTAAAGGGTGTGTTAGTGATATGAGCCTATAGATGGTGCACAACACACACACGCACACACACTCTGATTATCACACACACAGAAACGCGCAGCAGCACACACACATGCCAAATATTAAAAATAAAGGATTCCTCTCTGGAGAAGCGTTCAGTCTCTCCTCATGTCAATAGTGAATCCGCTCATGGTGGAGCACAACTGGCTTTTAAAGGGAAAGGGAGATGAGACTCTGATTGGTTTATTGCACGTTTCGCCCAAAACACACCCGTGACTCATTAAGAGACGAGGGACGACCAGGGGAGCGGGAAGATGTTTTAGGTTAGGGGTGCTGTGTTCTTTTTTTAATTTAAAAATAAAAAATATTTTTATTTAATTTACGATGATTATGAAAAGTGAACAGGACACAAGATGTGCAATATGTCAGAAGACATGGGGCCTGAAATTATTTTGACCACTTGAACTTTATTAAGTTTTGTTTTGTTGAAAGCCTTAAGTAAATTTCGTTTTGTATCTTAATTTTAATAAATGTTTTATCAACCAGTTGTCTGGATTTAATAAATAATAAGTTTCAGATAGGCCCATATTCTAACCAGAACGTCTCAAAGGGTGCACGGTGCAACACAATCTGCAGAGTTACCTCTACTACGCATTCTTTCTATGCACACACCATGTATGTTTTAACAACAAATATTATACATATAATAATACGTTTTAATGGGCCACTGCGCCGTGAGCTTCACATGACATATGTTGTTGACTTTTTTCATTAGTATTTTTGTAGTATTACTTCATAATCCTATATATTCAAATCCCTAGTCTGAAGACTGAATGATTCTTATTTTTGAATCAAAATCACGTGGAATTCTCTTTTTCAGGAAACTCTCCGTCAGACGAGTCGGAGGAGCGGGACAAAGAGCCGCGCACACTTACTTACCCAGCATACATTGCCAGCCTGCTGGACTCGGGTGCCAAGCGCATGGCGGCAGGGGTGCGCATGGACTGCAGCAGTCAGGGCCAGTGCCCTTTGTCCTGTCACCTCTGCCACATGAGCCCTGGGCCTGCACGTCCCGCAGAACCTGTGCTGCTCAACATCACTAAAGCCACACCAATCTACGAGCTGGTCAACGGCAACGAGACCTACCAGGTACTGTATCTGTGAGCCATAATGCTGTGCTCTCACCCTGCAGCTCTTGCCAGGTCACCACTGAAGCTAAGCACTGATGAGCTGGGCCAGGACCGGGATGGGAGACCTCCTGGGGAAACAAAGGTTGCAGACGGACAATGTGTTAGTGGAGCCAGCAGGTGGTCTGTAGGTCCTATTGCACCTGTATAGTGATCGGGACAATGCTCATTAAAAACAGAAAGGTGTTCAGAGAGGAGGAAAGATATGACCGTAAATTAAATGTATCCATGCCCAATCCATCCATCATAGTAATAGATGATCAAACATATAGCCAATACAGTTAGTTTAATTATAGTAAATGTATTTTAAATAAAAATATTTATCGTTTGGAAGGTTTATATTTTGAAAAAAAATATATATATGAATAATACTACAGTAAAATATTACGAACTATTATTATAATTTAATTGTTTTCTATTTTAATGTAATTTAATAATTCATCTAATATATATTTTCCTTCTTTCTCTTCATACTGTCACAATCCGGTTCAGATGAAGATGATGAAAAAGGTTCAAACAGGATTCTACAAACAAAAGGTTCTTTAATAAAACAGACCCGGATAATCCAAAGGCTATGTGATACACACTCAGTACCTACACACAAACAGTACCAGACAGCCGCTGAATGGGCTGAGGAACTCACATACACACCGAGATTGAACACAAATGATGAGCAGGGGAAGACTGTTAATCAGAAACCACAGTTACAAACCAGGAGCGCGAAACTGGAACAAAGGAAAACATGCGACTGAGAAAAACAAATAGAGAGTTCATGAAGATGAAACAAACACAGGCAGGAAGGGAATGTTTGTGTGTGTGTGTGTGTGTGTGTGTGTGTGTGTGTGTGTGTGTGTGTGTGTGTGTGTGTGTTTGTGTGTGTGTGTGTGTGTGTGTGTGTGTGTGTGTGTGTGTGTGTGTGTGTGTGTGTTTGTGTGTGTGTGTGTGTGTGTGTGTTTGTGTGTGTGTGTGTGTGTGTGTGTGTGTGTGTGTGTGTGTGTGTGTGTGTGTGTGTGTGTGTGTGTGTGTGTGTGTGTGTTTGTGTGTGTGTGTGTGTGTGTGTGTGTGTGTGTGTGTGTGTGTGTGTGTGTGTGTGTGTGTTTGTGTGTGTGTGTGTGTGTGTTTGTGTGTGTGTGTGTGTGTGTGTGTGTGTGTGTGTGTTTGTGTGTGTGTGTGTGTGTGTGTTTGTGTGTGTGTGTGTGTGTGTGTGTGTGTGTGTGTGTGTGTGTGTGTGTGTGTGTGTGTGTGTGTGTGTGTGTGTGTGTGTGTGTGTGTGTGTGTGTGTGTGTGTGTGTGTGTGTGTGTGTGTGTGTGTGTGTGTGTGTGTGTGTGTGTGTGTGTGTGTGTGTGTGTGTGTGTGTGTGTGTGTGTGTGTGTGTGTGTGTGTGTGTGTGTGTGTGTGTGTGTGTGTGTGTGTTTGTATGTGTGTGTGTGTGTGTGTGTGTGCGTTGGTGTGTTAGTGTGCGTGTGTCGTTAGGGTGTGTGTGTGTGTGTGTGTGTGTGTACATGTGCGTTGGGGTGTGTGTGTGTGTGTGTGTGTGTGCGTGTATGTGTATATATGTGTGTGTGTGTGTGTGTCAACTTTATTTATGTAGCGTTTTTAACAATGCAGATTGTTTCAAAGCAGCTTCAGTGTGTGTGTGTGTGTGTGTGTGTGTGTGTGTGTGTGTGTGTGTGTGTGTGTGTGTGTGTGTGTGTGTGTGTGTGTGTGTGTGTGTGTGTGTGTGTGTGTGTGTGTGTGTGTGTGTGTGTGTGTGTGTGTGAGTGTGTGTTTTTTGCCTGTGCGCGCATTGGGGGGCTGTGGGTGTGTATGGGTCAGGTACACCCAACGTTATGTGGAAAGAAAATATCCCCATAAGTATGTCATTTTCCGAAATCTATGTGAGGAAATGTTTTGGTTCCCATGAGCTCATAAATTATACGTGTAAAAATGCAAAAATGTTTCTGTGATTGGTAGGTTTAAGGTTAGAGAGAATGTACAGTTTACATGCGGATGCATCATTCAGGTAGATGCTGCACTCTAGTGGTGGTTATGATTATTATTTGTATTATTAAAGTCAAACTTTGAACATGTTGTGCATCTTTGCCTTACACGCAGGCTCTGCAGGAGGCCATGATGAGTGTCCTGTGGTGCTCTGCTAAAGGTGATGTCATTGATGACTGGTGTCGATGTGATTCCAGTGCCTTTGGCACAGATGGACTGCCGACCTGTGCTCCTCTGCCGCAACCCATGTGAGTAATTTACAGTTTGAATATCCTTCGTATCAGTGGCGGTGTTTCACATAAACCTAGGGTATGCCATGAGTCCTTCTGGCCACACAACAACAATCAACAACATTCCCAAATATATCTAAACAAAATGTGTACAAAATCCACTAAAATAACAACAATGCAAATTCTGAAACAGCCTTATAAGCCTTCACTGTGTCCTAACCAAACGAGACACGTGAGGAAAATTATATTTTAATCAGTTTTGTACTGTTTTTATTTTGCGTTGTGGCTGGAACAACATACAAAGTACGACAAGTGCAGATTATGTGCTTTATTTAATGTAAAAACTATTTAATGTGAGTTTGAATATCATTTTACTTGACATTTATAGCCATTCTGAAAGCAACAGTGGATAAGTCACCTTGAAAATAAATGAAAGGAAACAACTATGTCACTCAAGGTGAACAAGCAAGTGTATTCTTATATGATAAAACATATATTTCACTCACTCAGTATGTATTTTTAATCATGCTGTAAGATTTAGGAATTCGATCTTGTACTTGTAAATGCAGTCAGTGCGCTTGCAGAGAGAGCCCGCCCCCGCACTCTTCTGATTGGCTATGATTTTTGATTGATTGATCTCGGGTCGAGTGAATGTCTGGTTATGCTGTTTAAATGTGCTTTTCTTGTCTGAATGCCAGGGTATGGCAACAGCCATGTACCATATGTACACGCCACCCCTGCTTAATGTAAATGGCTAAAATGAGGTTTAAAGGTAAAATTCACAGCTTTTAGTCAAACTTTAAGTCATAAATGTCCTGTTTTTTTTCGTCAGGCTCAAGCTATCGCATTCATATGAGCCCAGCAGTTCATTGATCATCATTGAATGGAATCATACAGAGCCACCAATCGGAGTGAGAATTGTTGATTACCTCATCAGTCAAGAGAAGGTGACGGAGCGGACTGACCACTCCAAAGTCGAGACCGGTAAGGACATTTGAGATATATAATATCCTGTCTGTCTTTGCTGTCTTCTTCAATAAAGGCTAAAATACCAAAACAGGAGAAACAACACTTAATACCTATTTTTTTGGGAAGCAGCTGTGTAATAAGCGGGATAATGTACATTCAGCCAGTCATTATCACAAATTAAACCCCTCCGGGGTGATACAAGATCCCTTCGCCTCACGCTGGGGTCTTATTTACCCTGCCAAGGTTTATTTGCGATAATGACAACTGACTGCACATGCATATTTGAAATATAAATTAATTTAATTTGAAAGACTGCACCACAAAATTAAAAGAAAACGTGACTGCATGTTGTGTTAATCATAAAACAATGCAATAAAAATGAATTAACATTTTCTAAATATATTCAGTTCCTCTTATGTAGAGGCTTTGATTGTACAATGAAACCACGAACACGTTTAGTTTACCTGTGAATTAAATAACAATCTATCGAGAATAGCCCTACAGTTAAGTGCTATAAAGCTGAGGGACGGCTGGTAAAATGAAGATTAAAGACCATTCCAGAGATAAAGTAAAACAAATGCATGCATTTAGAGAATTGCCCAAGTGTTTGGATGTTCCAGTTGACGCTGTTGGTCCTATAATTGGGGAATGGAAGGCAAAGACACTCCTTAGATCATTTAAGACAAAACCACGAGAGAAGCGAATGACCGCTGTGATTTAGCTTCAGAGTTCAGGAGCAGATAAAGGTGGTCTTGCCGGATCACGAGGGAGGCCGTTAATGAAATGAACAAGTGAAAGCACATCCAAAGTTTGCCATTTGTGTCATGAGACCAGATTTTTAAGGTTAGATGAGACCAAGACTGCATTCAATGTAAACTGCCCACCAGTTGATTCGCTCATGATAATTGTGACATATGTCCTGTATTTGTCCGTTATATTGTGTTGAGCGTGAGGTCTGGATAAAGTATCCCGTATGACCTTTAAATAATGAATAACCTGCAACATGATCTGAAGTTACCTCCATGTTGTGCGTTCTCCCTTTTTTAGATTATAGACAGTGATGTATTCGTGCAATTTTGAAAGAATGAAACACTTTGAGGTGAATATTAAGTCAATATGTGTCTCACGTCTGTATCCTGGGCATAATGGACATCACATGGGATTTCTTCATGAACATCAAAACCTCTCACCCCAATCAGGGAGAATGTATGTTCATGCTAAGCCTCATTTATCAGACGATGTGTTGCTGGATGAAGACCATGTTATTGTTCTGCCACGGATTGCCGAGGAGGATGAATATGTCCTAACTTTAATGGCCTGGCATGCCAAATATAAGCCCAGGGCTTCCTACTCTAAAGTTGAGCTTTTCGAGTCCCCCTGGTCTTTGTACTTCGGTACTCACTGTGCTCTATACCAGCGCCAGAGATTTTACTTTAGGCAAGAATTCAAATCGATTTTTCACATAGATGATCAATGGTTCTTCAGAAGGCCTTGAAAGCAGGTCTTGATACTGGACTTGCGGTGCTTCATAAGGACGTGAGACACACACATGGCTCCCAGTGATTGATTGATCTGCTCACAGCTTAAACTGTGAAGTGTTGTAAATACAATGAGAAAGACCACCTTGAAGCAGGGGAAGGGCAGAGCTGCGGCAAGAGTTGATTCTGGTAATGATTAGGACTCAAGCCTTTCAGGATGACGCATAAATGGTCATATGTAAAATAACCTTGGATGAACACCACAACATTTAAATCCAGGGCACTTCCCTTTGCTACCAATTTCCTTCCCTGAACCTTGGTCAACACAGAGGGACGACTACTGGAAGTACAAGACTGCAGTACAAGTGTAGATCACTATATCTGATGCAATGATAATGGCTCTTGGGTGACTTTCTTAATACTTATCATTCAACTTGTCTCATGGTAAACATTGGGATTATTATTAAATCTTAAGTTTTTATGTTTTATTATTGATGTGACAGTAAAGACATTTATGATGTTACATACGATTCATATTTCCAATAAATGCTGTTCTTTTGAGCTTTCTATTCATCAAAAAATCCTTAAAAAAATGCATCTTGGTTTACACAAATATGGGTATATCTGGGGCAATAGCCAACAATACATTGTATGGGTCAAAATTATCAATTTTTATTTGATGCCAAAAATCATTAGGATATTAAGATCATGTTCATGAAGATATTTTGTAAATGTCCATATCAGAAATGTATTATTAGTAGTAATATGCATTGCTAAGGACTTCATTTGGACAACTTTAAAGGAGATTTTCTCAATATTTAGATTTTTTTGCACCCTCAGATTCCAGATTTTCAAATATTGTCCTATCCTAACAAACCATACATCAATGGAGAGATGATTTACTCAGCTTTAGATCATCTGGACAGCTCAATTTCATAACACTGACCCTTAGGACTGGCTTTGTGGTCTGGGGTCACATGAGAATGATTTCTGAAGACTGGAGTAATGAAACTGAAAATTCTGCTTTGCCACCACAGAGATAAAATACATTTGAAAATATATTAAAAATGAGAGGTTATTTTAAATTGAAGTATTATTTTACAATATAATATTTATTTATGAAAGGGGACGTATTATGATCAACTGCTTGTGCTTTGACATCTTTTGGATAATTCTTCTGTTTGGTCTTAAAGTTGTTTTATCGGAAAGGCTACTCTGGAACTGCAGCCAAGAAAAATGAAGCTCCCGAAATAATATAATGATAATTTCCCCTTAGTTATAATGGTTGCTCTGTCCTTTTTTTGTATGTGAATAATGTCAGGCTTACACCTGTATCATTAGCTCTATATTTAACATAAATAAATAAAATAAAATAATAAATGATGTGGAACACTTTTACCAAATATGGTGCAGAGTCCCAAACTGTGTTTGCACCAGGACAACCTTTGGCTTCCCTCTTATATCCCCCTCTATCTTCATCCATTCTCATCATTCACGTTAAAGACATGCCCATTTCCTGTCCTCCCCCAACTTTGTTGTTGCCCTGTCCAAGTTAGACTTCAGTTACGTTGTGGCTGTTAAAGCAGAAAAGAACACCATGTTAAATCAAGTCCAAATGTGGAATAGTGAAAATGAGATTGATGAGGAGATGATCGTAGAAGTCCTGCTGCAATCCAGATATGTATGAGTGTTTCTGCACTTTACTCTGTATCAGTAGAGGTAACGTCTTGTTCTTTACGAGCCTGTGATTAAAAGGTGGCCAGAACCAGCAACTTTTCAGCCTGGAAGGTTCTGAATGTACTTCACAGGTCAGGGATTTTCTCATCTCGTGCAAGGCTGTCTTTCATTTGCTGTAAAAAAAACAAAACAAAAAAAAAAACAGAGGCTATAACTTGCAATTCATTACAAACCTGTTTATGTTTTACGAGGATTTGTTTGACAAGTCTGTGCTAATAGCTGCACAAAGCAAAGACTTTTAAACAAATGACCATTGCATTCATCTGACTTAACTGGATAGTTCACCCAAATGAGAAGTCTTTCATCATTTATTATCCCTCATGTCGTTACAAACCTTTTTTAATTTTTTTATTTTTTCATGGCCACCATCAATTTTGTTGTATGAATATCTGGACATGCAATATTCACTATATTGCCAAGAGTATTGGGAAACCTGCCTTTACATGCACATGAACTTTAATGCCATCCCATTCTTAATCCGTAGGGTTTAATATGGAGTTGTCCCACCCTTTGCAGCTCTAACAGCTTCAGCTCTTCTGGGAAGGCTTTCCACAAGGTTTAGGAGTGTGTTTATGGGAATTTTTGACCATTCTTCTAGAAGCGCATTTGTGAGGTCCGGCACTGATGTTGGACGAGAAGGCCTGGCTCACAGTCTCCGCTCTAATTCATCCCAAAGGTGTTCTATCGGGATGAGGTCAGGACTCTGTGCAGGCCAGTCCAGTTCCTCCACACCAAACTCGCTTATCCATGTCTTTATGGAGCGACGCTTTGTGCACTGGAGCGCAGTCATGTTGGGACAGGAAGGGGCCGTCCCCAAACTGATCCCACAAAGTTGGGAGCATGAAATTGTCCAAAATGTCTTGGTGAAGCATTAAGAGTTCCTTTCACTGGAACTAAGGGGCCAACCCCTGAAAAACAACCCCACCCCATAATCCCCCCTCCACCAAACTTTACATTTGGCACAATGCAGTCAGGCAAGGCCTGTTCTTTTTTAGTTTGGAGGTCTGGAGCGATTGACTCTGCAGAAAGTTGGCGACTTCTGCGCACTGTGACTCTCAGCATGTGCTGACCCCGCTCTGTGATTTTACGTGTCCTACCACTTTGTGGCTGAGATACTGTTGTTCCCAATCGCTTCCACTTTATAATCCCACTAACAGTTGAGCGTGGAATATTTAGTAGTGAGGACATTTCACGAATGGACTTATTGCACAGGTGACAACCTATCCCGGTACCACGGTTGCACAAGCAGTCTGTCTACACGACTATGAGACATGACAAAATCCATCACAGCCAATCAGAAGAGTGTGTGGGGGCGGAGTCTCTCTGCAAGCGCACTGCAATTGCAACAAAATGGAAACATAAATAATCAAATTCATATTTTTTTTAAAGATTAATACAACTAATATACTGAGTGACTATGGGTCATACAATGCACTTATTTGTTCACATTGAGTTCACAGTTTGAACACTCTGGTGAATTATACATTGCCACTTTCAGTATGGCTATAAAGGTCAGGCTAAAAGATATTCAAACTCACATTAAATTCTTTTAGCATTAAATTAAGCACACTTATTATCATTGTCAAACATTGAATGTTATTGTTCCAGCTGTGACGTCACAGGACGTTGTTATAAACTTGTTGTTTGTTATATTTTTACATAACCATTAACAATTCCATAACTGTCAAATATCCATCATCATTCACTGATAATCTTCCCTTACAGTTGTATTTGTGAAATGGATCAATCTGGTTTACTGAAAAGATTCTGTTTGAGAGAATGATTTATTCAAGAATCTGTTTGATCTGGTTCTCAAGTTTAACTCGATACAGAGCTTGACTAGAGGAAGATTATCAGTGAACACCAGCTTAAACTTTCTCATCTGACTTCAGAAGACTTGCAGTCACCATGGCTACTTTTTATTAGTTAGTAATTTTCCAACTGTTTAGTTTTTAGTAGAGAGTGAAAACTAAACTCATAAGTGTCTTCACTTTTCTCTAAATCATTGTAACTCTGGACATGCACGGAATTCACTTGGAAAGGTAAAAATCACATTTTTGCAATAAATCACGCAAACCACATTTCCCATATGCTTTCCTTCATCACGTATATAATGAAATGATTGTCTCTTCCTGAAAACGGTGTCCAGTGCTTTATTTTGTGTATGGTTGCCTAGAAACAAGGTGTGGCTCATCTTACCTTGTGGCTCATTTTACTTTTGTCTGTGAATGAGCAAATAATGACAATTTTTATTTTAGGTGAACTATTCCTGTAAAAAAAATGACTTCATGTGGTGTTGACTGGACACACTGTGTAGGAAGTTTAGTATCTGAAACCTACAAACCCGGTCTGCTATAAAATAGCACACACAGTGAGACTGCCAGCTTTGCATGCTAATAGAGCTCTTAATAGGAATCAGGCACACAACGTCATCAGCTTTTGCTTTTCTCTCTCGTGGTGTCGGAACCGAGTAAATGGGAAGTCTGCCTTCAGTCATATCACCCTGACCAGACACACTGTGAAAACAAACAGCTTTCCTCACCAGACTGATGTCAGGACTTTGATCACATGATAATAGCTGGGTTTACTCAAGGGTCAGACGGACATGACATCCTACCCATAAACAGATGCTCTCTCCTCCACGGGTGGCATAGTGAACCTGGTGCCACTTCCCCTAGTGAAGGGACCTCTTCTCCAAACAGCAGGCAAAACAAGGGCTTCTGTAAAAAAAAAAGGGTGTTGTTTTTTCCCCGAGTAGGTGGAAGACACAGTTTCACTCCTGAGGAATGTTTCCGTAGCCCTGTTCCTGGAGGATGATCTCACTCTCTGTGAGCGTGGTCAGGCTCTGGAGCCCGAGCAGGTGCACTCGCACGGATTCACTCACTCACACAAATGTGTCTGTGTGTCTGTGTGTGCGTTTACTTTTGAACAAGCGTCTGAAAGGTATGCCCATGATTTACTCTCCCTCAAGTCATCCTAGGTGTATTTTCTTTCAGACGATCACAATCAGAGTTAGATTAAAAAACATCCTTGCTCTTCCGAGCTTTATAATGGCAGTGAATGACACGTTTGACAAGTCCATAAAGTGCATACATCCATCATAAAAGTGTATCTATTCATCATAAAAGTGCATCTATCCATCATTAAAGTGCATCTATCCATCATAAAAGTGCATCTATCCATCATAAAAGTGCATCTATCCATCATAAAAGTGCATCTATTCATCATAAAAGTGCTTCCATCCATCATAAAAGTGCATCTATTCATCATAAAAGTGTATCTATTCATCATAAAAGTGCTTCCATCCATCATAAAAGTGCATCTATCCATCATAAAAGTGCATCTATCCATCATAAAAGTGCATCTATCCATCATAAAAGTGCATCTATCCATCATAAAAGTGCATCTATTCATCATAAAAGTGTATCTATTCATCATAAAAGTGCATCCATCCATCATAAAAGTGCATCTATCCATCATAAAAGTGCATCTATTCATCATAAAAGTGCATCTATTCATCATAAAAGTGCTTCCATCCATCATAAAGTGCATCTATTTATCATAAAAGTGCATCTATTCATCATAAAAGTGCATCTATTCATCATAAAAGTGCTTCCATCCATCATAAAAGTGCATCTATTCATCATAAAAGTGTATCTATTCATCATAAAAGTGCTTCCATCCATCATAAAAGTGCATCTATTTATCATAAAAGTGCTTCTATTCATCATAAAAGTGCATCTATTCATCATAAAAGTGCATCCATCCATCATAAAAGTGCATCTATTCATCATAAAAGTGCATCTATTCATCATAAAAGTGCATCTACTCATCATAAAAGTGCATCCATCCATCATAAAAGTGCATCTATTCATCATAAAAGTGCATCTATTCATCATAAAAGTGCATCTACTCATCATAAAAGTGCATCCATCCATCATAAAAGTGCATCCATCCATCATAAAAGTGCATCTATTCATCATAAAAGTGCATCTATTCATCATAAAAGTGCATCTATTCGTCATAAAAGTGCTTCCATCCATCATAAAAGTGCATCCATCCATCATACAAGTGTATCTATTCATCATAAAAGTGCATCCATCCATCATAAAAGTGCATCTGTCCATCATAAAAGTGCATCCATCCATCATAAAAGTGTATCTATCGATCATAAAAGTGTATCTATCGATCATAAAAGTGTATCTATTCATCATAAAAGTGCATCTATTTATCATAAAAGTGCATCCATCCATCATAAAAGTGCATCTATTCATCATAAAAGTGCATCCATGCATCATAAAAGTGCATCTATCCATCATAAAAGTGCATTTATTCATCATAAAAGTGCATCTATTCATCATAAAAGTGTATCTATCCATCATACAAGTGCATCTGTCCATCATAAAAGTGCATCTATCCATCATAAAAGTGTATCTATCCATCATAAAAGTGCATCTGTCCATCATAAAAGTGCATCTATCCATCATAAAAGTGCATCTATCCATCATAAAAGTGTATCTATCCATCATACAAGTGCATCTGTCCATCATAAAAGTGCATCTATCCATCATAAAAGTGTATCTATCCATCATAAAAGTGCATCTGTCCATCATTGGACTGCCATTATAAAGCTTGGTAGAGCCCGGACATTTTTTTTATATAAATATGATTGTATTCGTCTGAAATAAGAAAGGCTTATACACACAGAATGAATTGAGGGTGTGTAAATCATGGGCTATTTTTCATTTTTGGGTAAACAATCCATTTAATGCATCCTTGTGGAATAAAAGCATTTGTTTATTTATTAAAATAAATAAATAAATAAATAAATGCAAATAGTACTGACCCCAAACTTCCTAAAACACTTTTTCATCCAGTTTTTAATGGCATTCAGAATCCCAAATGTTCAATGTGACCTCAGTTCTACGGACCCCACTGTGTGTGTGATCATTTGCACCTGTGCAAATTGCTAGACATAATATCCAGTGAACAACAAAAGGATCATATTAAAGTCCAGCAATACTTCCTCATCATAAAAACCTGTTGTCTCCACTCGTTATTGGAACTCGAGGCCCTCGGGGAACCTGTCCTGGCAGATGATGTTATGATGTACAGTACAGTTGCTGATCTACAGATTTAACAGAAGTGAAGGTGGCTTGGGCTGTGCTGTGAAGGCCCACCTTCATATATTCCCTACCCTTCAAGTGAGACCCACATGTCCAATGTCCAAGGAGCCATCAACATGTGCTCTCCACCCAACAATACTGCCACTGTTAATCTTTAATATCAAACTATACTGAATATAATGAATATATGGGCTAATATCGGTCATATATTGAGTGAAAGAGTTGATTTCTGTAGTGAACTCACAGCTGTGGACACTGAATGACTCCTGAGGTAAATGTGATGCTCATTGTTCTCAAGCTGTTTTATTGACGTCTGTCCGCTGTTGAAACACTGATTGAGTGATTACACCACATATGATGCGCTTCAATGTATCCTCATCACACCTTCAGATGTTCATTCATGTTTATTCTTTGACTATGACGAGATGATCGCGTTCACTCGCATATACAGTGATCCGTCCCGCCAAATTAAAGAGACTCAACACGGCATTTATCGTTTGAATTTCATGATGGACAGAATACTTTATATGGTCATGTGGGAACTCGGATTGAAGTATGATCCGTGTGTAAAACAGGCCGACTGTTAAAGACTGCGTTCGGTGTCGTTCAGGACACACGTGCACCGTACCGGAAGCCCTGTTCCGAATATGTGTACCATTACACCCATAATATATATCACAACAATTACATCTTCAATGCATTCCACTTGACTCTGATTGGTCCGTTGCATCCTTCAGTGATTTAAAACAGTTTTAGGTAGCTCGTTTTTCAGTATCAGACTCATTGGTTCCCCTTCAATTTTGGTTGTGTTGTGATTTTATGAGTTTTCCCCTCTATATTAATAGTAGTTATGATTGTCATGTGTTTTATAATCCTTTTCAGAGTTTCCAAATGTGTTCTGTGAGTGCTTTCCATTATATTTTCTCGTTCTGAGCTCACTGAAATAGTTTTTAGGGTTGTCTTTGGTGTGGTCGGTCTTTAGTCACGTTCATTATATAAACCTGTCTTCCAGGCAATTTTCTTACCTTCACAGCACATGGAGGCTAAGTGTTATCACCTGTTGGTTGCTGTCAAGTGTGGGATTACATCAAATAGTAGGAAAGAGCATGTTTCACAGTTTAATCGAAGCTGAGCGGCAGCTAAGCTCTTAGCAGCGCTATGACGTAGATGGCAAGTGTATGCAGATTAAAGAGTTCTCGTTTTCACTCTTATCCTCTCCAACTAACACCCACCTTTCCCTGCTACAGTTAACCTTTAATATCCTCTTTTCATCGAAAAAGACTATATGTTCAACGTGGGAGATCGAGTCTGTTAATCATTTTTGGGGAAGAAATGCCAAGGATTGATACCCTACAAACAGTTGTTATCCATCACTTGCTCTCTGTTCAAAGTGGACAACGAAGGCCAGATGTTGTTTGTGGAGTATTGTGCGGAGCTGCCGGAGTATTAAACTTCCAGCTCTTTGGATTCGGAGTTGCTCCTGTGATGGATTTGGAGATGTTTAATTGAAATGTTTACCTGTTGAACAGGAACACAAGATCCTCATTATGTGTGGTCAGGCTCAGGCTGTTCCCACGCGTCGAATACAAGCTTTCTTTCTTTCTTTCTTTCTTTCTTTCTTTCTTTCTTTCTTTCTTTCTTTCTTTGGGAGTTTTAATTGTACATTTTACTGTTGGTAGAAACAAAGTCCCCGTGCATCCAATGGCCTCAGAAACTTCCTTCCTTTTCCACTTTCTTCTTTTCCTTCCTTCCTTCCTTCCTTGTATTCCTTCCTTCTTTCTTTCCTTCCTTCCTTCTTCCTTCCTTCTGTCTTCCTTCCTTCCTTCCTTCCTTCCTTCCTTCCTTCCTTCCTTCCTTGTCTTCCTTCTTTCCTCCATTCCTTCCTTGTCTTCCTTCCTTCTTTCCCTTCTTTCCTTCCTTCCTTCCTTGTCTTCCTTCATTCCTTCTTTCCTCCCTTCCTTCCTTGTCTTCCTTCCTTTTTTCCTCCCTTCCTTCCTTGTCTTCCTTCCTTCTTTCCTTCCTCACTTTTTTCTGTTTTTATCCCCTTTATTTATTTATTTCTTTATTCATTAAAAACCATATGTATTATATCTCTCCCTCCCTTCCTCCCTTCTTTCCTTCCTGTCTTTCTTTCTTTCCTTCCTTCCTTTCTACCGGTCAGTCTTTCTCTTTCTTTAGGTTATACACATGTCAGCTTCACTGTTAAAAAAAAAATTGGGGGAAAAACTGTGACAATTGATCATTACATATTGGCCTAATAAGTTACTTCCAAATAAGTATCCCCATGCAAAAAATAAGGTCTTCACTCAGATTGTGCTCAGTCAATCTATGAAGTCGAAGTGAAAAATCCATGTTGGGTGAACAAGTCCAAGTCTGAAAAACTGTATACGCATGCGCAAAATGCGTCCGAGGAAAACCGTTCGTGTGGAGATTTCAAACGCGGATACACGCGCGGAAGAGCCAGCAGAGCCAAACCAGCCGGTGCTGAAGACCGAAACAAACATTCCCAAGAGAATAGAGATATTCATCATCACAAGACGTTGGTGAGTGTTAAGCACTGAAATTATTCTTCAGAGTGTTACTTTATGGTTTCATGAGTGTGTTCTCGGTTACCACATAATTATTTAATGGTAGCCAATAGTTTTATTTTCCTCATGTCTTTTATGTCTAAAATAATAGGTTGATAAGTAAATGAAGTAATTTGTGTGATATTTGTGGCATGCGACCGTTGAACACGGTGCCGTTAGATCGTCGGCCTCTCTCAGGGCTCAATTGCCTTCCAATATCAAACACGCCAAGCTCGTGATTTTCTCATTCGTCCATTCATTCACCTCATCCTCATTATATAATGAAGTAACTTCTGTTCTGTCACTTGCCAGATGTGATGCAGGGGAACTTTGTCATTAATGTTATTTTTATTCGCAGATCTTTATCATATGCAGTGCATCACATCAAGACAGCCTGTTATGCAGAAGACTTCATGGATGTATTTAGAGTATTTCCTTATTGAAAATCATGTATTTTCACCAAATATCCTGTGTTGGAATTGACTTGTTAATAAAGTAATGTGATAAAATGTCGAACCTGTTGCCTGTGTTCATTTTGCTTACTATATTTATGTTTTTAATCATTTTTGTCTTTTGGGACAGTGAGAAATAAGCAATTGTTACTACAATTTAAAATGTTTATTTGGCCAATTTGAATTTCTGTGAATTAAATTGTATCAATTCACAGAAATTAAATTTGGCCAACTGAAAAATTTAGATGTGACCAGTCCCTAGAAAATTTTAAATTGGAGAGGCTTGACATTTTTTACAGTGTTGGTAAAATAAATTTTCCCATTGGGTCAGCATATTATTTCTAATTGAGCCCATGTTAACAGACTGTTGCCACAATTGATAAAATTCAATTCACAGAAATTTAATTTGGCCAATTGAAAAATTTAGATGTGACCGGTCACTAGAAAATGTTAAATTGGAGAGGCCTGAAATTTTTTACAGTGTTCCTGAACCGCAGGGGAGAAACAGTAATGTCTATGTGTCTAAGTAGCAACAAATTCGTTTAGGGAAAACATATGGCAAACATTGCGGAAAAGCTTTAGGCTCAAAACACTAGCTGCTCACATGAATCCACTCCACAGCTGTTGCCTCTGCATGTTTTTAATGGACCCCTCAGTATTTCACAGGAGAAATAAATATTTTTGTACACGATGGCTCAATATTTACCATAGACGTGTATTTGAGTTAAGGTTTATGTTCTCTTTTTATTCACAGTTGATTTATCTTGTTTGAGTAATGCACGAATCTGATACTTGCATCGAGGTACTGATGTTTCTCAGGCTGGTTTGAGGAATGTTGTCTTTGGCTCAGATGTTGAGAGAGTGGTCTTGCCTTGAACGGCTGAAGATGTTATACACCCTCACATCATCTGGAATGCCAGATCTTTTAAGAAATGTATTATGTTTTAGTTTTCACTACTAGCATCTGTTTAAAACAATAGTGCATCTATCTATCATAAGTGCATCCATCCATTATAAAAGTGCATAAATCCATCATAAAAGTGCAACTATCCATCATAAAAGTGCATCTATCCATCATAAAAGTGCATCAATCCATCATAAAAGTGCATAAATCCATCATAAAAGTGCATCTGTCCATCATAAAAGTGCATCAATCCATCATAAAAGTGCATCAATCCATCATAAAAGTGCATCTGTCCATCATAAAAGTGCATCAATCCATCATAAAAGTGCATCTATCCATCATAAAATTGCATCAATCCATTATAAAAGTGCATAAATCCATCATAAAAGTGCAACTATCCATCATAAAAGTGCATCTATCCATCATAAAAGTGCATCAATCCATCATAAAAGTGCATCTATCATCATAAAAGTGCATCAATCCATCATAAAAGTGAATCTATCCATCATAAAAGTGAATCTATCCATCATAAAAGTGCATCCATCCATCATAAAAGTGCATCTATCCATCATAAAAGTGCATCTATCCATCATAAAAGTGCATCCATCCATCATAAAAGTGCATCTATCCATCATAAAAGTGCATCTATCCATCATACAAGTGCATCTATCCATTATGAAAGTGCATCCATCCATCATAAAAGTGCATCTATCCATTATGAAAGTGCATCCATCCATTATAAAAGTGCATCTATCCATTATAAAAGTGCATCTATCCATTATAAAAGTGCATCTATCCATTATAAAAGTGCATCTATCCATTATAAAAGTGCATCCATCCATTATAAAAGTGCATCCATCCATAATAAAAGTGCATCTATCTATCATAAGTGAATCTATCCATTATAAAAGTGCATCCATCCATCATACAAGTGCATAGCCATCATAAAAGTGAGCGTTTTTCCATAAATTTAACCTTGCCATGTATTTGCCTTTGATTCTGGATAAATCAGAGGGATAATAACTGAAGTCCCTGAATGAGGTCATACCACGACAGGGTATTCCCAAATAGATGTTGTAAGTATGATTCTCTGTACACACAGAAGCGGGAAGCACACGACCAACTTACTAAGTTAAGTTGTTTGAACTGTTTCATTTCTGCCAAATAGTTGAGGAAGC
>CM040915.1:33728240-33983240 GCA_023029165.1 Gobiocypris rarus | reverse complement strand
CGTCTGTTTGATCTGACCACACGGGCCAGCCTTCGCTCCCCACGTGCATCAATGAGCCTGGGCCGCCCATGACCCTGTGGCCGGTTCTCCACTGTTCCTTCCTTGGAGCACTTTTGATAGATCCTGACCACTGCAGACCGGGAACACCCCACAAGAGCTGCAGTTTTGGAGATGCTCTGACCCAGTCGTCTAGCCATCACAATCTGGCCCTTGTCAAACTCGCTCAAATCCTTACGCTTGCCTATTTTTTCTGCTTCTTACACATCAACTTTGAGGACAAAATGTTCACTTGCTGCCTAATATATCCCACCCACTAACAGGAGCCGTGAAGAAGAGATCATCAGTGTTATTCATTTCACGAGTCATAATGTTATGCCTGATCAGTGTATATGAATAATGATAAATCACAATGGTGGTTTTCATCAGAGGGTCGTGATGCTGCATTTGTTGTCTATAAATATATACACATTTTTTACAATTATTTAATGAATTTATATGGGTATATATTCCTACTCTAGTCTGCGAACATCTGTGCAGTTTTACACATGATGGTCTGTCTGCATGCAACTTTCTTGTAGATGCTTGTATTTAAACACCCTGCTACCTGTCCTCCTGATGTCCTGTTCTACATGTCCTGCACATATGTAGGCAGTTAACACACACACACACACACACACACACATGCAGGGCATGCTGGAGAGATTACACCAGCCCAGAGGGAGGATTGAGTCCTCCTTAGTATACTTCTTTCCAAATGTTTTTGATATTTGACCACTGTTCAAAGCACATATTGTCTTTATAATATTTATGGACCTGTTCAGTGATGTTTCAGAGTTTTACGTTTCCAGAAAACACAGTGGGGTACAAAAAGTCTGAGACCGCTAGTGAACATGCTTCTACTTTGCATCTTTTTTATTTTACTATTTTAAATATTTATTTCATTTAAAACAACATCAGTAAAAGTATCATTGAATTTCCTGTTTGGGTGTATTTAAGATGTTTAATGTGGTCTATTATCATTAAAGGAACACTCCAGCGTTTTTAGAAATAGGGCTTATTCAACATCTTTCCTACATTTAGATATGTGGGCAAATGCATTTTTGTCTCAGTGCATGCATTGTTTTAGTTTGGCAGGGTCGCCGCTAGCTTAGCTTAGCATAATGAATGGAATCCTATGTTGCCAGCTAGCATGTCCTGAGTAAAAGTGATCCAAAAAAAAAATTACTTCTTGTGGCCTGCGTATTCACAACAAATAGCGCTGCAGATTAAGACTAGGAGATTTCCTAGGCAGATATTGGGACTATATTATGGGGAAGCACAGGCGAAGCACTGCTACTGCAGAGATATCACACCACACATGCACAACATACACTGGTATGTTGACGGAAGTTGTGGGATTTCATGTGTTGTGTGATATCTCTGCAGTAGCAGTGCTTCGCCTGTGCTTCCCCATAGTATAGTCCCAATATCTGCCTAGGAAATCGGTTTAAGAGCTGCAGACATTTTAATTTGGGGATCTCGTTTTCAGAAAATTCTCAAAAATAGGGTGCAGGTTAACAGGTTAATGCTTGATTTCTTTAATCTACCTGAGTGAATCATGTAAAATCTTCTCAGTTGTTTAGTATATGAATTTAATATTTCTAGTGAAATGCTTTTTTATTTTCAAGTTGACTCTTAAAAGTGTGTGAATTAGAGTGAATGTAAATGTGCTGTTTATATTTGACTTTGAGTTATGATGTACAATTAAAAGACTGGCTAGCACAGCACAAGCACGAACAAACGTGTTACTCGATAACAAAGTTATTCCTCATTGAACAAATGCATCATATTATTAATATACATGCAGTTATCCACAACCAAACCATAAGCTCTTCTGACCAATGGAAACGATCAAAACTTCACCATGACAGAAACTCTTTCAATTACTGATCATTACACATGAACAGATGTTTCCCTTCATTCAAAAACACATAAAATAATACTTCATTTCAACATTAACTCGCCATTTCCATGCAAAGCATGCTGGGAACTAACAATGGCGACTCTAAATAAAACCACACTAATTCTCTTAAAACTACAATAGGTATTTTCATTTCATCAGCTTATTCAGTTCCTCAAATCAAGCCTTCAAAGCTGCTTTTATACAACCAGAAAACCAAAAGAAAATATGCACACTATTTTTAATTATCACCTCCATTTTTTTTTTTTTGTGAAAATTAAAAGACCCATGATTCATTTTTAAAGTATAAAATGACAAAAACACATGACGAAATATTATAAAAATATAAACATTCTAATTCAACATATTAATAACACGGGATCTTAGGCTTTATTTTCACTACTATCACCAAAGCAGGTGTGTGAAATATAATAGTCAATATTAATAATCAAGGTTTTTATAGTTAGGACAGTAAAGACTGTACGTCCTTAGGAAGATGGTGTCATTTAATGTACGCGTCTCAATACTAAGATTGTTCTATATTTTTTTATTGAAAGCGTTTTGTCTTTTTGTAGCACTTGCTGGTTTGGAAATGTCTCAGTCGAACAAAAGAGTTCACTTAGAAAAGTGTTTAGTACTGCAAGTTTACTGGCATCCCTCTGACAGGTTTAGAGCAAATACATCAAACAAGCCATGAAAAATCATATTAGATAATAGGCATCCTCTGTTTAATGAGATTACCATCAGCCCGGAGATTCAATGAGCTAAATGCTTAAATGGAAGAAAGTGTTGTTGTAGTGTTTACTGAGTGGGTCTCAGTGTGTGTGTGTGTGTGTGTGTGTGTGTGTGTGTGTGTGTGTGTGTGTGTGTGTGTGTGTGTGTGTGTGTGTGTGTGTGTGTGTGTGTGTGTGTGTGTGAGTGTGAGTGTGAGTGTGAGTGTGAGTGTGAGTGTGTGTGTGTGTGTGTGTGTTTACACATGTCGAAACAAATTGAAACAAAATTTCCCCACGAGGATAATAAAGTCAACAACACCCTCTAAAAATGCTGGGTAAAAACAACCCAATGTTGGGTCAAATATGGACTAACCCAGCTTGGGTTGCTTTAACCCAGCGATTTGGTTGTCTTAAGCAAACATTTAACCCAACCGCAGGGTTAAAACAACCCAACATTTTTCAGAGTGTATGTAATTGATGAGAAAGGAATAGAGAGCAGAGGTTCATAAGGTCATAGGAAAGGTTATACCCCTTTTGTCACACACAAAAGTTTTCAATGGTTTTCAATCCTGGTCCTGGGGACCCACCGCTCTGCACATTTTGTATGTCTCCCATATTTAACACACCTGATTCAGTTCATCAGCTCATTAGGAAAGAGCTTCATCAACCAAACTAAGTGTGTCAGATAAGAGAAACACAAAATGTGCAGAGTGGTGCGTACCCCGGACCAGGATTGAAAACCACTGCGATGCAATCTCTGCCTGGCACTTTTGTTGTTCATGATATCTTCCACTAGATGGGGATGTAGTTCAGCTTAATCTTTCCATCCTGCCTCTCATAGCCTGCGGCACGTATCATCAGTGATAGAGCAATAGCAGCGATCTTTCGGAGTGAGTGGGTACACCAGCACAGCTGGTTGCTATTGTTCAAGTTGCGTTGTCTGTACATAAGGGATTCTCAAATCAAAGCCATGAGCCGAAGGTAAACTCGTGCTTATGTAATGGGAGTGGTGCAGTCATGCATTTTGATTTTAATGGCGGTATATGCCGTTATAGGATTACATAATTCACACACTGAAACAATTTGCTGACTCTGAACTTCAAAGCACTCCTAAAAAGGTAATGGTTCATAATTTCCGAGATCAATCTGAAAGTGTTATTTCCAACCCAATCTAGGAATAAATCCAATACGCTTATTTATTCGTTTAACCTTAACCATGAGCTTATTTGTTTTAATAATTGTTATTGTTTGAGACATGCATCTTATTAGTAGTAGTGATATATTTTATTAGGAATCATAGTTGCTTAACGAACATGCTCTATACATGTTGAGCTATTGTGTAAAAGATGTGGTTCAAGTCTGGCCTGCAACATATCCCAATCATATTGCGAAAGGCTATCAGGCAAAAATACACTTTATTTTTTAATCCACTTTCACATGTCAACTACACTGCCTTAACTCTTTCCCCATTGACAGACTTTTGCGGTGCCTTGACGAAAAATGATACCGATTGTGCCTCCAATACTATATTTGCATTGCTTTAAAACTAGGGTTAGCGTAGTTTTGAACGTTAATAAAGAATCACACACATTAATGTTCACAATCTGATCAGATATTCATTCAACAAAATATTCTGGGGGCCATAAAAGTTGAAATTGATTAAAAATGCTGCCACTGATAAAAAAAAAAAAACATTAGAAAAACACCGACAGGGAAAGAGTTTATTTTGATGAAACACTTTATTTTGATGCTCCCCCAACAGTTTCTACTTATTCTCTAACCTTAACAGTCTAATACTCTAAAAAGAGTAAGTTGACATGTAGTTGCAAAAGTTACTTCTAGTTAGCAGAATGTCTAAAGTTCACTATCAAAATAAAGTGTAACCTAAAAATACTGAATTTCTGAACCTTGAGTAAGGCAAATGTCTAAATGTGCATTGGCAGGTTTCGGCTGTGGGCGGTGGACAACACGGGTCGGCGCTCCAGTCCGAGTGAGGTGACGATCAAAACTCCCTGTCCTGCCGTGGACGACGTCAAGGCTCAAGGTAGAGAATTGCTTGCATATTGAAGAATGACCTTAGGGAAATATTCAGACGATCATAAGTGATTTGATATGGTTGAATATCCCCTCAGAAATAGCAGACAAGATTTATAACCTGTTCAACGGCTACACCAGCGGGAAGGAACAGCAGACGGCCTATAATACACTAATGGACCTGGGCTCTCCAACCCTCCACCGAGTGCTTTATCACTACAACCAGCGCTATGAGAGCTTTGGAGAGTTCACCTGGCGCTGTGAAGATGAACTGGGGCCCAGGTTTGTAAGAATATTCTTAAGCTCTGTTACAAAAGCTAGTTAAAGGGATAGTTCACACAAAAAGAAAATTAGCCCATGACTTACTTCCCCTCAAGTCATCCTGTGTGTGTATGACTTTCTTCTTTCAGACGAATACAATCAGAGTTATATTATATTATATTCCTGGCTCTTCCAAGCTTTATAATGGCAGTTTGAAGCCGAAAAAGTGCATCCATCCATCATAAAAGTGCATCTATCCATCATAAAAGTGCATCCATCCATCATAAAAAGTGCATATATCATCATAAAAGTGCATCCATTCATCATAATAGTGCATCTATCCATCATAAAAGTGCATCCATCATCCATCAAAGTGCATCTATCATCATAAAAGTGCATCCGTCCATCATAAAAGTGCATCCGTCCATCATAAAAGTGCATCTATACTTCATAAAAGTGCATCTATCCATCATAAAAGTGCATCTATCCATCATAAAAGTGCATCTATCCATCATAAAAGTGCATCTATCCATCATAAAAGTGCATCTGTCCATCATAAAAGTGCATCCATCCATCATAAAAGTGCATCTATCCATCATAAAAGTGCATCTGTCCATCATAAAAGTGCATCTATCATCATAAAAGTGCATCTCTCCATCATAAAAGTGCATCTGTCCATCATAAAAGTGCGACCACCCATCATAAAAGTGCATCCGTCCATCATAAAGTGCATCTATCCATCATAAAAGTGCATCTGTCCATCATAAAAGTGCATCCATCCATCATAAAAGTGCATCTATCCTTCATAAAAGTGCATCCGTCCATCATAAAAGTGCATCCATCCATCATAAAAGTGCATCAATCCATCATAAAAGTGCATCTGTCCATCATAAAAGTGCATCCATCCATCATAAAAGTGCATCCGTCCATCATAAAAGTGCATCTGTCCATCATAAAAGTGCATCCATCCATCATAAAAGTGCATCTATCCTTCATAAAAGTGCATCTATCATCATAAAAGTGCATCTATCCATCATAAAAGTGCATCTATCCATCATAAAAGTACATCCGTCCATCATAAAAGTGCATCCATCCATCATAAAAGTGCATCCGTCCATCATAAAAGTGCATCCATCCATCATAAAAGTGCATCTATCCATCATAAAAGTGCATCTATCCATCATAAAAGTGCATCTATCATCATAAAAGTGCATCCATCCATCATAAAAGTGCATCAATCCATCATAAAAGTGCATGCATCTATTCATCATAAAAGTGCATCCATCCATCATAAAAGTGCATCTATCATCATAAAAGTGCATCTATCATCATAAAAGTGCATCCATCCATCATAAAAGTGCATCCATCCATCATAAAAGTGCATCCATCCATCATAAAGTGCATTCATCCATTATAAAAGTGCATCCATCCATCATAAAAGTGCATCTATCATCATAAAAGTGCATCTATCATCATAAAAGTGCATCCATCCATCATAAAGTGCATCAATCCATCATAAAAGTGCATCTATACTTCATAAAAGTGCATCTATCCATCATAAAAGTGCATCAATCCATCATAAAAGTGCATCTATCATCATAAAAGTGCATCTATCCGTGCATTAGATGCTATTTATACTTCATTTTGACATATACTATATGCACCTCATTGTTGTTGTGCATTAACAGGATGCAATAATAACATAGAGTGTAAATTATTATATTTATTCAAATTATGAAATGGATGCCATCTTAATGGGACAATAAAAGCCCTGCCTACCCCGACCCCTAACCCTACCCAATAAATGCTTTTATTATTAAACATTTCATTAGGCACTTTATTTCCACTTTTAGAATATTTTGTTAATTTCTATTGAAAGTAAATTTAGTATTTTTTTTTTCAAAGGATACATTTATTGACTACAGGGGAAATTATAATTTCATTTATGTAAATTAATTTAAAATGAATGTTTAAATGTTTAAATAATTATATAAACTATTTTTATAATCAACATTTCGCCCACTTTTTACTCAATATTGGATTTATATTTTCATTGAGCTCAGCGCAGTGCATTATGGGATGCTGCTCTGGAATGGACGTGGGTATTTTAGGGGGACACATTAATTTTTATTGATTGCAATTAAACCTGATATGTTGTTTCAAAAGCTTTTATGTGCATGTTTTAAGTTTTTTAATTGCTCCCTAAATTACATAATAAACTTAGATTATTCTATTACGGATCATAACATGTGATTAGGGAATTTGTGCTAATTAGGTTTAAATTGAATGCAATCAGAATGATTACAGTACATTTAAAGGGATCAGTAAGGCATCACGCTGACCACAGAACAGGGTGGTAATCTTTATACACCCTCCAAAACAAACCAAAGACAAATAAGGTCTAACATTTTAGAATTGCACTGAAACACTTTCTAAACGTAGCCATGTGTTCGATATAAAACTTGAACGCTACCTCGCTGATGCACAGTAGAGGCAGGTGAATTTAATTAAGGCCATTTGGACAACTGTACCTGAGGCCTCGGTTCAAATTAAAAGGTTGTATTTAATCGTCTCCATGTTGCAAGGTTTTTCTTTCTTGCTCCCGAGTTACACACACTCGTATCAAACTCTATCCCGATGCCACCCAGTGTGACTGATGAGAGTTAACCGCTGTGAGGACTTCAACAGTGCCGCTTCCAAACAAAGATCAGGAATTCATGGTAGTTTAATCGAATTCAGGCCTACGATATTTTCTCAGTCATACCCAAGGAGTCAAGGTTTGGCTAGTTAGCATGTTCTCCTTGGTCTTTAAAAATGACCGATCAATTTTAGCACGCTTATGGAAAATGATGATATTTTGTTATGATCATTTAAATCTGACTAATTTTTAAATTGTTAGTTATATATCAGTATCTCAGGAAAATGTTGTGGGGTTTCTAATCCAAATATGACTTTCTGTTACGGTACAGAGCCTTGATTTCATACATGTAGAGACACTGGGACCTAAAGCATGTTTAACAGATATTCTGGGAGACACAACAAGTGAACAGGGAAAGCCATTAGATATCAATGTTCCAATAAAATAATACATACTATTATGAAACTATTTCTCCCATTATTACTCAATTTTTTTCATGACATGTTTATCCCAGAATACATTAGAAACAGTGTATAAATTATATATATATATATATATATATATATATATATATATATATATATATATATATATATATATATATATATATATATATATATATATATATATATATATATATATATATTTATATATATATATATATATATATATATATATATATATATATATATATATATATATATATATATATATATATATATTTTACCCACATATTGCATTAAGTAAAATTATATATCAATTAATTAAATTTTATCTTTAATAACATAGTTGAGAATCGTTTTTAAACAAAGTTTGGTTAAAAAAATAAAAATAATGGATGCACTTTTATGATGGATAGATGCACTTTTATGATGGATAGATGCACTTTTATGATGGATAGATTCACTTTTATGATGGAGAGATGCACTTTTATGATGGATAGATGCACTTTTATGATGGATAGATTCACTTTTATGATGGATAGATGCACTTTTATGATGGATGGATGCACTTTTATGATGGATGGATGCACTTTTATGATGGATAGATGCACTTTTATGATGGATAGATTCACTTTTATGATGGAGATGCACTTTTATGATGGATAGATTCACTTTTATGATGGAGAGATGCACTTTTATGATGGATAGATGCACTTTTATGATGGATAGATGCACTTTTATGATGGAAAGATGCACTTTTATGATGGATAGATGCACTTTTATGATGGATAGATGCACTTTTATGAAGGATGGATGCACTTTTATGATGGATGGATGCACTTTTATGATGGATAGATGCACTTTTATGATGGATGGATGCACTTTTATGATGGATAGATGCACTTTTATGATGGATGGATGAACTTTTATGAAGGATGGATGCACTTTTATGATAGATGGATGCACTTTTATGAAGGATGGATGCACTTTTATGATGGATAGAGGCACTTTTATGATGGATGGATGAACTTTTATGAAGGATGGATGCACTTTTATGATAGATGGATGCACTTTTATGAAGGATGGATGCACTTTTATGATGGATAGAGGCACTCTTATGATGGATGGAAGCACTTTTATGAAAATGTATTGGTGAATGAAAAAAAAAATCCCATTTGTTTTGTTGAGTCCTGGTGTCCACTTTCAAGGACAAAGCATAACATATATTTATAAAATATGATAGAAAAAAATCTTATGCTCTAATGTAATGGCATGAAAAAATACTAAATTCAAAATACTTTTATAAAACATTTGTTTTGCAAATATTTAAATCAATCAGTACCATCACTTTGTACATAAATACATTTAATGCACTATTTATTAATTTGTATTTACTTTTTATTATGCTTACACTTTATTTCGAGTATGTTTTTCAATTTAAGGTGCGCTTACATTTCATTGTTCGGAAACACAGAAACACTGGTCCGTTATTAATGACTAAGCAGGAAGTAATGCAGGAATAGTGCTACACTAACACTTCAGCGACTGCTATTAACAAATATACAAACAAGCTGAACTAATCAGTAATATCAAAGTTAGGAGTTCCTTTAGTGTCTTGTTAAGTCATCAATAGTTACTGAATGAGATTAGCCTCATTAATATTACCTAACTGACAAATTATAAAGAACATTATTGTGTGTCTGAGACGTAATCAGTCATCTTTTTTACTCTGAATAAAGTCCTAAAATGCATCACTAATTACTCAAGCGTTACCTAGTCACTCTGTGATCAAGGGTCTGGGATTACACCATTGGCAGGGCTCAATCCGAGGAGCGGGATAAATGGTTGTCTTTTAGATTCCCTCGGCACGCAATAGGATAGCGCTACAACCAACCAGAGCGCTATCAGTGGTGAGGCAACGATCACAAGCGGGTTGTGGCTGAGTTTTCCCACCAGTGGAGCCTGATGATAGATAAAACGTCTGCTGTATCCGGTCGGCAAAACTCCGAACACATCTTCCTTTTCTAAGAATGACTTCAGTGCCGTTCTTTGTTAGCAGGGATTTCACACAGAACCGTCACAACTCCGTCATTATGTTAAGCTCGCCCACCGACTCTATACACGATGTGATTGGCCCGTATGGTCTTTCCAGCTCGTAAGCCAACGGAGAGTTGCTAGACATCCCTGGCTGCAAATTACATTTACATTTTCATGCATTTGGCAGATGCTTTTATCCAAAGCAACTTACATTGCTTTCAAGGTACACACTTTACATTTACATTTGCTGTTGCTAGGGTGCGTCTAGATTTCTAGGCTAGTGATCTGGACCATTATTTTAAAATAAAAATATGTTTTCCCCTTTAAAATAATGCTCCAGATCACTAGCAGTGACTTGGTAACACTTGAATAATTAGTGATGCATTTTATGACCCTGTTGAGTGTAAATGCAATTGCTCACATCTCAGACATGTTAATGTTGTGATTAGTAATTCATTATTCATTCTTTATAATTAGTTCTTAATGATGTCGATCTCTTTCAGTAATTATTGATTACCTAATAAGAAAGCATCTTAGTGCTAAATTTGATATTACTAACTGATTAGTTCAGCTGGTTTCTATGTTAGTTAACAGTAGTAGCTGAAATGTACTACTCATTGTTCTTTTATTTATTTATTGCAGCATTCTAGGATGTATTTCATAATTGAATTGTCTTTATTTAAATTAATCTGTTAAATCCCTACGTTTGACATTGGTTAGCTCAGTTACTATTCATACATTGCATTATTTATAAATATCCATTGAAACATTTGATAAATGGTCTGTTGACCTCATGTTGAGTCCAGTGATGTCATTAATTCAGTCACTGGCCATCATTGAGATTTGAGAACTTTGAGTTTAAATGATAGCGGGTTAATTAGTATTAATTGACCCCCTAAAGCCGTCTCCTACGACGAATGCATCAAGATAACTCAAAAACAACGCTCATTCATCCAGATATTTGCACAGTGATGGGAGCGTGTGGTCATGCCCCTGTGATCAACCCAGTTCCATGAAATGTTGCGCAAGCTTTTAGACTTCAGATAAGCCGTTCAAGTGGAGGTCTGGGGAGATGGGCCATTATCTCCACAGCATCTGCCTTCCAAACAACTCATATGCGTCATTTCCAATCGCATTACGTCCATACAGCATTTTTTAAGGCAAAGGATAGCAAGGAAGTATAAACAAAGAGAATTTGTTTCTAAGTCTTCAATACAAAAGGAATGCAGTTCACGCAACACGTTCTCACTCCCAACTCATCCCATATTGACGCTTGGTCAGGACCCTTTAGTGTCACTTTTCGATGGTGCCTCCATTGATTTCACTGAGAAACCTTTGGCGTCATACACAGACGCGTTAAGAATGGGAATGTTATCGTCATGATGATCATATATTGGGTTATAATTTTGGCATTATGACATGTTGGAGTGTGATTCTCAATTGAAGCCGGGTGCACACTGTGTGATTTTGGCAATTTAGCAAATCCTGAAAGATCCCTCTGATCCTAGGCTTAAATCTGAAGTCTTTGATTGTTAGTTTGACATGTTCACCGGCAGCCGATTAATGACCGATGCAATCTAATTTGACCTCAGATGAAATTCTGGCAGTGACTGAAGATTTGGCACAGTCTTGCAGTGTGACTTCTCCTACGAAGACTGTTTCAAGACAAACTATGACCAAAATGAGCGCTAGAGATTTCTTTGTAGGCACCATTTCAATTCCGGGTGTAATTCAGCTCACCGTCACTGAACGCCATTGGTTGATGATATTAAACTTCGGATGAGTTTTTCATTTTTAGCGCGCCTTGACTATCGTACAGTCTGACATTAATGACCACTGAGATCTTACAGTGTGACATGGCTAACAGCGTTCGTGCAGTCTGACAAGGAACAATCGTAAAGCACGATTATAAATCGCACAGTGTGCACCCGGCTTTAATCAGCCAGCAAAATTGTATTCACGTTTTTTAAGCTATTTAGACACGTTTGAACACGTAACCATATCCCTAAACCTACCCATGTGTGTATTATATGATATAAAACACAAGATTTAACAGGCAGATACACAATTTATTCAAAAAGTAAAAATACTCCTAGTGTTCTGAGGCCAAACGATTGATTTGTGTGAAGAAAATCCCCAAAAGAGATCAGCGTCTCCATCCATCAATCAACACACACAATCAAAATATGCAGCTCGGAGAAACATTACGTCAGCTTTGATTGTAAAATGTGTATCTTTTGAATGAGATGTGTGTGTGAGTGTGTGTGTGTGTGTTCACGGAGCGGCGAGATCAACTCTGTTCTTCACATGAAGATATCGAATGACTTCAGAAGACTTGGAATGCAATGAGTTAATACTGCTTTTGGTCAGTTTGTGCAGTAAATACCTGTCACTGTGCTTTTATTTGCCTGTTGTGTGTTTTATATTGTTGAGAAGTGTGTAGGTTTAGGGTAGGAGTGGTATGAAGGTATTTTGGTGCAAAACAACTGAACAGGTGTGAGAATGGAATGTGTAGTTGTAGAGCATATCCACACGTGTATCAATAAATTCGAAGACACAGAGAAAAATATTTTAGGAGTTGTAAACAAGTAGCCTATAAATATTCATAACATCATGTCTATTTTTACAAATGCAAAGAATTAAATGCGTCTTAATCTGATGCATTGAAATCAATGGAGTACCTGCGCATTGAAAAATGATGCTAAAGGAATACCCTGAGCGTTAAAAAGTGACCCTGAGGGGTCGTGACCAAGCGTCAGTATGTGATGAGTTGGGAGTGAGAAAGTTTTGGTTCACTGGTGTTCCCTCGATTTTCATCAACTAGTCATAATACAAGATAATTGTCACTAAACTGGTGCCACTCAGCAGATAAACCAGTCCTGACTTTGAACAAAACCGATTAAAAAATGAATATATTTCTTATGTTTTCTTTCTTTTTGAGATATCATACAGGTCGTCTTGTGACTCACTCTTAATTGCTGGGTCGATTGGTTGGACTGACTCATGCTTTAATTGGTGGAGTTCAGTGTGTTCGGTGAAAGTGCGTTCATTGTTTTCATTGGAGATTAATGCTATACAGCTACTAGAGCGTTGTGTCTCTCTCTCTCTCTCTCTCTCTCTCTCTCTCTCTCTCTCTAATGGATGTTATGGAAGGTGGGTCGGTGTGTTACTATGGGTGTCGGTGGAATGCAGCTGATTGTTTCCTCCGAGACCAGTGCAAAGATTTGGGAAAGTGAGAGTGAGAGTGAGAGAGAGAGGCACTGGCAGAGGCCAAGAGGTTGAAGAACGTACCTTGGAAATTAGAGGCCATTTTCCACTTCCATACATGCTGGGATTTATGGTGACAACCGTTGCTATTTGGAGACCAAAACGGACTTTCTTGAAAAATTAAAGGATAACAAACCACAGGGTTTTGTTTTAAGCAAATAAACATCCAAATTCCAACAACCACTGAAATGTGGCAAGATATTAAAAACACAAATACATTCAAAGAAGAGTGATATAAATGACAGCATTTTTATATATATTGCTGATCATTAAAATGCCATTATTTTACGTTGTGAATTAAGTGAAGCCAAAGTAAATAATGGTTTTATACTTTGGTTTTGTTGCGTTAAACCTCAACAAATTGCAAAAAACGAACCTGTGCGATCAGTTTAATCGTTTTAAGCCACATGTTAATCGTAAAAACTTAAAAATGCACTTAGCTACCCCAAAGCCTGGTTGGTCCACACAGATTTGTTTTTCGGTGTTTATACAGGAGAGTGTTGAGCTTCTGGTTTGGCAGGGGTTTGAAGTGAAGCTATGACTTAGGAATGAGGCGCTCTTTCCGTACCCTTGGTGTCGCATTTCAGCTTTTTGTCTTTTGCGAAGGATATTGGGGCTTCATGGCATTCACACATACTCAATAAACGTCCTCTCAAGTGACCGTCGCTAATTGAATTCACAGGTCCTTAACCATGACTGCCGGTCACCTAATCGGTCCTGTTAGCTCAAAAGATTCTTGACGGGAAAATATTCGTTTTTAAAGGCTTTGCGTTTAGAGTTTGATTTAAAAACACCACAGGCTTGATTTATGATCAATCTCCTCAGTCCAGATTTTGAAGAGCGTTGTTTAAGGGGTGCAGACAGAAGACCTGTGTTTGAGCTGAATATGGCCATCGCCTGCAGTTTATATTTATTATATTGGAGTCTCCCATCAATCTTTCAGTCTCATGCTCTGGAGCAGCTTGTGAGGTGGGCATTCTCCGAATGGATAAACGGAATGGAATTCTCAATGTTTAAACCACTGAAGGAAGAAACATTTCAAGCCAGTGTCAAGAGCATTGCGTAACCGCAATATTATAAAAACTATGCGGTATGAATATCTCAATGGCTTTTAGCAGAAAACACTGACTTGCACATCACTTGCGGAAAAAGGAATGAGCTGTGCGTTCATGCCGAGACCTCGTTAATTAGATGGTACACAAATAAAACAAATATTACAGAAATAATCCGATGCTATTATTTACGGCTTGACTAATCGTCTGAAAGATAATGAACAAATTATAATATTATATTTTATAGATAAAGTACTGAAATATTATTGCACATTTTATTTAAAAATTCGATGAATAAAAAGTTCCTTCATTTATTTTATATACAAATCTTTTTGTAACATTGTATATATATATATATATTTCCCATATATTTGGTAACACTTTACAGTAAGGTTTCATACTTAGGTAACATGAACTAGTAATGAACTGCACTTCTACAGTATTTATTAATCTTAGTTAATTAAGTTTCAACATTTACTAATACATCATTAAAATCAAAAGTTGTATTTGTTAGCATTAGTTCATTCACTGTGAACTAACATGAACAAATAATAAACAGCTGGATTTTTATTAACTAACAGTAATGCAGATTCATAAATACAGTAGTAACAAATGAACTGCTCATTGTTAGTTCATGCTAGATAATACGTTAACTAATGAAACCTTATTGTCAAGTGTTACCATTTTTTTTTTTTATAAATTGAATGCATCCTTGCTGAATTGAAGTGTTATTTTTCATAATAATAATAATAATAATAATAAATATAGCTGCAGGCAGAAATTAAAAAAGCCATGATGAGTTATGCAAGCATCGGGAGCAAGCATCGGGAGTAATTAAAGACATTTTAGATTATTTCAGTCAAAATGGCTGGACAATCTTAAATAGAATAAGAATATAGAATATAAAAAGAATCGGAGTAGAGCTTATGGTTTAGAAGTTATTAGCATAAAAGTAAGTGCAAATTTGGACAGGTGCTAGACTGATTGAGCCCGAAATTGCTCTGGTTAATTTTCACACTGTGGGACAAATTTAATAATTTTCCCATTCAAGAGCAGAAAAAGGAGAGCGGATACAATAGGTGTCTACGCACCTTTGGTGTTTGGCCCCCATGGCTCCACATTAAAAAAATCGCTTGTCCGGTAAATATATTGTGCTTTTTTTGTAAATATAATTTATTCTGAAGCATTATTATCACCAGTGTTCAATCAGCTTTGACATATTTAAATCTGCATATTTGTGATATTTTTACATGTTTTCCTTAATCTTATTAAATACAGTCTATGCTTCAGCATTCATTTTATATTCTTAAATTTGATCAATAAATTAAATTAGAATAAGACACTATAGGGCTGTTACCAATCAAATTAAATAATTTACACTGAAAAATTACAACTGCATTAAATAATGTTATGAGATTGTTTAAAATATTTTTTGATATGCGGCAGGTGACCGTATTAATGAGTCATTGAGTCGATTCATTCAAACGGCTGATTTGTTCAAGAATGAGGCGAATAGCTCATTTGCCCTGTCTCAAACGGCTCACTTCATGTGCACTTTCGGTCTTGTGTACTTACAATGGCCGCTGCGAGCGCGTGTCCGTTAAGTCCATAAGACCGTAGGGTGTCCCATTCATCCTTTAAGCTTAAAGAAGGGTGCTCGTGAGCGCCCCCTTTGCGGCTGCTATACTCCCTCGATGCGCACTTCAGCTGAGCCCGCCAGACTGTGAGCTACGCAGAGGACATCTACCCGGCAGTCAAAGAGGCATTACATTGTGAAAGTGCGGACTCAGAGGAACACCGTGAGGGTTAGGGTGCCATTAAGGGCCTTCGAATTTTTCACTCAGCCGATTCATTCAAACACCAATCATTCAGTAACACACACTGTTGCTGTGAGATGCGTTATGGTTGTGATCTTGGAACTATTTTTGCTGCTGAAATAGAACAAAAACTGTCAATATTGTGATAATAATAAGTGACTTTATGTCAATTCATTGTTTATGTAGCTGTCATATGAAATCAGTGTCACATTTTCAATTGTTTTGGTATTGAGGAAAACAGCACTCTTGGTCGAACTGTATCGCATGAATTTTTACTGCTTTATGTTACTGAGTTTCTGTCTGTTAACATACGGCAGTATTATTCGATTTCTTCCCGAGAGGCTGCGTGAGCCTCAACAGTGCATCCTTTTTACCATCAGTTCATTACATTATATATTAATATCCAGGTGGTTCTATCCCCGGTTCCACCTGACCAAGTGTTGAGGTGTGCCTTCAATACCTTCATAATAGTCGAGCCCTGGCCCTTAATAATAATAATAATAATAATAAAATAGTAGAGTTGCTTGGAATGTGTTCCATACGCATTTAACCCAGAAAATCTGTATCTGTATTAACATGTACTAACTCTATATCATCTTTGTGTTTGCTGCTGCAGGAAAGCAGGATTGATCCTGTCTCAGCTGGATGAACTCAGCGGTTGGTGCCGGGGTCTCCTCCAGGAACCAAAAATTGGCTTGCGCAGAGCATCCCTCAAGTATCTGTCTTGTCGTTACACAGATACCAAAGCATTCGGGCTCAGCTGGGTGAATCTCGGCCAAGACTTACGTAAGGCCTGTGAAGATCAGATGCTCTCCGTTATGTACAATGATTACGGAGAACCCAAGGAACTTTAAACCATTTGGACAACAGAAGGACTAGTCAGGGGTTGCACCTAAACACGGGCTTCTCTGCTCCATCGGTTTTAACATGAATTGGTTGTTTAATGATGAAAGTGGGAACGTGAGCAGTCCATCCTGATTTTGTCTTGTCTTTGGGCTTGAACCTACAAATGTACAGTGTACAGTCAAAGGAAAGTTGCATTGAAGTGTCATTTAGAACTAGTGGTGTATTTTGTCAAATAGTGCATACACCAGCTTGTATAGGTAGGACTTTTTCACAAGAACCTAAACTTTATCTTCTTAATGTGCTGAACATGTCTGTCTCTGTAGTGCATATAGGTATGGAAAGAGCTATAGCAAATGTAAATGTTGATAACTTATTAAATCTATTACTAATGTGCTGAATGTAGTATTCAAACTAAGGTATGCGAGGTCAGGAAACTGTACAGAAGTTTTTGTTTTTTAAGTATAAGCAGTATTATGACGAATCATTTTAAAGTTGTGTACAATAACATGTCTTGTTCATGTTTTATTTCCTATTCCAAATAAAATTGCCCAAATTCAATCAATGATTATTTCATTTTTCAACTGAAATTTGAACAAAGGTAATGAGAGTATAGTGGCAAAAAGGGCGGGACTAGGTTCTATTCATCGGCTGTTGATTGGATGGCGCCAGATCTGAATTTAAGACAATTTAAGAGGACTAAAAGATTGGAGAAGTCTGACAAGTCAACAGAGATTCTGTGAATTAAACGTGCATGGGTTGGTCACAGTAAGATGAATAACACGTATTGAGAAAACAGATTTTCATATTGTATTTCAGTCTTAGGATTAGTTCACTTCAGAATGAACATCTCCTGATAGTTTCCTCACCCCATCTCATCCCAGATGTTCATGTCTTTCTTTCTTCATTGGAAAAGAAATTAAGTTTTTTGAGGAAAACATTCCAGGATTTTTCTCCACATAATGGACTTCAATGGGAACCAACGGCTGAAGGTCCAAATCACTGCAGTTTCAGAGGAAGGGCTTCAGAGGCTCTGCACCACCCCAGAGGAATAGGGTCTGATCCAGACAAACATATGTAGACAATAGATGTTGAAAATGTCTGATGGTTTGTCTGGATCAGACCCTATTCCTCTGGGATCATGCAGAGCCTCTGAAGTCCATTATGTGGAGAAAAATCCTGGAATGTTTTCCTCAAAAACTTCATTACTTTTCCACTGAAGAAAGAAAGACATGAACATCTGGGATGACATGGGGGTGAGGAAACTATCGTGAAATTTACTTTTTAATGTGAACTAATCCTTTCATTTTGAAAGATAAATTATATCTTGAAAATATATTGTGCAAAATAATGGACAATGGACTTTTTAAATCCCAACAAACTTGTCTTTAATGGTGTGTATTTATACTTTATTGATATGACAGTAATACTACAACAGACTGAAGAGCATACAAAAATAGTATCATATATTTCCATTACAATTGCTATAAATGAACCGTCTTTTCCCAAAGCACACATGCGTTGTTTGCATGTATAAAATAAGGATGAGGAGGAAAAAAATCCAGATTTCTGAATGAGATAAGCACTTGTTTATATACCTGTATTAAAGACATATAGGTGAAGAGAGTATTAAGAATGTGGCTCACAACAAGCAAGAGATATTTGAATAAAATATTCATAAAAATCAGCTACACATGAAACAATTTTTGTGTGCTCGATGATTGTGGGCTAAAATATTGGTCATATCTACATCTACACCTATGTTAGAGATTTTGAAAATATATTAGGTATTATTTTATAGATTAGTGTTGAAGAGGATTGTTTTTCTGCAATGCTATGGTTTGAATTACTGCCTTTGATCAGCCTCTCTCTCGTGTGGCGCGAGAAACAACATTCAGGTTATTGTTTGACATTTTCTTTTCAAGCCAGTCTGAGAGCTGTCCGCGCGCTCTCCACCTCGCTATCATTCACAGCGGTCCTGGCTCCTTTCGCTTGGCTGTGCCCTTGTTCTCTTCGGCTTCGGGGTCACGGCAGGTGCACTCATCGTGATCGCAGTCCACCCCGAACTGAATGACCTGTCAATCAATCGGACACACTTTCACAAACAGCGTCCAAGAGATATTCGGCCACAAACATCTGATAGGGTGTGTGGGAGCCACACGCAGTCTTTGAACGAGAGATCAAAGTGTGGTTTGGATAATTCAGCTCAAACAATGAGCATTACCTTTTCCAGATGTGTGATCGATCTCAACTGTGGACCAAATTACTCAGTGACCAATAGAATAACAGTCTATTGAAGAAATATGTACAAAAACTGGGGGAATGGACTGTTCCATAACTAGAAAGTTATAAGGATTGGTGTTTTACCCAACCAGCAACCCCCATACGGATACGGAAGTGACTTAAACTGCAGTTCATCAACTGGCCACTAGAGACAGACTCCAGAAGGAGCAGAATCTCATTGAGCTTGTGTTAAAATGCCCAACTTTACAGCAGAATAAAACATGTTTACAGCCTGGGACAGATTGTGTTTTTGGTCTATACGGCTAATTTTGCCCTTCATGACGACTGTTAGGGGGTGAATATTTGTATAACTCATTCGTTTACATTATATAAAGCCTTAAAGTTCTGCATAATTAAGGGCGTGGCCACTTTGAGTGACAGGTGGATTGCCATTTATCTGCTGTCTCTTAGTCATCACCTCAGCTCCGCCCACATCCCGCCCATTTTCAAAATGGCGACGGCCAACTTTGAGGCTTCAAAACAATGGGTGATGTCACGGACACTACATCCATATTCTTTTACAGTCTATGGTTTTTACACTAGAAGGATTGCTGAGAAAGAAAGCCCGACTGTGAGCAGATGAGTAAAGGAGGTGAACACATGTTAGGAATCAACAGGAGGAGGTTCTTGTCCAGGATTCGTGCCATCACCACAGGTTACAAAATAAACCCAAATTCCCAGCTAAGCAGCCTACTGCAGGAAAAGTAAACATAAAACTAGAGTAAAAACGCTGATGTTTATGGGATGCAATTGTTCAATTGTGGTGCACTATTCGCTCATGTGATGCATTTCTGTTGAATCCTGAAGTTTAGCTTTAGTTTCATGCTAAATAATCATGACAGATGCGTTTTTAAAATACCCAAATATTTGCTTGCGGATCACCCATGCAAAATAGAGCAACGCATTTCGTTTAGTTTCCTGTGCATAGATATTTGGATGCCAGAAAAGGAGCCACAGAAGGAGGGATGAGAGGAATTTGTTCTTTATTGTCCAACATTCTCTCTGGCTCTCGTCCTAGACGCTCTTAAACCAGACTGCCCCACCAACGTACTGGGACTTTTCCATGGGCTGCGTAAACAGAAGCATGGCAGCTCCTCCGGACCTACAGTGGCAGGATGCTGTTCCTCACGGTTTATTTCACTTTCTCAGACCCTGCTTGTTTTACAGTTGCCCTTGACCGCTGACACCTGGCCCACTGCTAATAAAAGCTGCTCTATCCAGTCATTTATTTATGACAGACACTTTCCCCCGAGCTCATTCTCTCTATGGGGGAACACGCCACCTGAGTGCCTAGTGATGTGGGCGATGCTCATGGAAAGGGTTGACAATGTGGCGGCACGATATGAGACGGAGATCGGCAGTCCGGGAGAGGGATGAGAAAATGACTAAGCAGCACAGGATGAATGAGGAGGAGAGGAATAGACCTTCAGATGAGCTTTTGAGGGTTTGATTTACCTTTCTAGATGAGAGAGTGGACGGACAGCAGTCTCCTCCATCATATTGGCAGTAGGCTCGGTTATTAATGGTGTCGCACCAACCATCTCCTCCGAACGGCTGCAAAACAATCATTTAAAAGAAAAATAGCAGACATTTGGTTACATAAGGAAGAGGTGTTTATATAATGCATGTTTACAAGAGACCATTTTTGGTATTGAATTAGTTTCCATGTTAATACATTTTTTATTATTCCATATCGGTTATCAGATTATATAAGAAATAAATGTATAAAATCACCCGATATTGGATATTTAATTGTGCATGCTCATATTTATTTACATTTGAATTATATTTGCCGTAATCGAGCACACGCTTAATTTAAAAACGCTAATAATTTAGGTAACACTTTATGTTAATATTAGTTAATCACATGAACCAACAATGATTTTATTCATCTTAGTTAATGTTAATTTAAAGAGTTACTAATAATAATTATTAATAATTATTAAAATCAAACATTGTATCTGTTAATATATGTTTTAATAGACCTCAGCGGTTGGGTTGTTTTAACCCAGTGAATGGGTTGTTTTAGCCCAGCAGTTGGGTTGTTTTAACCCAGTGAATGGGTTGTTTTAGCCCAGCGGTTGGGTTGTTTTAAGCCAGAGGTAGGGTTGTTTTAACCCAGTGAATGGGTTGTTTTAGCCCAGCAGTTGGGTTGTTTTAGCCCAGTGGTTGGGATGTTTTAAGCCAGAGATAGGGTTGTTTTAGCCCAGTGAATGGATGGTTTTAGCCCAGTGGTTGGGTTGTTTTAAGCCAGAGGTTGGGTTGTTTTAGCCCAGCGAATGGGTTGTTTTAGCCCAGCGGTTGGGTTGTTTGAGCCCAGTGAATGGGTTGTTTTAGCCCAGCAGTTGGGTTGTTTGAGCCCAGTGAATGGGTTGTTTTAGCCCAGTGGTTGGGTTGTTTTAAGCCAGAGATAGGGTTGTTTTAGCCCAGTGAATGGGTGGTTTTAGCCCAGCGGTTGGGTTGTTTTAAGCCAGAGGCTGGGTTGTTTTAACCCAGTGAATGGGTTGTTTTAGCCCAGCGGTTGGGTTGTTTGAGCCCAGTGAATGGGTTGTTTTAGCCCAGTGGTTGGGTTGTTTTAAGCCAGAGGTTGGGTTGTTTTAGCCCAGTGGTTGGCTTGTTTTAACCCAGAGGTTGGGTTGTTTTAAGCCAGAGATAGGGTTGTTTTAGGCCAGTGAATGGATGCTTTTAGCCCAGCGGTTGGGTTGTTTTAAGCCAGAGGTTGTTAATTTTGTTAATTAAGCCATGTTAATTTCCTAAATACTCTGGGTTCATTTTAAGCACGTAATACAGTCATTTTTAATCAATAGTTGAGTTAAATAAGACTACCCAGCAGGTTGGGCAAACATTTAACCCAACCATTGGGCTAAAACAACCCAACCGGGTTCGTCCATTTTCCACCCAACTTGGGTTGTTTTTAACCCTGCATTTTTTAGAGTGTAGAATTAATATTATACTAACAGGTTAACTATAGCCTTCCATATGTAGAACCTCACAAAATGGTTTACGTACCCAAAAAACCTGAGCAGACTGAACCAGTAAATGTGCTTTAAAGGCTCATGCATGAGTTACTTCATTTAATTATGTACAGTTAACAGTTTTCTCTGAACATGAGGCTGTGCGGATGTTCCTTGAATCTCAGAGGAATGAAATGCATGAATCATGCCAGAGGGATTTCTGTAATGCTTTATGGTAGGTGGCATTTCTCATATATTCCTTTTCAAATAGAATAAAACTGCATCTGTTATTCCAGACAAAACTTCCTAACTTCCTTGCACTTCCTTCCTTCAATGTCATTACTTCACCTGTGCGCAAGCAGGGACACCTGTTCTGCAATGCCCAAGGGAGCCCAACAATTATCAAATTTAACATGCATAAACACTTTTTAAATGCCTTCTAAAGGATTTTACCTAACCTAAAGGATCCGATGCCAATAACAGGAAAACAAGAGCGGTCTGCCAAAGATACTCTTGGCTCTCTTGTGCTCGTGGAGTCCTTTCATAGAGTCCAGCTTCGACCTGATTCAAGAGCAGCTGGCGAGGAGATCTCTGTAGAATTTATCCCTGCTAAACCTACACCCAAACCAAAATGTTTTTCCTGCCGTGGTCTCATTCTCCAAGTCATAAGCAATAGCATTTTTCATTCTTCAGTTTCAAGCTTGTGTATATTTCATTTATTTCTTTATTCTTGATTTCCATCCGTTTTATTACCTTAAGCACATTGCAAATGTATTGGCAATAACAATTTGAAACCGATCGTACTACAGTACCTTGTGTTTAAATGAACGTGCTACATATAACAAGTTAAATATCTAAATCTAAAACACGTGCGTTATAATTGTTGTTTTAGAAAAGGCTGGAAAAAGAAAAATGACCTAATGCCTAAACTAAATAATCGTGTAACAGTAAATGGGAAGGATGTGTGGAATGCATCTGCCCCGGCCAGCAAGAGGAAACCTGCCAGTGAATGTTAAACAACGCTGAAGCGCTACACAAAATCATCTGACCTGGACCTCATCTGGCACAAGACAAAACAAGTGCCAGGAAACGTCCAAACCATGACCACCGCAGACACGCAGAGGACCACAACAATAGACAATAGCATGTAAATCCAGCCTGCAAATAAATCACATTCTTTTTTTCTTCACAAATAATCTTGCTAAATTATTACATTAAAGGAACACTCCACTGTTTTAAGAAATAGGGCTTATTCAACATCTTTCCTACTTTTAGTAATGCATGTCTCAGTGCATGTATTGTTTTAGTTTGGCAGGCTTCGCCGCTAGCTTAGCTTAGCATAATGAATGGAATCCTATGTTGCCAGCTAGCATGTCCCAAGTAAAAGTGGTCCCAAAAAAAACCAACACCTAATTACTTCTTGTGGCCTGTGTATTCACAATGGGTACAAATAGCGCTGCAGATTAAGACTAGGTGATTTCCTAGGACGATATTGACTTGGGACTATATTATGGGGAAGCAGAGGCGAAGCACTCCTACTGCAGAGATATCACGCAAATTCCAGACTAATATATAAGGTCTCTTTTGAAGCTCAGACTCATTGCCAGGAGTAAAAGTATTATACAAGGAAGAGACAGAACTTCTAGTGTCATGTAGGCTACTGATCAAATGTCAGTTGAAGAAATAGGAAAAGAGTTGTAGGCTCTAGTGCTGATGGGTGATTGATGCGTGTACCACATTGGTTTCATCATCACCGTGAGTTTAGTTTAAGTAAATGCCTAGCTGAGTAGCACTAGTCTACAGCGTGCTATCCTTTTCACCGTCAAAAGCTCACGATCCGAGAGACAGAAAACGACAATAGCCTTTTTAGTTAGATAACAGGGAAATAGACTGCCTAAAATATTGTAAGTCAAACAGCAACAGTCACTAAAATAACTACTCTGGGGCTCATTTAAAAATGATGGTAGTAGACCAAGGATAGGCATTTCATGTATTGCTATCTCCTGAATTAGTCAATCAGTCCCTCAGTGATCACGTTAACTATGTCTGAATTTCAAGCAATTTACTAGCGTTGCCATTGGAACGCTTAGGCTTTTGCTACCCGGAAGCCCGTCTATCACGTTTTGTGATGTCATGGTGAATTGTCGCATACAAAAGCTAGAAAAAATTAGGAGATATTTTACAAAATAATTCAGGAAGTTAATATTATAATTTTATTTTTCAATATCTAAAAGTGGCTAGTTTGTGGGAGAGGATATAAAAATGGAGGAAATGTGTCATTTTGATCCACACTCCATACCAGTCGGAGGCGGTAATACACCATTTCGCCAATAAAAATCTAACGAAGAAGAAGAAGAAGAAGGAAGTGATGTGGAAATGGGAGAGGGAAGGAAACTATATTTGACTACAATGTTTACATGGGAATCACGGTTTTCACCTTCTGTTACAATAAAATTACAAGTCAACCTTAACCTGGTTTGTAGCGTCAAAGATACTTTCCCTCACGGAAATGGCTAAAGAGGATAAAGGACATCAGTCAAAAAACTCCCAAGGACACGCTAGCATGTGCTAGGCCGGCCTACACCTGGAAGCCATGAGTGGAACGGATCGACAGCTTTCGATGGATTCTGAAATTCATCCAATTCGTGAGTAACCATGGGTGAACTTACTTCGAAGAACTGCTGTTGAGAATGATGGCTTTAAGCGAAGCATGACACAAGAAGCTGATGTGGTATATTGTGGCCTGTTGATTCTACGGATATCTGGATGCTTGATTGTGCTCGTTTGGCTGATGAAATGTCCAAAAATGGAGAAGTTGAACAAAGCATTGCAACCTATACGAAGGGGAAGGCTTGGTGTGTGCACACGTAGGTTGAATGAAGCTATTACTTGCTGTACTGTACAATAATCGCCAACAAAAAAACTGTGTGCTTACCTTTGTGTTGCGCTCTGCTCTGACAAAACTACAATATATCTTTCATGAAGTGCATAGAACACACACTTAGCCCAGTCAACACTGATTAATCGTTGATTCAAACCTTGTTCAGCAGCTGTCGGGGTTGCTAGTTGCAGATGTGTATATATGACGATGGACAGGAGTCATGGTTATATTTATAAAGAGTCACAGGTGTGATCCACGTTTTGAGAGTTGGGTCACTTTCCCACTCTTTACTGTAGATAGAGCTTACTGTATATTTATGGTGTAAGGCCGCTGAAATCGCTCCAATGGTTGGCAGTGAAGGGCGTGTGAAGGGATCTGCGCGTTCGATGTTCTCAGCTGGGCAAAATGTATCTCATTCCAATTCCTCTTTATCTGACTCCATTTTATCATAATTTAGAATTTAGATTAGAATGCCAATTTGTTTATTTGGTCATTCTTATTTAATAGTTAGACACACATTTAATTATTCCGTTTAACCCTTTGTGGAAAGTACCCATTAATAATTCCAGAGTAAGTCAGAATAAATCAAAATGTAACAATTTATTAAACAGTCAGGGACATGTGTAATTCCAATTACATAATCAATTCAAAGATCCTCCGTACATAATATAAAATACTCTGAAGTACAGAGTGAGAGAGTTCCTGACTTTCCATAAGCTACGTAACGTTGGCTGGACACAACGTTACGGGTTGAATCTGAATACAATATTGCGCCCTGACTCTTCTGCTACGCTGCCTTTAGTATTCAGACCTGACAATAACTTCTTTCAAATGGTAACATATGTTAACAAAGGGAATTTACATTTAATCACTGTCTCAGACCTGTATTGACAAAAGACCAAATGGTTGTAAGCCACACCTACCATACTATGCAACATCTCTTTAAACTCTTAAAACCATTGTTATCTTCTTGAATATTTCTGTGGGGATGAGATATTTGTACCAGTCGCACTAAGACATTTCCAATGATATCAAACACATATATATTGTTTAGTATTTGTTCATTTTTAGATCATATAGATTTTGGGTATATTTCCAATGGTCACAGCCTGAGGGGAAGTAGGATGGGGGAGAAATAAATACATGTAAATTAGAGCCATTATTAGTTGATTCACTCAGCGTGACGTCGTCTGCAAAAAGTGTTCTTTGTTTTCAACCAGACAATCTGGCATTACTTTTTAAAGTCTTTCAATGGTACTTTGGCATAGCGATCACTTGATATACAGCTACGAGTTATCGCGCTAAAAACCTGTCAGTCATGAATGAGCGCGTCTGCCTGAGCGCGTCTGCCTGCAGATCTCTGATTGGCTGAAAGTGCGAGCTCGTCCACGACGTCAATCCCTACGCCAGCTGACACTTCATGGGGATTTTATGGAGTACGTGCACACTTGTGCTTTGTTTATTAAGCAATTATACTGTACAATTTAGATTTTTAAACTCATTAGTCAGCTAGAGATGATCATTTTGATAACCACATTACATGGGCTATTCATTATTATTGTTTTATGTTCTTCAATATTAATGCATGTCTGAATAAATCCGTCAAGTTTTTATGACTGCCACCATTTAAAATGTTTATATTTCAAAAGGAGAAATATGATTATGTAATTGTAAAGTTAGTATTATAACTTTATTATTATAAAAACATCCTTGAGTGTAATTTATGTTTGTATTTAAATCAGTTAATTTTACCCTTCAATATTATATCCACATTTAAATCATCTCTTAAAACAATGTTTTGTTCTCTCTGGCTTACGCCTAATCCGAAAACACCTTTAGTAGTAATTGTTTTATTTGCATGGTAGTGTTTTGTATTAATTTTGATATTTCCTGATCTGTTTCTTTTGATATATATATATATATTTAGTATTAAACTTTGTAGTATGATGATATTCTGTCGGTCAGCATTCATGTTGTTTTAATGTGCTATATAAATAAACTTGACCTTGACATGTAGTGCCGACTGACTAACATATAGCCTATAGTTTACAGCAGTGTTCATTTTGACAGCAAATTTTGATTTAGTCTTTTGACTACAATGCCATTTAGTTTTAGTCATAATTTAGTCACCTGAATTTATTTTAGTTTTAGTCGACTAAATCTACAGTAGATTCAAATCTATTAAGTTCAGTTCAATTCTAATTGAGCATTTAAGCATTAAATAACCGACTGTTACTGAATACATGACAACTCACATTTAGACATAATTGTGTTTTTGACCGTTCAAGCGCAAACATACATGAAATAGTTCAATTCACTTTTTTTTAAAACATCTATATAGTTTTTATAATGTATTTCGGTTTTAGTGAGTATATCCGGTTAAGCTAAAGCTGCAGATAAGTGTATTTTATTTATTTATTTCAGTAACATTTATTTAATTTACAGTAATGAATATGTTTTAATGGTTAACTATTATAACCCTGATACTTTATTGAATAATGTGTCAAACCCTGTTCTCAGTCTTTCCTCCTGATTATGGATTAAATGGGAATGAGATTAAACACAGTTTATTGTTTAATCAAACGTAAATATAATGCGTGACTTTAATCATAAGCAAGCTCAAATACAGCGGGACTCTTATTTTGAAATGCCGTAGGAGATCAAATATGCATCCGTCTAAATCATATGACCATATAAACATGGTACAGTAAACATTGTGATTATTGATCAGCATGAGCTCATAATCATTCCCTGTCATAACTGTGTGTTATTGATGGATTGAGCCGCTCTGAAGCGCTGACGCGTGAGCCTGGAGAAGCTCAACAGCTCCGTGTTTTCCCGCCGCTAGATCCACACGTGTGCTCATCCGTTACACAGGACATCAGTTCTGACGGGATCTCTTCCCTAATCCTCCCTGACATTTTCCGCTTCTTTTTATGCATTGATGAAAATGAAAGTAGATTTCCGTCATCCAAAGGTTATCGTCTTGTTTTCGTCTGTGAAAAAAGGTTGTTAACAAAAAAAATGTCCTCAAGAAAATGTGCCATGTACTCTATCTGATATACATCCACAACAATCGATATTGAATGGAAAAAGCTTGTGATTGGAAATTGAATCGAATCGTGAAATTTGTGTCAATAACCAGCCCTGAAAATACCTAGTGTTATTTTAGGCCTAAGGACCTGCGATGCAATTTGCAATCAGTGTTTCGAGACCTAATGGCAAAGACTCCATGACCCGACTGTAATCTGATGATGAATATATATTTATCTCAGATAGCCTGCTCATTGTGAGTTCAAGCTGTCCACTTTGAGGTATCTATCCTGAAAATCTTTTTCCTGGCCTTCTCTCAAAGAGGGGTTTTTCGGAGGCAACCCTGCTATGTTTTTGGGCGGTATCCAAAGCTTGATTTAGATTACAGAAATGTATTGAAAATGAAACCCTCTATGAGTCACTTAAAAAATATGCATTTCCAAAAAACACAGTTAACCCCTAGCAACAGTTTCTGGGATGAGCATCCGCAACAAAACGAAATCTTATCTGACGAAAACAATCAAGGTGTCTCTTCACCTCGCATGATGTGGGGAGAAATGAAATCCCTAAACATCCCACCGGAGCGAGGGAGGACACACTCCACAGATTGCCTGACTGACTGACCACATCTAATGCTAAGCAAAAGATAGAATAAACAAAAACTCCATGGCAACAACATGTTTTCATGGACAACAATCCCCATGTTAGTGCTGGCATCTCACTTGACTGAAATATGCACCCCTTGATTGGCTCTCTCCAGAGTTCCCAAAAGACTACTAATTATGTTCCCCTCCATTTCATTTCTAATGTAAACTTGTTCCTTTTTGTCTTTAAATGCAAGCTGAAAAACAACTTTTAGCTAACACATCACAACGGTAAAAGGGTGCATGAAGTGTTTGTTGTTTTTGTGAGTGTGTGTGTTTGTGTGTGTTGTCAACTTTTCCCATCAAATTAAGATGAAGAAACCCAGTGCATGCCCTGAGAGGAATCAGATGACCATTCTTGTAACCATATTTGCAGCAAGGAATGTGAACAGTGGTTCTTCATAAACCTGTGGCATCATCTGTAAAGTTTCTCAAATGGAGCCACACAAAAAGGGGGAAAAGTGGATTCAAATGCTGGTTTGAAGCAATCCAATAAATCGAGCTTGATAGTAGCAGAGAGACGGATGGAGAGAGAAACAAAACAACCCTGATAGTGCACAGCTCAGAAGACCATAATCAAAATCAAAAGCATCCATAACACCAGGGTCAAATCAAGACCAAGCAACTGAACACAAACCGAGGGCTTTCAACAGAACTAATACTTGAAGACCTTTGATTCTCATTCATCTGAGATTTAAAAAAAAAAAAAGAAATCGTCTCCAGAGCCATGAGTTACAAGAGCAGACTAAACGTCTACCTAAGATTGGACCTGTTGGTTCAAAATAAAATATTAATCACGACACATAAACTAAAGCATAACCTGAGCCGACCCCTTCAGTTATCACCGGTCTATAATGGGTAAGACCTTCTGGATGTGGTGCAGAGCCACTGGAACATGTGCTGTGGTATAATTTATATTGAGTCTCCAATATAAAAGCAACTGTTTTGCTTGGTAACAAACGAGGGCAAGAGAGATGAGAGGGTCTGGCAGATATGCGGGGTATTTGAATATCATAAAACATCGCTCTACAGGAATGAAGTGTTCCAAAGTAGAATGAATAGTTCATAAAACCTGTCAGCTTTACTCTGAAACTATATATTAAAAATGATCAAATCTGATGTTCGTGGAAAAAACACAAAACCCTAATGCTAAGGGGGTCTAATGCTATGTCCTGCCTTCTGCTTTATTTACGCTGTTAAAGAGTTGATCCTCATGATAAACATGGACAACATTTTAAAGAATGAGTTGGAGTGAGTATTTCTGTGCCAAATACACTCCTTCAAGTTTTGGAACGTTTTTTTCTGAGTATGGCCCTGTATGTCGTAATAGATGGGGAAAATCCTTGTATGGAGACTTCTCCCGGAAAGGCATGCACACACACACCAACCGGAGCAGGAGCGAAAGCACGGCCATCATTCGGGTAACGCAAGACGAGAAGGATTTTTTTAACAATGTCACTAAAGAAGTGTGTTTCTGGGTTGAGGGAAAGATCTCCTTGTTCAGCTTCCCAAATAACCCAGCGTTAAGGAAACAGTGGATGCAGTGTGTGTTTTTGGCATTTTCTGTGATGAATGTTTTGTAAGTGGCCCGTTGGATTTGCAGATCGTTGCAGGCGGCGAGTGAAATGCCTCAAAAATGTGTGTGTTTTGTTGGCAATCGGCATTTAAGTGCATATAATGTGAACAACACCAATGTATAGTGAATCGAGAGTTATCCATGCCGTGGCGTAACTGCATTGGGGAAGTCCTGAGAAGAAGTCCTGTCATTCCCGGGATTCTTCACGTAGTTTTGTGGTCCAGTGGTAGAGCTTGTGTCCGGCGAGCGTGTCTCAGGTTCGGTTCCGGGCTCAAATCCACCATTGTATAGTTTTTTCTCATTAAAACCAAAGGTGTTCATCAGTGACTCTGTATCAAGAGCAGGGACACGTTTGACTCTTTAGCTCCGCCCACTGCACGCCTCCACAAGCTCGGCTGTTTTCAGAACGAATCGGTTCAGTGTCTCCGTCTTTCATAAATATGATAAACTAAAGACTCTTGGGAGATATGAAGGATCAAGACTACTCTATAGAGACTCCAGATTAACACCAGACTGGCAGAAACTGTGTGTGTTATGCCATCTTTAAAATTATTTTACACAATTTACCCAAGTTGCTAACGTTTGAATGGCACACAGCTCTAAACACCGCCCCACCCTTTCACTTTCAAAACATGGAGCTAAAAATCCAGAGAGAATTACAATAAACAGTCATCCATTATTTTCCACAACACACGACTGTTCATTTCAACACTGATTTCGCTTCCAGGCTTCACATGACTCCGCTGCGTTAATTCTGTTGACTTTTTGCGAAGCCTGGTATGTTACTTTCATCACATATCATTTGTGATTATTTTACAACTGGTTTAATGCATCCATCAGTTACATAACATCCTTTAAATTCCCTCTGACCTGCACACACACACCGATAAGATCATTCATTTGCTTTGGCACCTCTGGGCTACGATTGTCGACAAAGTCTGATGAGTTAGTGCTTGGGGTGAATTTAAACAGGATTCTGTGAATTGCGGGAAGGACTCTGGAGGAACAGAAACCGGAATAATATGTTTTATGATCATGTATATACCACATTTTACAGTGGCAATGATATTTTCATTCGGTTTTATTTTTGCGATAAAAGGAGCACCGGTAAGAATCAATCTGTCAGCATGCTGTGGGAAGATGTGGCACGCAGTCCATCAACCATCGCACTGAATGTTTCTCTTGGCCACTGGGAATGTTCAAGATATCTCCATACAAGAGCGGATGGTGTCGGAAATCCCTGACAGCAAAATGCCTCATTGCTGATGTAAATGTAAACTCGGGAATGGGCAAAATAAAAATAGAAAACTAATTCACTGATAACTTGACCCTTTGGATTGGGTTCATCTCAAGCGACCTCAAGTATTGCTCTCCAGCTCTGAATTCCTGTAGGCGTAAATCGCTTAAATCACTCATGAGACATATTACATGCTACCGCTCGACCTATTATGCTTTATTTATACATGCTTTGAAAATGGATCAATGGAATTGCGAGTTGCATTTTGGTCAAACGGCCCTGTTAATAGACGTTATGACTACAGATATAGTGAAGAGCACAGCGCATTGGACCTCCATGACACAATAATATGAACCTCAAACTAAAACCATCAACAGCGTCATCATTCATCACTGATTATGGTGGACCACCTCAGTGCTCTGCGGGTGGTTATCTGGAGGGCTCTCTCCTCTCCAGGGGCCTCATTTATAAACCAACACATTCTCACACCCAACTCGTCACATTGGCGCTTGGTCAGGACCCTTCGGTATCATTTTCTGACGTGCGGTACTCCATTGACTTCAACGAGAAACCTTTGGAGTCATACACAGACGCGTTGGGCATGGAAATGTTATATATTGAGTTATGATTTTGCTATTATGACATGTTGGAGTGTGATTCTCAATTTAATCAGCCAGCATCTTTTTTTTTTAACGCTATTTAGACACGTTTGAACACGTAACCCCATCCCTAAACCTACCCATGTGTGTATTATATGATATAAAACACAGGATACGACTGCAGGGACAGTTTATTCAAAAAGTACAATTATCCCAAGTGTTCCAGCCAAACGATTGATTTGTGTGAAGGAAATCCCCAAAGGTGATCACATATTGATCACTTTTGATCACACAAATGATCTCCATACGCCGAAGATCATGCACACATTCAAAAAGTGCTGCCCTAAGAAACGTTACATCAGCTTTGATCGGGAAATTGCATTGGCTCTCATCTGTCTCATGACCATCGGTAAGCCCCGCCCCCCTTAGTTACTGTTGCTAACTCGGACAAACAAATGGAATTGCTAACTGTCTTTCAATGACATGTTTTTGAACACCGAATGTAGTTTATTACGTTTATTGCATCCTTTTTCACTCCAAAATAAATCACAGTAAAAGCTTAACAAACAAAGCATAAGACTGGGTGTTAACGTTGCATTCACAAACTCTCTCTCTCTCTCTCTATGTTGCATTATCATAATGCAAGCAGGAGAAGCCTCATGTTATGGTCATCACGATCATAGATGACCACATCCAGGATCTGTTCATGTAACGCAGGGTAAGATTAATTTACATTTAACCAGTTTAATATGAAGAGGCACTGAAATGTAGACCTTCGTTTGTGTGTTTCTGACCGACGCTGTAACTGTGACATGACGTGAGAACAGTTAGTTACTTCGGTTTGTACGTTAGCTGGGGCTCACTAACTTTAATCGTAACTTAATGAAAGTATGACACTCAGAAAATCCTCTCAGGATGCCTGGAGTCAGTGTTACAGTACCCCAGACACATCGTTTTACCCTTTTTGTAATATAAACACCATCAAATCAATGAGAGCTTCGGATTTTTCGACGTTTCTCTATGGCGCTGAAACCTAAAGATGTCCGAGTTCCGGTCCCCGTGCCATTGGCTCATCTGCGTTCAAGGGGAGGGGCTTACCGATAGGTCAATAGCGTCTTTACATCAGCTTTGACTGTAAAATGTCTGGCTCTTGACTATCTCGTGACCGATTGTATCATGCTAAAAAGAGTCGGTGTATCTTTTGAATGAGAGTGCGTACGTGCATTCACTAAGATCAGCTCTGTTCTTCACATGAAGATATCGTATGGCTTCAGAAGACAACATGAGTTAAGACTTTTATACTGTTTTTGGTCAGGTTGAGCAATAAATACCCGTGACTTTGCTTTTATTTGCCTGTTGCGTGTTTTATTTCGTTGAAAAGTGTGTAGGTTTAGGGGTAGGAGTGACTTAATTTCCCTTTTGATCAATTTAATGTTCTTTACATGGCATACGTACTTTACTAAACATTTCTTCACACTTTTACATTCAAGATACATTGATTGACATAGAGCTAAAATCGAGAATTACAACAAAAAAACTGTTCCGCTGATAATTTCAACACGATTTTCACTTCTATACATCAAACAACAATCGCATGAATACATAAGACACCGTGCTCAAGTCATATGGACTTCTCTCTTTTATCCTTTTTGAAGCTTATTGGTCACTATATACTGATGCTATATGGAAAAGAGCTGTGTGAACATCTGTTAAAACTCTCCTTTTTGTGTTCTACTGAAAAAAAGGCATATGTTTTTGTAATGATATGAGGGTGCAGAACCCTTTGGAGTATGGAAAGCATGTTTTGTGTGATCATGTACATGTACACCTCTGACCAGAAAGACATCACGTTATATAACTGGCACTCACCTCACAGGACTGAATGCAGTGGATCTGTGCTGGATTCGGATGCCACTTCAACATCCCAGTACAGACAACACTCTTTCAAGGGAAGAGACATAGAGGAGCAAGAGAGGGAAGAGGAAGGACAGAGTTAACTTACTGCATTGTAATGATGACATTATTAAACAAAATTTCCCACTGACTTATTACTACTGATTGATTTCATGTAACATGTTTCAATTTATTTCTATTTTATTTTGACTTCTCCAGAAATCGAATAATATTTAACATTTATTTTAAACGACGAAGATCAGCCTTGGTGCCTAAAAATAATATTGCAAATTAATATCTAATATCTTCGACATACAAAACCAGTTACTCTTTCCTCCTGTCCTCTCAATTTGAACAAATATTTCACTGATTTGACAGTTTCTCAGAATTGGAGAAACCTGATCGTTTCTACAGCAGAATTTCTGGAAAGAGACTTGCTTATCTCTTATTCATCGCCCTCCTACTGTGACCTTTCCTCCATCAATCTTACCCAATCTGCAATACTTTGGACAACATTCCTGGAAAGCAGGCTGTTCTTAGGGGTGCTGATGTATCTTTATAAACAATGGGAGTCCGACACCTTCAGAGGCGTCATGCTTGACGTGTGGCATTTTAAAAACATCACACCGCAATCATTACTCACACAAGCTGATATGACAGTGAGAGACAGAATCAACACTTTCGCAGAGATTTCAACGGTAAGGTGAGTTGAACCTGGTTTTGGAGCGAGAAACAAGGTAACCCAATCCAACTTATCGCTCTGATGTGCCAATAATACGATTCAAATTCTGCTTCCAAAGAATTCAGTCTTGCAGCTCCTCTACCTCTTAGAGCCCCAGACAAATATTAGAAAACTGAGCATTTTTACATTTGATCCATGTCAAACACACCTCATGTCATGATGTGTGGAACAGGGGACAGAACACATTTCATGTTAATATTAGAAAAGCAATGAAAGAGAGACATTTATAAAGGTCCATCCATCCAATCCAATCCAATCCATCCATCAATCCATCCAATCATGTTCCATCCATCCATCCAATCATGTTCCAGCCATCCATCCATCCAATCATGTTCCATCCATGCAATCATGTTCCATCCATCCATCCATCCAATCATGTTCCATCCATCCATCCAATCATGTTCCATCAATCATGTTCCATCCATCCAATCATGTTCCAGCCATCCATCCATCCAATCATGTTCCATCCATCCATCCAATCATGTTCCATCCATCCATCCAATCATGTTCCATCAATCATGTTCCATCCATCCATCCAATCATGTTCCATCCATCCACCCAATCATGTTCCATCCATCCATCCAATCATGTTCCATACATCCATCCAATCATGTTCCATCCATCCATCCAATCATGTTCCATCCATCCATCCATCCAATCATGTTCCATCCATCCATCCAATCATGTTCCATCCATCCATCCAATCATGTTCCATCCATCCATCCAATCATGTTCCATCCATCCATCCATCCAATCATGTTCCATCCATCCATCCATCCAATCATGTTCCATCCATCCATCCATCCAATCATGTTCCATCCATCCATCCATCCATCCATCCAATCATGTTCCATCCATCCATCCATCCATCCAATCATGTTCCATCCATCCATCCATCCATCCATCCAATCATGTTCCATCCATCCATCCAATCATGTTCCATCCATCCATCCATCCATCCATCCAATCATGTTCCATCCATCCATCCAATCATGTTCCATCAATCATGTTCCATCCATCCAATCATGTTCCATCCATCCATCCATCCATCCAATCATGTTCCATCCATCCATCCAATCATGTTCCATCCATCCATCCAATCATGTTCCATCAATCATGTTCCATCCATCCATCCAATCATGTTCCATCCATCCATCCAATCATGTTCCATCCATCCATCCATCCAATCATGTTCCATCCATCCATCCAATCATGTTCCATCCATCCATCCAATCATGTTCCATCCATCCATCCAATCATGTTCGTTCCATCCATCCATCCAATCATGTTCCATCCATCCATCCATCCAATCATGTTCCATCCATCCATCCAATCATGTTCCATCCATCCATCCAATCATGTTCCATCCATCCATCCAATCATGTTCCTTCCATCCATCCATCCAATCATGTTCCATCCATCCATCCAATCATGTTCCATCCATCCATCCAATCATGTTCCATCCATCCATCCATCCAATCATGTTCCATCCATCCATCCATCCATCCATCCAATCATGTTCCATCCATCCATCCATCCATCCATCCAATCATGTTCCATCCATCCATCCATCCATCTCCATCCATCCATCCATCCAATCATGTTCCATCCATCCATCCAATCATGTTCCATCCATCCATCCATCCATCCAATCATGTTCCATCCATCCATCCAATCATGTTCCATCCATCCATCCAATCATGTTCCATCCATCCATCCATCCAATCATGTTCCATCCATCCATCCATCCAATCATGTTCCATCCATCCATCCAATCATGTTCCATCCATCCATCCATCCATCCATCCAATCATGTTCCATACATCCATCCATCCATCCAATCATGTTCCATACATCCATCCATCCATCCATCCATCCAATCATGTTCCATCCATCCATCCATCCATCCATCCAATCATGTTCCATCCATCCATCCATCCAATCATGTTCCATCCATCCATCCAATCATGTTCCATACATCCATCCATCCAATCATGTTCCATACATCCATCCATCCAATCATGTTCCATCCATCCATCCATCCATCCAATCATGTTCCATCCATCCATCCATCCAATCATGTTCCATCCATCCATCCATCCATCCAATCATGTTCCATCCATCCATCCAATCATGTTCCATCCATCCAATCATGTTCCATCCATCCATCCATCCATCCATCCAATCATGTTCCATCCATCCATCCATCCATCCATCCAATCATGTTCCATACATCCATCCATCCATCCAATCATGTTCCATACATCCATCCATCCATCCATCCAATCATGTTCCATCCATCCATCCAATCATGTTCCATCCATCCATCCATCCATCCATCCATCCATCCATCCAATCATGTTCCATCCATCCAATCATGTTCCATCCATCCATCCATCCAATCATGTTCCATCCATTCAATCATGTTCCATCCATCCATCCATCCATCCATCCATCCATCCAATCATGTTCCATCCATCCATCCATCCAATCATGTTCCATCCATCCATCCATCCATCCATCCATCCAATCATGTTCCATCCATCCATCCATCCAATCATGTTCCATCCATCCATCCATCCATCCAATCATGTTCCATCCATCCATCCATCCAATCATGTTCCATCCATCCATCCATCCATCCAATCATGTTCCATCCATCCATCCATCCATCCAATCATGTTCCATCCATCCACCCATCCATCCAATCATGTTCCATCCATCCATCCAATCATGTTCCATCCATCCATCCAATCATGTTCCATCCATCCATCCATCCATCCAATCATGTTCCATCCATCCATCCATCCATCCAATCATGTTCCATCCATCCATCCATCCAATCATGTTCCATCCATCCATCCATCCAATCATGTTCCATCCATCCAATCATGTTCCATCCATCCAATCATGTTCCATCCATCCATCCATCCAATCATGTTCCATCCATCCATCCATCCAATCATGTTCCATCCATCCATCCATCCATCCAATCATGTTCCATCCATCCATCCATCCATCCAATCATGTTCCATCCATCCATCCATCCATCCAATCATTTTCCATCCATCCATCCATCCATCCATCCATCCAATCATGTTCCATCCATCCATCCATCCATCCATCCATCCAATCATGTTCCATCCATCCATCCATCCATCCATCCATCCATCCATCCATCCATCCAATCATGTTCCATCCATCCATCCATCCATCCATCCATCCAATCATGTTCCATCCATCCATCCATCCATCCATCCATCCAATCATGTTCCATCCATCCATCCATCCAATCATGTTCCATCCATCCATCCATCCAATCATGTTCCATCCATCCATCCAATCATGTTCCATCCATCCATCCATCCATCCAATCATGTTCCATCCATCCATCCATCCATCCATCCAATCATGTTCCATCCATCCATCCATCCATCCAATCATGTTCCATCCATCCATCCAATCATGTTCCATCCATCCATCCATCCATCCATCCATCCAATCATGTTCCATCCATCCATCCATCCATCCAATCATGTTCCATCCATCCATCCATCCATCCAATCATGTTCCATCCATCCATCCATCCAATCATCTTCCATCCATCCATCCATCCATCCAATCATGTTCCATCCATCCATCCATCCAATCATGTTCCATCCATCCATCCATCCATCCAATCATGTTCCATCCATCCATCCATCCAATCATGTTCCATCCATCCATCCATCCATCCATCCAATCATGTTCCATCCATCCATCCATCCATCCATCCAATCATGTTCCATCCATCCATCCATCCATCCATCCAATCATGTTCCATCCATCCATCCATCCAATCATGTTCCATCCATCCATCCATCCATCCATCCAATCATGTTCCATCCATCCATCCAATCATGTTCCATCCATCCATCCATCCATCCATCCATCCATCCATCCATCCAATCATGTTCCATCCATCCATCCATCCAATCATGTTCCATCCATCCATCCATCCATCCAATCATGTTCCATCCATCCATCCATCCATCCAATCATGTTCCATCCATCCATCCAATCATGTTCCATCCATCCATCCAATCATGTTCCATCCATCCATCCATCCATCCAATCATGTTCCTTCCGTCCGTCCACCCGCAAACTAACATTGAACATTTTTACATCATGTATCAATCTAACTTAATGTTAAATATATAACTATTTATTTTCATAATACATTTATATTTTTAAATATTTATGTAAGCAATAAGGTATGAGAGGTTGAGCTGTATTGTGAGTACCGTATTGTTCAACCCAATCTCACAGCAATTTGTACATATTTTAAAAGGTGGCTAATTCAAACGAACAGGATATTTGACAAGTTGCCAAATTCAAATTAATTTGTACGAATGACCTACCTCAAACTCCGCCCCTAAAACTACCTGTCACTGGGGTTTAGACAAAACTTACAAATTTGTACAAATTAGCCACATAATTAAGTACATACGAATTAGTCGTGAGATAGCGTTGGTTTGTTTCGAATATAAGACGACCCCCCCCACCCCCCACCACCATTTCAAGATGTACCTTTTTGAAGACCAAATTTTGTATTTTATTTTTTTTTAAACATATTTTTCACATAGTAACACTTTTACCTGTACCTGTAGCCCATCTGAATTAAATATATGTGAGGCTATCCATCTAATTGTGAAAACCATGTAGCCAACCAACATTTAATTAACAGTAGAAATTAAATATTATTGTAGTTAAAATCTGGGTACCGCCTTATGTTTTAAAATCACGTACAGGGGAAGTTTATATGATTGACATGTAAAAGTCTAGACCCTGAATAATAGATAAACCATTTTTTCAGAGGTATTTCTTTCTTTTGAAACGAAAATGCATTAGTATGTAGAAATTAAATTCATATTAAATTATAATTAATATATGCTGTAGTCTTGATTGTTAGTTCATGATACCCAGTGTATTTCTAATACTTTAATAGTATTGGATACTTTTATGAAGAGTGCATTTGAACTTAGAGTTTGGTTAAAGCACAAGAACAGCCAATGATATCAAATAACATATTGTGGCAAACCTCACCTGAACCTTGCTGGGAAGCATCCAATGCTCTACTGTATCAGCGCTGGAGCTATTGGCTAACACCACAGGGTCACTCAAGGCCACAATGCATGTTGGGTAACAGACTGCACCTGTCATGACACAAAGCGAGCTTTGCTTTAACCATCATTTGCATCTGTTGAATTTATTCATGTGAGCACATGAATAGCCAAGCTCCGGACTAGTCATCCATAGTTGAACAGCTTGGCAGGTTGGCACTCAAAATTATCCTACTGCATGCAAGTGACTGTGGTCTAGCGGCCCAGGTATGTCTAGACCATGTATTAGAAAGGATAAATGTAGTGGCCTAAATATATAACCAAATAAAACCAATATATAATATATTGCCAAAAGTATAGGGACGCCCCTCCAAATCATTGAATTCGAGCACTAGGCATGCAGACACTTCTACACACATTTGTGAGAGAATGGCTCGCTCTCAGGAGCTCAGTGAACTCAAGCGCGGGACCGGGATAGGTTGCCACCTGTGCAATAAATCCATTCCTGAAATTTCCTCACTACTAAATATTCCACACTCAACTGTTAGTGGAAGCAATTGGGAACGACAGCAACTCAGCCGTAAAATCCCAGAGCGGGTCAGCGCATGCTGAGGGTCACAGTGCGCAGAAGTCACCAACTTTCTGCAGAGTCAATCGCTCCAGACCTCCAAACTCCTGTGGCCTTCAGATGAGCTCAGGAACAGTGCGGAGAGAGCTTCATGGAATGGGTTTCCATGGCCGAGCAGCTCATCCAAGCCTTACATCACCAAGAGCAATGCAAAGCGTGGGATGCAGTGGGGTAAAGCACGCCACCACTGGACTCTAGAGCAGTGAGACGTGTTCTCTGAGTGACCAATCACGCTTCTCTGTCTGACCATCCCATGGAGGAGTCTGGCTTTGGCAGTTGCCAGGAACGGGACTTGCCAAGTGTAAAGTTTGGTGGAGGGGGGATTATGGTGTGGGGTTGTTTTTCAGGGGTTGGGCTTGGCCCCTTAGCTCCAGTGAAAGGAACTCTTAATGCTTCAGCATACCAAGACATTTTGGACAATTTCATGCTCAGTTTGGGGACGGCCCCTTCCTGTCCCAACATGACTGCGCTCCAGTGCACAAAGCGTCGCTCCATAAAGACATGGATGAGCGAGTTTGGTGTGGAGGAACTGGACTGGCCTGCACAGAGTCCTGACCTCATCCCGATAGAACACCTTTGAGATGAATTAGAGCGGAGACTGTGAGCCAGGCCTTCTTGTCCAACATCAGTGCCTGACCTCACAAATGCGCTTCTAGAAGAATGGTCAAACATTCCCATAAACACACTCCTAAACCTTGTGGAAAGCCTTCCCAGAAGAGCTGAAGCTGTTAGAGCTGCAAAGAGTGGGCCAACTCCATATTAATCCCTACAGATTAAGAATGGGATGGCATTAAAGTTAATTGGTGTCCCAAAACTTTTGGCAATATATTATATGTATTTTAAAATACAATGCAGAAGAAAAATAGTAAGATGCATATTGTAATATATGTTCAGACAAATAACTGATATTATTTAGAAATCAGATTTCTCTGAAGAAAAAAGATTTCATATAAATCTGCTGACTAGTCATTTCCATATTTTAAAACAGTAACTTTGATCTGATAACCAAACGTGTGAGTGAGCAAACTTTCTTGCCAGTTTAAATCCTCACCCACGTCAAAGCCCTCCTCACAGATGTATTCCACCAGGTTAATGTCAAGAGGAGCCTGGCATGATCCTTCTATCTTCTTACACATAGTGAAGTCCTCAGTCCATCTGCCATCTTTAGTGCATCGAATGACGGACTGTGAGGACAAACATATATGAGGGTTTTACTACTGTACAGCTGACTGGGCAAACATAGATAGAGTTGGCCTAAAAAGTGCTACAATACCCTTTCTGTTGGATCGGGACACTGTAGGGTGCAGATACTATCAAAGTCCAAATAGTTGGTGCAGGTGTACATGCCCTCAAACACCAGTGGAAGAGAAGGGCATGTGACAGGTGAACAGCTGCCCTCTTGCCACGTGCCACCCTCCAAACACTCCAACCTCAGAAACTTCCTGAGAAAAACAAGTCATTGGCATGAAGGAGGGGTAAAACTCACGCACACATCTATACAGTGTAAGGCAGTACATGTGTTAAGGTTTTTGAAAGAAGTCTCTTTTTAGTCCTGTGATGGCAAAGCTGAATTTTCTCACTAGTTTTTTGAGACAGCCAATAAAACGGTTACAGTAATTGAAATTCTGGTAAATTGAATTGCTTCTATTTTCGCACAACATGAATGCAGCAATTCCTGTTCCTTGAATGACATTCCCCTCCAGCCATTTATTCACATCTAACCCATGTGACAAACCATCTGGTATGACTAAATAGCAAATAAATCCTGAAGAAATAAATTGGGGTGAAGTGTTCATTGAGAAAGATAATACGGAAGCACAGGCTAAAACTACCTTGATAATAGCATAACACCTCTCTTTAGACTGTCATAAACCATTTTCTGAACCTTCATAATGAAATGCCTTTTAGAGCAAACATGCCAATGGTCTTAATAGACAGGATCATTTAAATGGCTTTATGAGACATGTTGGCTATCGCTTCTGGTATTAATGCCCAATTAAAAGCAGTTAAAAGACACTGAGGTATTTTACCAGCCATTTTAATAACTCATAAAGACGAGGCAGGTGCAAATGCTAGTCCCCTCAGATGTGCTAAAATATGCTATAGCTTGATTGGATGGAATACCAAAACAACACGCCATCAGACCATTCATCAAAGTGCATTGCTGACTCCATCGCTGAAAGATATTTGGAAACACATGGAGTGAGATTTTGACGTTATTAGAACCATGTGAGCTACCTAGACGCTAGTAACAGATATTTTTCCTTCAGAATTTGTCAACACAGTAACCTATGCCTAGAAATTTGTTCAGAATATACAGGTTGCAACTCACTTTCTTGGCTTTTTGTTAAGAGTGCCAGTGATGTAATAGCCCGGGTTGCATTTGTAGCGGCACACCGTGCCCACATCATGCCTGCCTTCACGACACTGAGGAACTAGTAGCGTGGCATTGGGTATGGAAGGTGGATATGGACACTCAATCTTGCAGTAAGCCTCTGGGTATGACCATAGTCCATCCTCGAGACAAACCAATGTGTCACTTTCACCTGAAAAACACATTCTGATAAGAAAACTGCATTCAAATGGAACAATCACTGCATCAGTAGCTAATGGGCCGAGGTCTCTTCAAACAAAGGAGTCAGTTTTATTAATTCTGAGAGTACACATCTTAATAATTATTTTCAAAAAATAAATACATAATCAATGTTTTAGTATGTTTCTGTATTCTTTTGCACCCCATGGATTTTGTGAGTCGCACCTATGACTTTGATTTAGTGGACAAATAATAATAAGCAGTGAAGTAGGTTTGTCATTCTATATACAGGATACTATATACATACTATATGTCATTCAGTCATTTAGTGCATTCTTTTATTGACGTTTAACCCTCTGAGGGTCTTCAGGTTCTTTTTCACCCCTAAAATTAAAAAAAAGTTGTCCAAATGACATTAGACTTTGTATAGTTGTCAACACTTTCTAGATCTACAAATAAAAAAGTGGAATGATATCAGTTTTTATGTTCGTGTGGGGGGGGGGAAGTCACACTCAAGACCCCGCTCAAGACATTTCGTCCTCAAAATCAGAAACAACGCAGAATACCAATTATTGTTCCTAGTGGATTTATTTTTATTTTTTTCCTAATTTACTTTTTATTTTTTTAACTAATCTTTAATTTGTTACTGCTTTATTTGCTCATTTGTCATTGATGTGCAGTTCATTGCATGTCGTATATTTATACTAAATATGTAATGTAACTGTTAATTTCTGTTAAATAATAATAAAAAAAGACAAAAAAAGGCACTGACATATTTTAAGATATATCAGTGCAAGTTGCTTTCAGTTAAAAGAGTTTAAACATGCATTTTAGTCTGGGTTTATCTTAAGCCTTGTCTGCGTAACAGGGGATAGGTGTATTTGAGTGATTTTACGAATGAAATGCATTATAATGCATAATAAATTAATAAACAGGACAAAACAATTGTGTGCCAATTATGCCTTTGTGTAGGTATACATTTTTCCCAGTCATATTTTTTAAAAGCATTCTGTTTCTATTAACTCAGAGAACTATTGCACTAAATTGAAACAAAATGCCTTATGTGCACATGGTCCATTGGCACCTAAGGCACATGTGATATAGGGCTCTCTCATTGTACTATTATACTAACATATCTAATTAGATTTTAAAGTTCAAGTTCTAAAGCAATTTTATTGGTCAATAAAATATAATGATTCCTTTGCAAAGTTTTTAAGGTGTCTACTTACTTTGTAGCCATGATTATATTTAGCAATACCAAAAATGGCTACAACATACATGAAAAGTTCCAGCTTGCACTACTCCTGAAAAAAGTCTCTCACTAAGTGCATAAATCACTGCATTACTGCTGTGTGTTCCAATTAATGTCAAGTCATGAAAAGATTTTAAATGACTCTCAAAGGAGCAGTACAGCCCATCACAGTAACACACTACAGTAAAAGAGCCTTGCCATCAAGACCAATAAGCATAGCTACTCAGTGATGCAATGTCCTGGACCTTCCAGTGAAGCCACTGTTCACAGACTGCACCGCTCCCTGCCAAAGCAATCATGTGGACCGATTCTTTAAAGACCTGCATTTATAGTGCCCCTATTATGGATTATCTTAAAAAAAACAAACTTTCATGTAGTGTGTAACATAAGTGACTGGAAACATCCTGCAGAGTTTTAAATGTGAAAGTGCACCTAATAGAAAGTCTCTCAAAAGTAAGAGTCAATTTTTGAAACGAGTCGCAAGCCGTTGCGCATATGCGCTGTTATTGATACAGTTCCCGCATGAGCACTGCAATACATTAGAAACACACACACACACATGGGTTTGTTGATGGATGCACACTTGTTTATGGTGATGGTGAGGAATTACAGTTGAAACATCTCATATTGTACCTCAAACTGAGTAGCATCACTGAGAAACACCCAGCTCAAGGTTGGGGTTGAATAACTAGTTCTTCCAATGTTTCGTCGTCGATTTGAACTTGCGCTGGGATTGGTGTAATGTCGATGCAATTGTTACTGTCTTTACAGTGTGTACAATCACTGAGCTTTGGGAAGCCTCCGGACGGAGCTACTTATGGTCCGAAATCACAATAGACTGGGCCATTGACCAATCAGAGCAGAGTAGCTCATGGAAAGGAGGGATTTCGAGAGAGTGATTCATCCATCGAGTCATATAAGAATCATTGAACATTGTGATGTGCAGGGTATATTATGATAAATTGGCCTTTGATGCATATAAACCTGTTGTTGAAGACCTTAAACACTAAATGAGGAAACTTTAAATAACATAATAGAGGCATTCCAAATCCAGCAGTGTAAGTGTGAGGACTGGCCCTTCGAACCCCTGAGACCCCTTTCCTTAACAGGGCTCCTGTTACCCAGGGGAGGAAGGGCCAGGTGCCACCCTCCTCTACACCGTCTGGAATGAGGGGCTCTCTGGGGGCTTCAGTATGGGATGAAACACACTCTTGTTCTCGCCTACTTGCATGTTTCCTATCTCCACCTGTGTGCTGTTCTCCTGCAGCTAAGGATTTCTTTCCTATTTACACAGCCAGGAAAGAGGGCTGGAAACCACAACCAGACCGATGCAAAGTTCCTGAATGAGTGCAAGAGCAACACTGACACACAAATGAGTATACTGTATGCATATACTGCACACACACAAACAAACAATCCAAACATTTTGCTTTTTTGTCAAAGGGGAGAGGAGAGGAGAAATCGGATAGAGGAGAGGAGAAATCGTGGAGAGGAGATTAGAAATCAAATAGGAGAGGAGAAATCAGAGAGGAGAAATCTGTGAGGAGAGGAAAAAATCGGAGAGGAGAGGAGAAATTGGATAGGATAGGATCAAACGAAACGGATAGGATAGAATAAAATGAATAGGATGGGATGGTATAGGATAGGATAGAATAAAACGGATAGAATGGGATTGGATAGGATAGGATAGAATAAAACGGATAGGATGGGATGGGATGGGATCGGATAGGATAGGATAGGATAAAATGGATAGGATAGGATAAAACGGATTGGATAGGATAAAATGGATAGGATAGGACAGGACAGGCTAGGATTGGACTTTCTGGCCTAATTACCATTTGTGGGTAAAAGGGCCTTAGGAAATGTTCATAAGCACAATTGATAGTTGGATTTTTTTCCAGCGTACAAGAGACTCAAAAGAGATACACAAGAAAGGCTCATGGCAACCGCAAATCTACTGTTATTGACTTATAGTCTTATTATTGACTTATAGTCTTATTATTGACTTATAGTCTTATTATTGACTTATAGTCTTATTATTGACTTATAGTCTTATTGACTTATAGTCCTATTATTGACTTATAGTCTTATTATTGACTTATAGTCTTATTATTGACTTATAGTCTTATTATTGATTAATAGTCTTATTATTGACTTATAGTCTTATTGACTTATAGTCTTATTATTGACTTATAGTCTTATTATTGACTTATAGTCCTATTATTGACTTGTAGTCTTATTATTGACTTATAGTCTTATTATTGACTTATAGTCTTATTATTGATTAATAGTCTTATTATTGACTTATAATCTTATTATTGATTTATAGTCTTATTATTGACTTATAGTCTTATTATTGACTTATAGTCTTATTATTGACTTATAGTCTTATTATTGACTTATAGTCTTATTATTGACTTATAGTCTTATTATTGACTTATAGTCTTATTGACTTATAGTCCTATTATTGACTTATAGTCTTATTATTGACTTATAGTCCTATTATTTTAGAAAGTCAGAAAGAATGGAAGCCCAAAGTCTCACAGAAACAGACAGACATGCACTGAATGAAAGTGGGTCCAAAAACCCTCAGGTCTCACTGTAGCCCAATTCTCATCCTCACCTTGCAGGATCGCCGGGGCGTTACAGGAAAAGGTGCACTGCTTGCCGAATGTGTTGCCCCAGGGACATGAGAACGAGGCAAAGTAGACATGTGACTGAGGGGGTGGGCCGCAGTCCACTGGCTGACAGCTCACTGCACGGTCCCAAACTCCATGCACACAAATCAGCTCTGCTTCCGTCTGAAACAGACGGAGAAACAACCATTTGTAAAGTCGTCATTTATGACAGGTTCATTAGACAACATGTCATATCATTTGATGAGAAGTGTTGAGTTCACAGACTCTGTAAATGTGAACACAATTCAAGACAATGACAGCTATGGGCTATGGGATTATTCTCAAAATCTACATAATCTGAATAAACTGAAAGACATGTTGTCTTCTGGAAATACTGGAGATGCACTTGCCATTTATAACACTGCATTTTTAATAATTCTCCACAATAATGCCATGATGATTTGGAAAATGTAGTTCACAAGACTTACAAAACGTAGGCCACAACCTTTCTTTAAATGTTGTCAAAATGTTATTTGATCCAAAACAGTTGTGAAAAAGTTAACTCTGTCTATATATAATATCACCCGAGTTATCTTTGTTTGGACATGCGCAGATATAAATGAGCCTCCAGCTACGGTGGCCTTCTGAATATGTGTTTACATGACCCGATTAAGCCAATATTCCTAGAAAACTGAATAACACAGCTGGCATTTGGCTGTATTCATCAACATTTTGGGTCATGTAAACATGTTTACCTGTAGCTTACCTAACTGGAAAATGACTAATCCAATTTAAATTAGAATATACTTGTGCATGTACAATGATCAGCCATAACATTATGACCACTGACAGGTGAATAACACTGATGATCTCTCGATCACGGCTCCTGTTAGTGGGTGGGATATATTAGGCAGCAAGTGAACATTTTGTCCTAAAAGTTGATGTGTTATAAGCAGGAAAAATGGGCAAGCGTAAGGATTTGAGCGAGTTTGGCAAGGGGCATATTGTGATGGCTAGACAACTGGGTCAGAGCATCTCCAAAACTGCAGCTCTTGTGGGGTGTTCCCGGTCTGCAGTGGTCAGGATCTATCAAAAGTGCTCCAAGGAAGGAACAGTGGAGAACCGGCCACAGGGTCATGGGCGGCCCAGGCTCATTGATGCACGTGTGGAGCGAAGGCTGGCCCGTGTGGTCCGATCAAACAGACGAGCTACTGGAGCTCAAACTGCTCAAGAAGTTAATGCTGGTTCTGATAGAAAGAAGTCAGAATACACAGAGCATCGCAGTTTGTTGCGTATGGGGCGGCATAGCCGCTGACCAGTCAGGGTGCCCATGTGGCACAAAAGCCCCACCTAGCAACTTACAGGACTTAAAAGATCTGCTGCTAACATCTTGGTGCAAGAACCCACAGCACACCTTCAGGGGTCTAGTGGAGTCCATGCTGCGACGGGTCAGCAAAAGGGGGACCAACACAATATTAGGAAGGTGGCCATAATGTTATGCCTGATCGGTGTAAACATTGAGATATTTTCTGAGCAGAAAACGTCTCATGTAATCCTAATTTCTCATTTTCTTTCATATAGGTTTTTATTACATCTGTTCCAATAAAAGACTGATTTATGTTCTAAAGAATAGCATGCATTTACTGTACATGAGCAAATACATGGATTTGACAAACATAGGCAGTTCACAATTCCTGTACACACTTGATGAGAAGGAAGGCCCTGGCCGTGGAGAACAGTGAGCGTATAGCCACGATGACAGGAAACAGAGCAGTGTTTAGAGTCTAACACTGGAGTACAGCGGATCGAAGCGTGCTCGACGCTCAGAGGACTGCACGACTCAGTGCTGCACAGCCTACGCACACATCTGAGGGATAAAAACACATAAAGCTTCATTATTATTGGCAGACATCATATCCATCATCAAACATTCAGGATTTTTTTATTTATGTATGATGTATTTGTCTTTATACAGTATGTCTTATCTTCTATTGTACACTAGCTGTATTGATTGTCCTTCATTCATAAAAGATGCAATTAAACAAGTATTTAAAATATATTTAAAGTGAACATTAGCTTTTATTTTGGATGTGATTAATCGTTTTGAAAGCACACATTTTTTCTTCATAGTTCATACATTTTATTTATGTAGATCAGTGGTCGCCAACCCCGACTGGTCGATCTTTATCACTGTCCCGGTAGCTCCCGATAAACAACATGTAACAAGTAGAATCAGGTACTGCTCCTTTAAGGCAGAACGCACACACTTTCACTCGCTGATGAGTGGGTAGTCCGTGGATGCGCGAGCGGTTTGAACATCGCATGTATGTATGTAATATTTCTGTTGCTCTATGCACTCTTTATTTTCTGTTCAGTAACGCGGTTTGTAGTGGAGTGTTTTGCAAACTACCCCATGTGTGCGTGGGATTGACGACGCTGATAATAACCCCCTGTGAAATATCAGATATGTGAGTTTTGCTTACACTTGGCTACAACCATTCAGGCCAGCTATCCGGCCTCTAAGTGTAAAGCGTTACAAACACTTTATCAAGGCTCGAAATCGCTCCATATACTCCCAAAATGTATTCTCTGCAACCTCAAAATTTGCACAGCACAAATTGTGCGATGTTATTTAGTAATGACAGCGCCGCATGCGAGCATCTGAGGATCTCTTCAGAAAACTGACGCAAATGAAAGTAAAAGTTGCAGATGCTCAATACACAATCATCATGGTTAAAGTCAGTGCTTATGCCACTCTCTCCTATTGCAGTCCTTGATTTGGAAATGAGCAGTTGATCAATAAAATGCAGCTCATATTTGTTGATTTCGGTTATGTGAACTTAAAAATTTGTATCTTGGGAATTGAGGATCGGATTATTATCCGGTTTGCCGAGACACATGACTAAGTGAAATCGTGATAATGATAAATCAGATAGATTTCTCATCTGTAAAAACACATGAAGTGAACCATGCAGGTATAAATGGGCCCAGCAAGAGAACTGTTGGGGATGCTTGAAATATAGGAAGAAAAATATAAATATTGAATCGGGGAGGGGGGTTACATGGAAAGTGTCTCTGAACGAAACTGACTGTCTTCAGAATAGTTTCTCTGGCATTTTTACAGCGGTACCCAAAGAAACACCTTTTTTTCCCCCCCATAAGCACCACCTACTGTCAGAGAGTGAATTAGCATTTGTATTTAGTCCATCTGTTTTTGTTTTGTGCAGGTGTGTATTATGTAACAATTTCACAAAGCTAAAGTCAGACCCTTCTCTATTTGCTCTAAGTCTTGAAATGATGCAATGTAATTTAAATCCAAAACAACTGCTCATGCTACATATGTCTATCTTTGTTTGGATCGTGATTAAAATGCAGTGGTTGCCTCGCATTTCAAATAGCATTTCAAATAGGCAAGTTTGGCCAGTTATAGAGCAAATAAACAACAGTAATTTGGTTAAACAAAGAAAAAAAAAATCAACAGATGGTGTCGAAAAAACTCTGAATCGGCCATGAAAAATCCATAGGTAGATCTTGCCTTTCATCAAGGCTGAGGCCAGGGATTTTTGGCTTGAAAAGGTTGGTGACCACTGATGTAGATTAACTGTGAAATGATTACATTGTAAAATATATTAAAAACGTATGTTTTTTAATCGAATGACAGCACTAACTAAAATAGAAAACCGCTATAATTAATATATTTTTACAATATTTTTGATCAAACACCTGCAACTTTGGTAAGCGTAAGAGACTTTAAAAGCATTTAAAAAATCTTGCCGACCTCAAACTTTTGAAGGGTAGTGATATATCGTGTAAATGTGCAGGTATGTGTTTGTGCTTGTAAGTCGTGGGAGACCCCACCCTCAGCGCACCCGGTCAGGGCAAAGGCGCTGAAGTGACAAGAAGTACGCAATGCGACCGCCAGCACCGCTACATGAGAGGAGGAGAAGTTCAGCTGCACCGCTGAAGTCTGGTAGAACGGCACACTCAGGTTATGGGTCACATTCACCACTAGGGGGTTACGCTGACACGACAGCTCGTACGAACCTGAGCACAAACAACAACATGTCAAAGTCACACAAAAACTATAATACATGTGACTCTGGAGCACAAAACCAGTCATAAGTCACACAGCTATATTTGTGGCAATGGTCAACAATACATTGTACACTCATGCTGGGTTAAACGATTGGGTTGTACCCAACGTGCTGGGTAGTTTTATTTAACTCAACTATTATTTAAGCATTACTGTATGGCTGGCTTAAAATGAACCCAAAGTAGGTTGGAAATTAAAAATCAGACACATAATTACTAGAGGCAACAATAATAATCAAAAGATGAGCACTTATTAATAAGCAATTTAATACATGTGTATTGCTAATTATTCATTAAACTTTCATTAAACTTAAAATGTTAATCAAAGCAAGGAATGGAAGAAGTGCTGCACAGGGTGTAAAATCTCAGTACACACCCTGACGAAGGCATGTAAAGCCGCAACGAGTAGGTGTACCTGTCACCAATTTTTTAAATGTTTAAGCCATGAAAAAATAAAGGCTTTTTAACTTTTTCAACACACCTATGGAGTGCCTTGGACTACCTTTGCTTTTAAAATGTTAATGTATTAAACATATTAATAAATGTTCATTTCCAACACACTTCAGGTTCATTTTAAGCGAGTAATACAGTCATTTTTAAACAATAGTTGAGTTTAAAAAAAAAAAACTATCCAGCAGATTGGGCAAACATTTAACCCAACCACTGGGTTAAAACAACCCAATCGCTGGGTTTAAAACATCCCAATCGCTGGGTTAAAACAACCCAACCCCAGGGTCAAAACATCCCAATCGCTGGGTTAAAACAACCCAACCCCAGGGTTAAAACATCCCAATCACTGGGTTAAAGCAACCCAACCCCAGGGTCAAAACATTCCAATCGCTGGGTTAAAACAACCCAACCCCAGGGTCAAAACATCCCAATCGCTGGGTTAAAACAACCCAAGGGTCAAAACATCCCAATCGCTGGGTTAAAACAACCCAACCCCAGGGTTAAAACATCCCAATCACTGGGTTAAAACAACCCAACCCCAGGGTCAAAACATTCCAATCGCTGGGTCAAAACAACCCAACCCTAGGGTCAAAACAACCCAACCCCAGGGTCAAAACATCCCAATCGCTGGGTTAACACATCCCAACCCCAGGGTTAAAACATCCCAATCACTGGGTTAAAACAACCAAATCGCTGGGTTAAAACAACCCAACCCCAGGGTCAAAACATCCCAATCGCTGGGTTAAAACAACCCAACCCCAGGGTCAAAACATCCCAATCGCTGGGTTAAAACAACCCAACCCCAGGGTCAAAACATCCCAATCGCTGGGTTAAAACAACCCAACCCCAGGGTCAAAACATCCCAATCGCTGGGTTAAAACAACCCAACCCCAGGGTTAAAACATCCCAATCATTGGGTTAAAACAACCCAACCCCAGGGTCAAAACATCCCAATCGCTGGGTTAAAACAACCCAACCCCAAGGTCAGAACATCCCAATCACTGGTTTAAAACAACCCAACCCCAAGGTTAAAACATCCCAATCACTAGGTTAAAACAACTCAACCCCAGGGTCAAAACATCCCAATCACTGGGTTAAAACAACTCAACCCCAGGGTTAAAACATCCCAATCACTGGGTTAAAACAACCCAACCCCAGGGTTAAAACATCCCAATCACTGGGTTAAAACAATCCAACCCCAGGGTTAAAACATCCCAATCACTGGGTTAAAACAACCCAACCCCAGGGTTAAAACATCCCAATCACTGGGTTAAAACAATCCAACCCCAGGGTTAAAACATCCCAATCGCTGGGTTAAAACAACCCAACCCCAGGGTCAAAACATCCCAATCGCTGGGTTAAAACAACCCAACCCCAGGGTCAAAACAACCCAACCCCAGGGTCAAAACAACCCAACCCCAGGGTTAAAACATCCCAATCGCTGGGTTAAAACAACCCAATCACTGGGTTTGTCCATTTTCAACCTAACTTTTAACCAAGAATTTGTTAGTCAAAATTATCCATTTTTCTTTGATGCCAAAAATCATTAGGATATTAAGATCATGTTCCATGAAGATATTTTGTAAATGTCCATATCAGAAATGTATTATTAGTAGTAATATGCATTGCTAAGGACTTCATTTGGACAACTTTAAAGGAGATTTTCTCAATATTTAGATTTTTTTGCACCCTCAGATTCCAGATTTTCAAATATTGTCCAATCCTAACAAACCATGCATCAATGGAGAGATGATTTACTCAGCTTTAGATCATCTGTACATCTCCCTTATGACTGGTTTTGTGCTCCAGGGTCACATTTGATAATTACAAACTTTCCCAAACAAATTATAGATATATGTGTTACCAAGCATGTGTTTATTTCCAGTGGTGTCACACAGTTCAATGGTCACTGTTTTCCTGCAGTTGTCCCCATGCCAACTCCCATCATAGGCGAGGTAGATAATAACAGATGCTGCTACACCCGGGCGCTCGAATCCTACCTGCAAAAACAATGTATCAGGTTCAGCTTACATGTGCAGTGGATGTATGCCTCCATCACGTATTAACAGACTGAGAGGGGGTGGATGGCACATAGAAATATTAAAATATTAATATAAAATCTAGAATAATTCTGAACATACACTAACATGCCAAAGTTTGGGTCGGTAAGATATTTTAATCAAATCTCTTATGATCACTAAGCCTGCATTTCATTTGATCAAAATACGATAAAAACGTGAAATTTAAAACAACTGTTTTCTGTTGTACTATATAAAAAATGTAATTCATTCTTGAGATGGTAAAGCTGAATTTCAATGTCACATGATCCTTCAGAAATCATTTGAATATGCTGATTTTGCTGTTTCTTATTATCTGTTGAAAACCATTGTGCTTCTAAGTCTTCATGAAACCTTTTCTTCCCTATTGTGATGTATATCCGAATGAAACCGCTTCTCGACAAGGGATACAATGTACGGTGGGAATTGATTGGATTATTGTTTGCTATTGTTGCGATCTCAAATGAGTGACTATATATTAGTGCTGTCAATCAAATAAAAAACATTTGCACCTAACATTAAAGTTTTAATGTTTTTATATTGTAATAATTTCACATTCAATATCCAAATTAATGTAGAAACAACATAAAGACAGTATATTTTAGATATTTGATCTAACAGGTAAGAAATAAACAGAAACGGTCTCTTTGTCTTTTTTTCTTTGATTAACATTAAAGGTGCAGTGTGTAGACGAGCACATCTTTGTCCTGTGTCGGCCACCGTAGCTTCTCTATGTCCTCCGAAAGGGAGGGGGGGTGCAATTCACAACCTCACCACTAGATGCCGCTAAAATCACACACTGCACCTTTAATATCAGTATCACAGCAGCCGGTTTATTAGGCTGCTGTCACTTTAAGATCTGAAGCACATGATGCGGATCCTGATCTGATACGCATCCGATGTCCTCACAACTTTCTGTGTTTGTTAAACACTTTTTAACTCATTTAAGAGTGTCCTTATGAGGATACTCGATAAACCGGACTTTTTAGCAAACTTTCATGTGTTTTTGCCTGTTTGTCCACGCGCTGTCTGAATCGGCGTGTGCATATATGTAACCAGCGCAGCATCGCACGTCAAGTTTGTAGAGCTTTATTCAGTCCATTCAAATTCTGATTTTGTCCGCCTGTGAATTGGGTCTAACCATAGAAGTTCAAGTAAATACGCTAGAAATCTGCGCTCATTGAAGGATGTGCATTTATTGCATGGACGGAAACAAAGAATGGACCCCTGCAGGATTTCATCTGATGGCACGCACAAAGGGTTTGTTGTTTAACACTATAAAGTTCAATTAACTATTACACACCTTTCGGAGCATTAGTGAGAGCAATGCTACCGCAGAAGGAGTAAAGCCTACTCTTCCCTAGACAGTTTTAAAATATGAAAATTGCAAAAAGCAACAAAATAGTAAGACATCCATTTAGCGCATGTTCACAGAGGAAAACTGCTGAAAACCAGCACAGGTTGTTCTCTCAATACTGTTTATATCACTGAGAAATCTCTTCAGATGGTTCAGAGAGAGAGCAGTCCAAACTACTTCAAGTGGTCGCTTTGCAAACGCGTTTGACCCATTCATAATTTAGAATAATTTAAGCGTTAAAAATGTTCAGTTACACAGTTTAACTTCTTGAACCTAATGCTGGTAAGCTGAATATATGTGATTTTTTTTTTTTCCCCTTAAATATCAACATAAACAACAAATTGTTCATCACTATAACAACAGTAGACCCCCATTAATATAGCCTATCCCTTTATATATATATATACATACACTCTAAAAATATGGTCAAATATGGACTAAACCAGCAGCTTGGTTGTTTTAACCCTGCGGTTGGGTTAAATGTATGCTTAAGACAACCCAATTGCTGGGTTAGTCCATATTTGACCCAATATTGGGTTGTATAAACACTCTAAAAAATGCTTGGTAAAAAACAACCCAAGTTGTGTTAGTCCATTTTCAACCCAACTTTTGGGTTGTTTTAACCCAGCAATTGGGTTGTTTTAGGCAAACATTTAACCCAAACGCAGGGTTAAAACAACCCAATTGCTGGGTTAGTCCATTTTCAACCCAACTTGGGTTGTTTTTTTACCCAGCATTTTTTAGAGTGTATCTACTGTATGAATGCATGGATCAATCATTTCTAATAAACACTGCAAAACTCAATAAAAAAAGAAGAATTAATTTCATGGGGACTTTAATACTTTTGTCGAAACCCTTGTACTTTTTATAGGATTATTTGATGAATAGAAAAGCATTTATTTCAAATAGAAATCAGCCGTGACATTATAAAATTCTTCACTGTCACTTTTAATCATTTTAATGCATCCTTGCAGAGTAAGAGCACTCTTTTATTTATTCTGAGCCAAAACTTTTGAATGGTAGTGTACATAAAGCAACTCAAATTTCCTTCATTTTTACAAAACTGTATTAAAAAAATATACTGTAAGTGCATTATTTAAGGACACGGTTGTCTGCAGAAGGGGAAGCTAATACTTACATCAAAATGCCTAATATAGACCTGATTATTTAGCGTGTGTGTGTGTGTGTGTGTGTGTGTGTGTGTGTGTGTGTGTGTGTGTGTGTGTGTGTGTGTGTGTGTGTGTGTGTGTGTGTGTGTGTGTGTGTGTGTGTGTGTGTGTGTGTGTGTGTGTGTGTGTGTGTGTGTGTGTGTGTGTGTGTGTGTGTGTGTGTGTGTGTGTGTGTGTGTGTGTGTGTGTGTGTGTGTGTGTGTGTGTGTGTGTGTGTCCATAAGGATAGTAAAACCTGAGATCACCTACATTGTGGGGATAAAAACCATTACGTATAAGGAGAGTCCCCACAAAGATAGTGAACCAGACGTGTGTGTGTGTGTACCTTTAGCCAGACAGGCTGATCCTGAGTAGAGTAGCTGTTCAGATGGGCAGTACAGGGGCTCCATGCGTCATGAGCAACAACTTCATTTATGTCAAAATACTGCGACTTGCACATCTGATGAGGAAAGCATAAAAAGACATTTAAAATATAGTTTTTTTCATTTGAGAGGTTCATTTGAGATGATGTTTAATGGGTTAATAGATATGACATATAAAAAGCAGGCTTAGCTCGAAAGGCAGTACTTGTACCTGAGTGAGCACAGGCTCCCCGGTGACCCTCGAGGCAGGGCATCTCTGGTCCTGATGCGAGCCTGAGGCGGTGGACGCCCACTGGTCACTGAACCCCTGGGGAGTGAAAAAGCCACAGTCCTGGATGCTGGAGCTTCGTTCAAACTCCTCACACACTCCATCCCCTTCAAACACATAGCACAAGCTCGGCTGACCTGAAAGAGACAAGTAAGAGAGCGTGAACACAGACCCATCACAAGTAACAAGTAATGACTCCACTGCCAAGTCGTACTTGTGTTTTCATAGCAAGTCAGTGAGAGTAGGCTTCACTTATGTGTGAATTAAAAACAAAAAGGAATGTGATTCTACTCAGACGATTAAATAAACAATCAAGACATGGCATTGAAATGTGTGGATGATGTCATTACATATGAATGAGTTATGGCAGAAGTGCACGTGGAGGTGAAAAGAGAATTAGCGTTAAAGTGAATTCATTAGACACGTGCGAATGACATCTTGCATGAGCTCTTGTCTGAGAATGCTAGGTAAGAGGAAGATGACGCATTGGTGGGAACAGCTTATCAAAGGCAAGGGGCTCAAAGGGGTTCTAACAACAAATTAAAAACACAAGCATTTGATTGGCCGCCCTGCCGCAGAACAGCTGACCTAACCCACATGCCAATGCCAAAGGATTTACTTCTAAGCTTTGTTGGTCTTTGCTCACCAAATACGCTCGTGGAGATAATATATGAGAGCTGCTAATGTGGCATTAGAGTAAATATCGCAAAAACAGCCATTCCTGAATGCCCTAAATCCACAAAAATGTGGTTACAAGCTACTATGAAAACACTGGGATGTTTGAGGCATGCGAGTCAGTCGCTGCTACGTCTACAGTCATGTTTGAATTAGACACTTCTCATGCTTCACGCTCACAGAAAATGTAGTACTTTCAGTCACGGAAACAACATTGACTAAATTGATGAGCTATTTGCTCTTTTCCCCTAACATCTTCCTGGATAGTCTCACTCCAGTACTTTAATAATAATGGAATATGGATTGTTATTAAGATCAATTGCATCCTACAACATACTGAATGTGCAACAATTTTCACCGTTCCCAATAGTGATGGCATAAAACTATGGAAATATTGAATAAGAACATCTTTATTACACGCAGGCAAGGATTAGCACAGTAGGGTGACCTCATTTGAAGTTTTGAGCCAATTGCAATTCTTTATATATTCTCTCTGTATATATTGTAGCTTTAGCTGTTAATTTTGTATCTGTAATTGTTTCAGCAAAATATACAAAACATGAAAAATATTTTATCGGTCTAGTCATAATCTTAATCACTTGGTGCCCCCCTATTTGCTGGTGCCCCAGGGCACTCGCCCAATCCCGTCTATGGATAATCCGGCCCTGATCACATGAAATAGCATCAGTTGTGTTCCACAATTTGTATAATATCATTGTTATGAAGATCAGTTGCATCCTACAACATACTGAACATGCAACACGTTAAAAAAAATTCTGGGCAAAAAACAACCCAATGTTGGGTCAAATACGGACTAACCCAGTGATTGGGTTGTTTTAAGCAAATATTTAACCCAACTGTAGGGTTAAAACAACCCAATCGCTGGGTTAGTCCATATTTGACCCAACATTGGGTTAAAACAACCCAGCATTTTTTAGAGTGCAATAGTGTGATGGCATAAAACTATGAAAATATTGAGTGAAAAGATCTTCATTATGTGAGTTGTGTTACAGTAAATGACCTCAAATTCACAGTTTGGACTGGATACTGAAGTCTGGAATTAATCTTTGAATATCTCTCCAGATATATTGCGCAAAGATTCAGACTGAATGAGCAGACATCACAGATTCTGCTGTCAAGGAAATTACTCAAAAGTGTTTTTTTTTTCTTTTCTGGTCAGTCTTGAGATAAAAACAACAGTGATTTCTCAATAATCCACAGTAACATGAGAGGAAATGTTTTGTTTGGTTTGAAATATGTTTTATATTTGTCATTATAGAATCTCAATGTTATGAACTTATGAATTTGAACATTTTCAGTTTACTAGACTTTTAAATAAGTAGCATTTTATACTATGGTATCAATATACAGTAAACACAGTGATATTGTGAAATATGATTCCAAATTAAAATAATGTTTTTCTATTTTAATATACTTTAAAAGAGCTTAAAGAATAGTAATGTTTTGGTCAAAAGTCCTTCCTTAGGCCTTTTTTTTCTCAAGTTTATATTGTACTTCCATTCCACACACCTATAAATTATTTAAGAAATATTATATTAAACTATAATTTAGCAGATTTTTTAGCAGCCATGATCCTTCAGAAATCCTTCTAATATGCTGATTTGGTACTCAAGAAACATTTCTTATTATCTACGTTGAAAACGGCTGTGCTGTGTTTGTAACAATATTGTATTTTATTTAATGAAAAGAATGTAAAAAAAAGAACTTTGGCATTCATTTTGAGATAACATATTTTGTAATATTAGAAATGTCTGTCATTTGTTGATATTTATTGTACCCTTGCTTTTTTTATGTTAATAATAATAATACTGACCTCAAGATTTTTTAACAGCAGTGTCAGTTCTCTGAGCTTTTATATTTACATTATATACATGTTCATTTCTATGACTGACTACTGGTAAAGACACATTAATGCTAATAATACAGGAAATAATGCAACATAATGAAAATAGACATTTTCATATGCACATAATGTATGCAGAATATTTAATATTATATAATGGCCCTTAACATCATTAAGGATTTCTGTATTGTGCTAAATAATATGCAACAATAATCTAAACAGTTGTACAGTTTCTGATTCTGAAGATTATAGATAATGATTTTGGCAATATTAAAAGAGTAACAATTCTCTGCATCTGATGACAGATAGTCTGTTAGGAACTTGTCTTTTCTTTTAATCTATAAAGCTTTTCAGAAGGAATACTCAAGATACAATATTGCACAATGCTGAAAATGTAAGGGATGTAATTTTTTTTTTTTTTTTTTTGGAATGGGTGCAAAAAATAAAGACATAAAGACATGAAGACATTTTCTCTTTAATTCAGTCTGAGAGAGAAAAACATTAGCAAATAAATCCGAATTTACAGGAGATAGTAATATTGTATTGTTTTGTCTTGGTTTGTTTAGTTTTGTGAGCTGGTTATGATTATTGCCCTGGTTTATTATCCTGTGTGGAAGTTTCTGGAGCTTCTGTTGTGGGGCCAGAGTTCCCAGTGGACAGTGAGAGTATTTGTTTTGGCCAGAATGACTCACCATGACACTTGAAACCTGCTTCAACATGGCATTTTTTTGAGCAGCCGTCTCCATCTAAGAGATTCCCATCATCACAATCCTCAGTCCTGTGGGGGAAAGATAGTTATGAAATATGTGGAAGTTCTTTGGCTCTGCTTCACAACACGAAAGACTCAAACAAATGCTCAAAAATATGAAACATTCTTTAAAAATGACTAAAGCACATAACATGCAAAGCCTCGAACAGACCCAATACGTTTATACTGACCCCTGTAGTGTGCCATCACCACAGAAATGTTCTCCATGAGTATAAACCAAGTCTGGGGAAAGTTCACTGAACAAACCGTCCGACTCCACCTGGATCCTGTACAGGTACTGAACATCCCTCTGCACATCACTGTAAGCAAACACAATCAGAAATATATACAAAGTAAGTAAAGTGATGAGCAAGTGGTGAGAACATTAAAAAGTAAAAAATGGAGATTTTCCCGCAAGTCACATATTGAAACCATAGGTACACCAGTCATTTGTACATTTACATTTTACATTTATGCATTTGGCAGACGCTTTTATCCAAAGCGACTTACAGTGCCCTTTTTTACAGGGACAATCCCCCTGGAGCAACATGGAGTAAAGTGCCTTGCTCAAGGACACACTGGTGGTGACCACTGGGATCAAACCAGTAACCTTCTGCGTATTAGTTCCATGGTTTAACCCACTGCACCACCATATCCAGTCATGCATTCAACCAGTTTGTTCAAAAGCAAGCGACTGTCTTTACAAATCACTGAATCATTCCTTTAAACGATTTGTTAAAACACTGAATCATTCAGGAAAAAAACACCACTAATGTGTGTTGTTACAACAGATCTGCTGTGGCTTTCTTTGGAACTACTCTTTTTGGAGCACCAAAAAAAAACTGGCAATATTGTGTCTAAAATGTTACTCGGAAGTTACTCAATAGTAATTTAATGTTCATTGAATTCTAGTAGAAAAACAATTTTATACAATCTAAAACTTAAAAAAAATACTATATATATACACTATATTGCCAAAAGTATTGGGACTCCCCGTCCAAATCCCAGAGTTCAGGTGTTCAATCCCTTCATGGCCACAGGTGTATAAATCAAGCACTAGGCATGCAGACGCTTCTACACACATTTGTGAGAGAATGGCTCGCTCTCAGGAGCTCAGTGAACTCAAGCGTGGGACCGGGATAGGTTGCCACCTGTGCAATAAGGCCATTCCTGACATTTCCTCACTACTAAATATTCCATGCTCAACTGTTAGTGGTTGCCAACTTTCTGCAGAGTCAATCGCTCCAGACCTCCAAACTCCTGTGGCCTTCAGATGAGCTCAAGAACAGTGCGGAGAGAGCTTCATGGAATGGGTTTCCATGGCCGAGCAGCTCATCCAAGCCTTACATCACCAAGAGCAATGCAAAGCGTGGGATGCAGTGGGGTAAAGCACGCCACCACTGGACTTTAGAGCAGTGAGACGTGTTCTCTGAGTGACCAATCACGCTTCTCTGTCTGACCATCCCATGGACGAGTCTGGGTTTGGTGGTTGCCAGGGAAACGGGACTTGCCTGACTGCATTGTGCCAAGTGTAAAGTTTGGTGGAGGGGGGATTATGGTTGGGTTTGGCCCCTTATTTTCAATGAAAGGAACTCTTAATGCTTCACCAAGACATTTTGGACAATTTCATGCTCCCAACTTTGTGGGATCAGTTTGGGAACGGCCCCTTCCTGTCCCAACATGACTGCGCTCCAGTGCACAAAGCGTCGCTCCATAAAGACATGGATGAGCGAGTTTGGTAGGAGGAACTTGACTGGCCTGCACAGAGTCCTGACCTCATCCTGATAGAACACCTTTGGGATGAATTAGAGCGGAGACTGCGAGCCAGGCCTTCTCGTCCAACATCAGTGCCTAACCTCACAAATGCGCTTCTAGAAGAATTCCCATAAACACACTCCTAAACCTTGAGGAAAGCCTTCCCAGAAGAGCTGAAGCTGTTAGAGCTGCAAAGGGTGGGCCGACTCCACATTAATCCCTACGGATTAAGAATGGGATGGCATTAAAGTTCATGTGCATGTAAAGGCAGGTGTCTATATATATACAGGTCATTTTCAAAAAATTAGCATATTGTGATAAAAGTTTATTTTTACATTATTTTCCATAATGTAATGATAAAAATTAAACTTTCATATATTTTAGATTCATTGCACACCAACTGAAATATTTCAGGTCTTTTATTGTTTTAATACTGATGATTTTGGCATACAGCTCATGAAAACCCAAAATTCCTATCTAAAATTAGCATATTTCATCTGACCAATAAAAGAAAAGTGTTTTTAATACAAAAAAAAGTCAACCTTCAAATAATGATGTTCAGTTATGCACTCAATACTTGGTGGGGAATCCTTTTGCAGAAATGACTGCTTCAATGCGGCGTGGCATGGAGGCGATCAGCCTGTGGCACTGCTGAGGTGTTATGGAGGCCCAGGATGCTTCGATAGCGGCCTTAAGCTCATCCAGAGTGTTGGGTCTTGCGTCTCTCAACTTTCTCTTCACAATATCCCTTAGATTCTCTATGGGGTTCAGGTCAGGAGAGTTGGCAGGCCAATTGAGCACAGTAATACCATGGTCAGTAAACCATTTACCAGTGGTTTTGGCACTGTGAGCAGGTGCCAGGTCGTGCTGAAAAACAAAATCTTCATCTCCATAAAGCTTTTCAGCAGATGGAAGCATGAAGTGCTCCAAAATCTCCTGATAGCTAGCTGCATTGACCCTGCCCTTGATAAAACACAGTGGACCAACACCAGCAGCTGACATGGCACCCCAGACCATCACTGACTGTGGGTACTTGACACTGGACTTCAGGCATTTTGGCATTTCCTTCTCCCCAGTCTTCCTCCAGACTCTGGCACCTTGATTTCCCAATGACATGCAAAATGTGAGCGACAGTCCAGTGCTGCTTCTCTGTAGCCCAGGTCAGGCGCTTCTGCCGCTGTTTCTGGTTCAAAAGTGTCTTGACCTGAGGAATGCGGCACCTGTAGCCCATTTCCTACACACGCCTCTGCACGGTGGCTCTGGATGTTTCTACTCCAGACTCAGTCCACTGCTTCCGCAGGTCCCCCAAGGTCTGGAATCCGTCCTTCTCCACAATCTTCCTCAGGGTCCGGTCACCTCTTCTCGTTGTGCAGCGTTTTTTGCCACACTTTCTCCTTCCCACAGACTTCCCACTGAGGTGCCTTGATACAGCACTCTGGGAACAGCCTATTGGTTCAGAAATGTCTTTCTGTGTCTTACCCTCTCGCTTGAGGGTGTCAATGATGTCCTTCTGGACAGCAGTCAGGTCGGCAGTCTTACCCATGATTGCGGTTTTGAGTAATGAACCAGGCTGGGAGTTTTTAAAAGCCTCAGGAATCTTTTGCAGGTGTTTAGAGTTAATTAGTTGATTCAGATGATTAGGTTAATAGCTCGTTTAGAGAACCGTCTCATGATATGCTAATTTTTTGAGATGGGAAATTTGGGTTTTCATGAGCTGTATGCCAAAATCATCAGTATTAAAACAAAAAAGACCTGAAATATTTCAGTTGGTGTGCAATGAATATAAAGTTTAATTTTATCATTACATTATGGAAAATAATGAACTTTTATCACAATATGCAATTTTTTTGAGAAGGACCTGTATATATATTCAGTACAACAGCTCTATTGCTCGAATGCACAGTATGAATTTAAAACATGCAGCAGTAATACTTGATCTGAGATATATTTATTCTCAGGGTGAACTCAAATCTAACCTTGTTAAAAATGGAAACGACCTTTTAATGTTGAGGGTATCACTGCATGTCCCACTGTGATGTTCCTCAGGCTATCGATCTGATCTAACTCAATGACCCTATAAAAAGAGTCTCACCACGATTGCCAAGGCTTGTTTGATTTCAGTCATTTTCCGGCTGGTGGTAAGAGGATGCCTAGCTATCTGAGCATCTTCTACTTTCTCCAGCGGGTCTTATTACTCAACAAATTGCCCTTATTAATTATGGATTACTTCCAGGGACAGGGAAGGGGAGAGAGACTACTTAAAGCTATTGTTCCGAAGTCACAAAGGAAGATCCGATGAAGGATTGTGTGCAAGTGATAAAGTCATATTTCTCTCTTCGTAGCACAGCCAGTTATAGAGAGAGACAGTGACCTACAGCACTAGTTCTCTTCTGGAAAGGAATACATTTTTGTTTTTTAGCAATTGTACACTAAAATAGCTATTCTCTTAAAACCTTCATCTCTGTGAATAAGGAGAACATAGCACACTTGAGCTTAAATGCATTCAAATGTCTGTATCCATTTAAATAATTTAATGAAAAACATTTTTTTTTTCTTAAAACATAATTAAGACAAGCAAGAACATTTAGAAACATTTAGACTAAATATTATAGAGTTGGATTCCTGTATGATTCAGCACTCTTACCAAAGTTTTTTAATTTATGGAAAATAAAATAACAAACCACTATTTGAACTATACATAACAATCCCCTATTGACTTTGACTCCACTAGACCCCTGAAGGTGTGCTGTGGTATCTGGCACCAAGATGTTAGCAGCAGATCCTTTAAGTCCTGTAAGTTGCGAGTTGGGGTCTCCGTGGATCGGACTTGTTTGTTCAGCACATCCCACAGATGCTCGATTGGATTGAGATCTGGGGAATTAGGAGGCCAAGTCAACGCCTCAAACTCGTTGTTGTGCTCCTCAAGCCATTCCTGAAGCATTTGTGCTTTGTGTCAGGAGCATTATCCTGCTGGAAGAGCCACACCCACCAGGGAATACCATTTCCATGAAAGGCTGTACATGGTCTGCAACAATGCTTAGGTAGGTGGGACGTGTCAAAGGAACATCCACATGGATGGCAGGACCCAAGGTTTCCCAGCAGAACATTGCCCAAAGCATCACCTCCGCCGGCTCGCCTTCTTCCCATAGTGCATCCTGGGGCCATGTGTTCCCCAGGTAAGCCACGCACACGCACCCGGCCATCCACGTGATGTAAAAGAACACGTGATCATCAGGCCAGGCCACCTTCTTCCATTGCTCCGTGGTCCAGTTCTGATGCTCACGGGCCACTGTTGGTGCTTTCGGCGGGGTCAGGGGTTAGCATGGGCACCCTGACTGGTCAGCGGCTATGCCGCCCCATACGCAACAAACTGCGATGCTCTGTGTATTCTGACACCTTTCTATCAGAACCAGCATTAACTTCTTGAGCAGTCTGAGCTCCAGTAGCTCGTCTGTTTGATCAGACCACATGGGCCAGCCTTCGCTCCACACGTGCATCAATGAGCCTGGGCCGCCCATGACCCTGTGGCCGGTTCTCCACTGTTCCTTCCTTGGAGCACTTTTGATAGATCCTGACCACTGCAGACCGGGAACACCCCACAAGAGCTGCAGTTTTGGAGATGCTCTGACCCAGTCGTCTAGCCATCACAGTTTGGCCCTTGTCAAACTCGCTCAAATCCTTACGCTTGCCCATTTTTCCTGCTTCTAACACATCAACTTTGAGGACAAAATGTTCACTTGCTGCCTAATATATCCCACCCACTAACAGGAGCCGTGATCAAGAGATCATCAGTGTGATTCACCTGTCAGTGCTCATAATGTTATGCCTGATCAGTGTACACAGATATATAGATGCATATTTTATTTATTGGTTTATTTATTTTTACTATAAAAAAATCATAGAAATAACATACATAATAAGGATGTGTAACCAAAATCATGGTGAAACCGCATTCATATAAAATAATACTCATATATTATATATTATGGGTCTTCCTGAGGGTAAAGTTTTCTGAAGGTTAAGAAAATCCATTCACTGGCATTGTGGAAAAAAAGAATAGAATGTCTTCATTATCCTACCCAATTCATGGGAAGTGCTTTGTTTTTGCTGCAGACCTCACGGTGGCACTGTAGCACACTTTCCCACATAACCCTATTTAATCCCACTCCCATTTTCCCCTCTTGTCACTCTTTTGACTCCCCTGCCAAATGACAGGTCTCTCATTTACTGCACAGTAACTACATTGAGTGCACTACTCCCTTCAGCCAGAGATAGGAAACTATTTTAGAGCAGCTCTCAGCTCTCTCTCTCTCTCTCTCTCTCTCTCTCTCTCTCTCTCTCTCTCTCTCTCTCTCTCTCTCTCTCTCTCTCTCTCTCTCTCTCTCTCTCTCTCTCTCTCTCTCTCTCTCTCTCTCTCTCTCTCTCTCTCTCTCTCTCTCTGATACAATCCGTCTTTCTTTCCTTTCCCTATCCACATAGCTCAATTCCCTGTAGAGTTTCCATCTTTCTGAGCTTTCAGGACTTGTGGAAGGAACTTTTCTGGATATGTTACATTCTCTGATCCACACTATTAATCTCTGGACATTTTGACCTATTGCAAGCGCCTGAACAACAATCTAGTGCCCCGTTGATGAATTTCTATTGGAATGAGCTGAATAAAATGTGACAGGAACAGAACAGAAATTGGCTACGCGTTGATACTTGACAATGTCAAATCTATGATATTGCTATTCTTTCTTATTGTGTTGGCTATGGAAATATTTTTTTTCAGGGGTTGCTTCTAAAACCGTTGCTCAATACTTGAACAGTGCTACACTCAAGATACAATTTGATGACAGTTTTAGAAATGTTCAGCATTTATACATAAGCCACACATAAAAACAATACTCCAAAGAAATACCGAAACACAATAAAAACATGACAAAATATAGTCTTTACTTTAATATAGTGTCTAGATGCTAAATAAAATGCTGTCATGACACACACCTGTCAGTGTATGCGGGCTGTCTGACGATGATGGGACTCCGGTCCGCTCTGATTGGTGGCTCTCTGAGCACTCTGTAGAGAAGGGGGCGGCAGCCAGAGCACAGAGGGTTTTGGGGTCGCGAGGTCAGCAAAACAGCATCAATCTCAAGCTTCTTGTCAAAGGTGGAGATTTTAATGGCCTTGACCCTCTTACTAGTGTGTATATGGAGTGTCAAAGGAATATCACAGAAAGCATGCTGGGGGCCTGTGTGGATCGACTCGTCATTCTCCATTATGAACATGATATTAGCAATTGCTTTTTGATCTGTGGAAAAACAGAAGATTTATTTAGTTATTAGTTTATTTGACAGGGACAGAAAAACATTGCTACAATTTAGGCTTGCAACGATAGTCACTTGCCCACCTAGAGTCCTGCAACAGGTCGGGTACCCGCATAAAAGTGCCTAAAACGGGTGGATTGGAACATTCCTAAAATTCATAAATTCGGATAATCAACTCCTTGTGGGCGGGTAGTAGCGCGAATGAAAATATTTGCAATATTTGTATGTCTAAATTACCATTACACATACGCAACAATGACCCATCACGTCACCACCACTGCGACAGAGCGACTTTAGTTGATGCTTCTTGTAGCCTTGTTGGAGTGAGTGTGTATGGATGAAGTCAAAGTAAAGTTGGTGAATGGAATAAAATTGTTGTCAACGAGTCTTTAAAGGCACTCTAGCCTGTTTCACGAGTTCACACTTACATTAAATTAAATAGAGTAAATATTATGCGTATTTGGCATGCTGTCCGGGGGAGGGCTCGGAATTTTGCCCGAACCCCCCAGAGTACCCCCCCCGTGATGGAAATAGTCTAGAATTAGACTACATATATTAATTTGATGTCTTATGTGAGTTTAATTAAGTGAGGAGAAGGGGTGGTGGAGGGATGCTAAGAAAACAGTCAACGACAGGAAGGTAAATCGGCTGTCTATATACACCTCCTATCATTGATTTTTTAATGAATCCTCTTGTGTTCGATTAGGTTTAATTATCTGGGTCTGCTCCACTTAACAGTTTTAATTTCCTGAATGTGCTCCTCCCGAAATTTGTTTATAAAACATCAATTCATGAGCTCATTCATGATGCTGTTGTGATGTTGAGAGAGGTGAGAGATAAAAAATAAAGCACTTTAATTGGAATGATTTTAGCATGTGGGATTTATCACAGGCATGGATTAGGTAATGGGCCAAATATTAAAGGGTCTGGGCGGGTGCGGATTTAATTTTGATATTATCACGGGTCACGGGTCGGATTTGGTGCTGAACTTTGCGGGAATGAACGGGAGCGGGTCTCTAAAAATGGACCAGTGCAGGACTCTGCCGCCACCCACTGATGTTTAGATTTTTTTATAGTAATAAAATACTTTAGTTCAGTTATAGAACAGGCACTTTAAATAAAAACTGAATGTGTCTGCTTGCATGAGCCGAAGTCGCAGCACAGACGCATTAGCAGATTTCATTCATCATGAGAGCGAGGAGCTGACTGACAAGATGATCGCAGAAGATTTGGTTTCAAAGGGAAATGTAAAAGCGCCTATTCAAGTGAGTTTGTTTTGTTGTGTTTTTCATTAAGAATAATAGGCTAATGAACCTACCATTCACTAGTTTTGCTTCGCTCTGTCATGAATGCCCGAAAGGCCGTGCGCATTTTACTTTTGGTTTAGAATTAGTGTTTTAAAAGCAGGGTTGCCAACTCTCATGCTTTCAGGCTCTGCCCGAGTAAATCTCACGGCAAATTACTAAACCTGCTTTTGACATGAAACAAAGTCTAAGATTTTAAGTTTTTAAATTTTAATACGAAATTATAATAATAAATAGTGTTTTGGAGATTGCGACATGCGTTCATCTCCTGGCGGTGCATATACAGTATAATTTTATTATGGAGAGTGATGGAGATTCAACATTATTGTTATGTTTTTTGTTTGTTTGTTTGTTTGTTTGTTTGTTTGTTTGTTTGTTTTATTTAGCCCTCAGGCATTCCTTACTAATTGGTCACACTCATACTCCTATACATTGACCATCCACCTTAACCATTTAATAAAATAGTTACTAACCACACCTTAACTTTATTAAATAAATTTGTTATATTTTAGTTCAGTAATATTTATTGAATATTTTGAGATCTTTTGGTACTAAATACTATTTGTGCAATAATTATGATCCATTAATGACAACTTAAAATATGTATTATTTATATTACAATTAGTGTAGTAATTAAGGTTAAAATAGATAATTCCAATGCAAAAAGGCAAATTAGACAATTTGCATTTGTAATGCCATGATTTACCCATTAGCTGCCTGTATGGCTCTTTAATAAATATACATGTTGCTCAAAGTATTGCAGATCATAACTGCATACTTATTTTTAGATTTTGCATTTGAATACATATTTAGACATGATCAAACACTAGATTTCTTTAAATGTGTTCTTAAAACGTTAATAACTTACATCCTAATATTTTTAATTATACTTATATAAGCACACATATTAATGAATGCAAGCAAATATAATTTAACCCAAGAAAAGTTTAACAGTTTATTATTTGTCCTTATACAGAAGGCTATATACTTATGAATTGATACTAAATCAAGATCAAAATTGATATTTGTGCCAATCACCACACCCCCGAAAAAAATAAAATAATCTAATTTCAATGTGAACTTGAAAGTTGGCCACCCTGTAAAAGCCCCTGTCTGTGATACGGGTATCCACATACGGGTTTCTAGCCAAAGGCTTTTTTTTTAGATTTCTTTGAAAAAATTGTATTGGATTCAAATAAACCATTAACACACAACTGTTCAGAGGTTTGGGGTCAGCAAGATGTTGTTAAAAAAGTGTCTAATGCTCACCAAGGCTGCATTCGTTTGAAAAAAAATAAAATGAAATATTATTGCATTTAAAAAAAAAAATGTAACACTGTATATTATAAAATGCAATAAATTGCTGTGATGGCAAAGCTGAATTTTACATTGTTACATGATCCTTCAGAAATCACAAGAAATATTTCTTAGTGTTATTAATGTTGAAATCAGCTGTGCTGCTATTTTAGTGGAAATGTGATTTAAAAAAAGATTCAGGATGATAAATAGATATTTCCTTGATGTCAGAAATAGAAATGTAAAAGTAGAACTGACACTTTTGATCAATTTAATTTCTTTCCAAAACTTTTGAAGAGTACCGTATATTTCCTACTATCAGGTGTTCATTTGTTCAAGTCAAGTCAACTTTATTTATATAGCGCTTTTAACAATGCAGATTGTTTCAAAGCAGCTTCACAGTGTTAAACAGAAAAATAATGCAACAGAATATATTTTGATTATCATACAGTAACAATGTGGGCTTTAGATCAGTAATTAGATAAGTAATTTGGTCTATATGGTTAATTTAGTTTAATAATTAGATTTATTTTGAAATATATTTGAAAAATAGTTTTTTCCCAACTGAGCAAGCCAAGCCAGAGGCGACAGTGGCAAGGAAACCCAAACCCCATCAGGAGACCTAATGGAGAAAAATAAACCTTGGGAGAAACCAGGCTCAGTCGGGGGGGCAGTTCTCCTCTGGCCAATTAACAAACAGCGTATTATTATTATTAAAGTTATTATTTTAAAGGTCAGAGGTCATAATCGATCTGAATATTCGAAAGATCTGAGGCAACACGCCGGAGACGGGTTTATTGAGGATGATGTATCGATTAAATAATTATTAAAAATAAAAAAATTGAAATATCGGAGTCATTACGCCGGAGACAGGTTTTTATTGAGGATGCCGTATTGATTAAACAATTACTAATGTGTAATATTCGAAAGATCGGCGGCAACACGCTGGAGACGGGTTGTTTTGAGGATGACATCGATTTAAAGAATTGTTAACTAGGTTCAGACAGTACTCACTGGCCGAGGTGTACGTGATCCAGACGGTCAAGCTGTCAGGGATGACCGGGTGAAGGAAGTGCAGCTCCAGAAGGCATCCTTCAGTCTGGGGGCACGGCGTGGTCATGTTGGGCTCATACAGGTTTACTTCAGGGCTCCAGGCTTGCATGCTGGGCTCACATGGCTGGTACACATCAGGGGCCCCTGCACAAACACACATGCAAACCTCATCCAAAGCCAAAAAGAAAATGCTGTAACTTGCCATCAAAAGCTAAGGATCTTTTCGGCAAATGAGACACACTTGGGAGGATGAGATAATTTATTGCAATAAAACTGGCATATTAGCCCTAAAACAGCATTTCCATCGCAATGCATTCAAAAACTCGACAAAATAGTGGACTGTTCAACTTACATGCAAACTCACTATCTAGAAGAAGAGGAAGAGTGAACTACACAAGCTGGTATACAAGTCGATACATCAGAATGGCAATGCGTTTAATGTATCGCTCTACAACACATAACAGTTATTAATATGATTAGCCTTTTGCTTACAGGATCAAACAGCTAATGATGTGTTGCTAATGTTACACAAACCATGTTCACATTCACCATCTCAAAAAATCAGCATCCTTAGAAACGCTTTGAACGTCACTGTAGAAAGGCATATAGTTAATCATAACATCATAATATACATTATAATTCACCTGCTATATGGCTAAAAATATCCGATTTTTCAAATCAACAGAAAGATATACCAGGATAGCCAGCTTCTCTTGAGCCTCCCCTGCTTCAGAGAATAGTTCATGATATGCTAAAGCCACCACACGTTGACCTGATTGGTTACAAAGTTTAAGACCTAAGAAAAACTTTTCACTGCTGTTTTATGGAGAAGATACTCAGCAATGGTGTTGACTTATGAATTTGCACATGGCTTGTCTTAAAACACCACACAATCACGTGTCCCCGGAGCCCATCAGCAGTGCTGCGTCTCACGGGTATATCTGGGGCAATAGCCAACAATACATTGGGTCAAAATTATACATTTTTCTTTGATGCCAAAAATCATTAGGATATTAAGATCATGTTCATGAAGATATTTTGTAAATGTCCATATCAGAAATGTATTATTAGTAGTAATATGCATTGCTAAGGACTTCATTTGGACAACTTTAAAGGAGATTTTCTCAATATTTAGATGTTTTTGCACCCTAAGATTCCAGATTTTCAAATATTGTCCTATCCTAACAAACCATACATCAATGGAGAGATGTTTACTCAGCTTTCAGATCATCTATATCGCAATTTTTAAAAAAATGACCCTTACGACTGGTTTTGTGGTCCAGTTGTCACATATAAACAACATTAAAAACTAGATTTTCACCACAGGTGAAATATATTTATAGATATATATATTTATTTTTTTCATTTTAAATCTGGAACTGCCTTCTTTGTGAATTGTGTACTCAATGCTGCATCAGAATTAAAAGCAGCATAATTAAGTTGCAAACCTTTTTACAACAGCATTTGCTTGGGGGAGCTCACCTTAAAATGCTGCCTCCGCTGCATTTCACCAAGCTATTCTGTGTGTTTATTATGAACAACCATTTAATCTCTTGAATCTTCCATCTTGTTATGACAATTTTCACAAAAAGACAGGATGGGAGGCAAAGAGGGAGAACCCGAGTGAAAGGGAAAACAGAGAGAGAGAGTGTCTGGGAAAAACCACATGTCTTGGCAATGGATGTGAAGCACATTTCCCCAGACCTCAATCGACTGTAAGATCCAGGTGCAACTTGGCAAAGGAGACAGATTGGCGCCTTAATTGGGACGGACAGGGCTCACAAAATAATTTATTAAACTAAGAGCTAATGTCCTCGTCGGCCTGAAGAACAGAAGCAAGACAGGGGTAAGTAATCCCAGGAGTCCTGGGGCAGCACTTACAAAAACACATTGTGGGACTTCACTAAGAATCAGCTGTGCCCACTGATAGCTGTGGTTCAGTGTGTCAGTGTGTTCAGATACGGTGAATGCAGGAGATTACTGCAACCTGGGACAGTTTTCTGGGAGTGTACAGCATCACTCCACAACTGTGAACCATTCAAAAGTTTGGGGTCTGTAAGATGTTTTAATGTTTGCTTACCAACTACATGCAATGTGAAGAGAATTGACGTGCTAGGTCTAAACGCAGGGCTTGAGGATAAGGACTGCACGATGGATAAGAGTTGCAGGAACTGATCCCGATCGGAGCAGTGCTGCATCAAGTTTATCATTTGCACATGTTTTTAAGACTTGCCAGTTTAAATATTCAAAAGCAAGAATTGAATTCAGATTCAGTAAAGAGAATTTAATTCTGAGACTTAAATCCCAGAAAGCCGCATCTGACAGCATGTGAAAACTGAATTAATTTCTCTTTAGCATCTTCTTGCACTTGCAATTTTACACATATTCCTGTGGCTGTCTGTGTTTTAAATATTAATCACACAACAAAATCACACACTGCTCTTGACTGAATAACTTTTGTAACTTAATTTAATTTATACAGTGAATGCTGTGTTTTACATTTGATTACTTTATTCAGTTTCTCCACCTCATCTACCTAATCTGTACCTAACTACTGTTAGACCTGAAGAACCTGAAAAGCACTGTTTCATTCATTTGCATCTTTGTTCTATTGTGTTTATTTGTGCTATAGTTTAATTATTTGTTCGTATGTTATTATAGACCAGTGTTTTCAAACCTGTCATGGAGGCATCTGAGCCCTGCACATTTTGTCCCTAATCAGACACTTTTTTCCAATTTAGTTCTTGCAGTCTCTCGAGTTTGTGATAAATGAGGAAGACATACAAAATGTGCAGGGCTGGGGTGGCTCCAGGGCAGGTTTGAAAACCACTGTTATAGACTGTTTACTTGTCTTTTAATGATGTTTGACATTTATATTTTATATAATATATATATATATATATATTTTTTGCATTGTTCTTGAATTTCATGTAAAATGTACTTGCCAATGGCGACTCGAGCTTCAGTGTGTCCATAGAGGGTTGCTCACCAGAGCTGCATTTATTTGATCAAAAATACAAAAATACAGTCAAAACAGTAAATTTTTTGTAATATTATGACAAATTCCTTTTTATTGCAATTTATTCCTGTGATCAAAGCTGTATAATCAGCATCATTACTCCAGTCTTCAGTGTCACACGATCCTTCAGAAAGCATTATAGCATGCCAATTAAAAAGATTTTGTTAAAATGGAAATATTTTGTACTTTTGATCATTTTAATGCAATAATCAGCTATATATGTGTATGTGTAAAAAAAAAAAAAACATTTAAACTTTTTGAGGTAAAAACTCAAATCCACAAAAGAAACCATAGTAAAATTATATTTAATTTTTTTTTTTAATGGCTGAAAGCATGCTGCCTACCAGAGGTGGACAGTAGTGGAGTATTTTTACTTTTTTTTTTCACTACATTCAAAATCATAGTATCGTACTTCATATTGCACTACATTTCATAAATACGTGTTTTTTTTTCTTTAATACTTAATTACATTCAAAATGTAAAACTTTGAATTACTGTTACTTGAGTAAAAGTAAGAAAGTACTAGTATTAAAAATATTCAATATTAAACATGCAGTAAACAGTACAGTATTATTATACAGTAAAAGTTTTCCAAAGAAAATTCCTAAAAAAGTACATATACTTAAAAGAATGTACTTAAGAAGAAAGTAAAAATACTCCACTACTGCACAGCAAAACCCCTAGTGTTAAAATAACACTCCTCAGAGTTTATTTGAGTCCACACTCATGAGTGTTAAAAGTAACTTAGTGTTAAAGTTGTTAACAGCAGGTGTTCATAACTAATGGTCAATCACCACTCAGTTAATCACTTAATTATCTCATTAACTTTAACACCCCTTTAGGGTTACTTTTAACACTCTTGAGTGTGGACACTGGGGTTTTTGCTGTGTGTCCGCCTCTGTTGACTACATCACAAATCAAGCGTAGCATCAGTTTTAACAGGTCAAGCTTGCATCAGCTGGTACTGAAGGAGCTTATATATGTGTGCTGTGATATACATCGTATTCCTATAGGTAGACATGACTATCAGCACACTGCCCACCGATGCAATAGAATAGGTAACCTAAGTAACATAGGCCAACGTGGTGTTAAACCAGACCGAGCTTTCAAACAATAAACATGCTGTTGAGGATCGTGCCTGGACTCGACAGTAATGCAACATGTAAGTAACTGTGTTCATTCTAATGGTTGATCTGAAATGGTATGATCCATGTACTGTCAGATGTTCTTTGTCTGTGTGTCAGTAAATCAAAACTAAACGTCAACTTGCGCTGTTTCTCTTAGTAGATGAAAATAATCTGTCATTTAACAGTGATTCAATTCTATAACGAAAGCGATCAAAGAAGCTCCCTTTGCAATCGTTGGAGCAGCGCGGTGAAGTTGTCAGTCAAACAGCAAGAGTTTATCAGTGACGCATTTATAAGTGACTCCCGTTTTATTCAAAGAATCTCTGAACTATATCACGTTTGCTCTGTTAGTGAAGATGAAAGCATTCGTTGGTGTACAGAAACTGAGTTGCAATGACGAGATCGCTGCTTTCATGAGCTCAACATGTTTGTGTTCGGCTACAATGATCATATCTGCAACCTTTCAGGCCACAATCTAAATATACTGCCATAGATCTAAATATAATGCCATAGATCTGAATGTACTGCAACACTTTTCACGATTAGTTAACCATGAGAGCTGTACTAGTAAAAACGCACTAAAAGAGAGAGTAATACTTAGCTATTTCAAATGGAAATACGTTAGCCAATCACAGCAGTGGGCATTTATACTGAAGTCTCACAGCAGACACGCCCTTAAAACAGAGCGTTAAAACCAGAGGGTTAAAATCAGGGTAGGACAAATGCCTTTTTATTTATAAATTATGAAAAATATTTATGTAAAAAAGCATTCTAACATTATAAGTGCACCCCAGGAAACATAAAACAATAAAAAAAACGCAGTTCATGACAATACATTATGTTGGTTCTTCGTGCAGGGAGTTCTTCCCAAGAACAGAACCATTCCGGCAATCCAAACGGTATGCTAATTGTCAATCATCTTTGACAATAGTGATGGTTTACACTGACTTGTTTGTTTTTACCAGAAAATGTATTTTAAAATCTCAGCCTGCTCATTGCTTACAAAATAGTGTTGTTAATAGTTCCAGGCAAATATGTGTTTTTTTTTTTATTATCTATTATAAATATAATTTGTATAGAAAGAAGATAAATACAGCCTGGTTAAACTGTACTGCAGGGGGTTCATTAATAGGTCAGACACTTGTGCGGCAAAACAACTGTTAGAGATCTTACCCCACCGGGTTTTGATATACAGAGCACAAGCGATACTGTCAGGCCATGTGAACTCCCTGCCTCCTAACGGTTTTACAATGATAGATTAAACTGCACTGCAGGTCAAGAGAGAGACAGATAGACAGGCAGAAGCCTTGAGTCACAGAGCGCTCCTTTGCACCCAGCGTGGCCTCACATGTGTGGATGTGTACTGGGTAAACAGCAGCAGGCCAAGGCAAACCATAAAACTCAATTGGTCAGATAAACAGAGCGAGGGCCTCCACACACCGTAGAATTAATGACTGTATCAGATGTGGTGTAATGCTCCCGTAGGGAAAAGCAATGCGGCGAGATCTGTGAGCGTGTCATCCTTCCTTCTTTCAGCAACCTTAACCAGATCTCTGCTCGCTCCGACTCAACCCTTACTTCTCCAAAAGCTGGCTTATGATACACACACAGACTGACCGAGGCTATCGTACAGGTAAGCAGGGGCGAGTGTTGCAAGATATGAGATCTGAGATCCAAGTATGATTTGTTGGTATTGAATTGGCCCGCGCTAATATAGATATCAAGTGACTGAGCGTGGTATTACCACAAGCATTATTTCATATTACACAAACAGTTTGCTTTCTGACGTGATTAACTGACCGACAAAATAATTCACATTAGGTAGTCATCATGCACTTCATCATGTTTTTAAAAATAAACCAAAAACAATAGGTTACCGTAATTTATTACAGACCTGAACTGATGATTGTAAATCTCATTCATCATTAATATCGTGAAGATATTGTTTTCTTAGAGATATATATTTTTATTTTCAAATTTAAGGCTTCATTTCTCATCAATCTGTTTTTAAAAACAAGCCTCCGGGCCAAAAATCACTCTCCACTACCACCTAACTGGATGATTTTATGTTTGACCTCTCTCATGATACTGTGCTTTATGAAAACGACGCATACCAGGGGAGGATTTTCACATTTTGGGTGGACTTTTCAAAGCACAATCTTATCCGTGACACGTCAATGAGTGGGCAGACCAGATGCAAAGAGATTTCTGATTAGAATAATCAGTAACATCTGTTAGGTGAGGAAGAAAGTTGAAAAGCTGCACAGGATACACATCGCTTTTTATGACGGGCCGCTTCTGGAAGCCACCCAATATTACCAAAACTTGACGCTGTGCCAAGGGCCTTTTTTATTCATTGATGGCAAAAAGAGTGTTCTTTATCCTGGCAATTATGATTTAATGATTTATTCCCTAAATTTTTCCAGACTTGCACGCACCTGGCCTGCATGAGACTGAACGATCCACCTGAATGTGAATGCACAAGCTCAGAGATAGAAGCCAGGGCTAAATTCTCTCTATCCTCATTAATCAAAGAGCAGGTATTGCTTTTTACATTGACGGTCATTCGTGACATATTCAGTGGTGTGTTGAGGATCAAGCACACGTCCAACAACATTTATGTCAGAGACGGCATTCAGTCATGCGCTCATCATCTTACAATTCATGACATATATGCTTGAAGAAGGACTTTGTAGGATCCTGATATTAAGATTATAATACAGCAGTTAGTTCCGGTCTTCTTATTGTATTGCCTGGACAGCCTTTCAAGGGGGTTGATATACAATCCAACAGCAATGAGAGTTTTTTACTGTTTTTATCATTCAGCTTGTCTGCCATTATGAAAAAGAAGTATACGTTAAGTTTACTTAAGTAATGTTCAAGTAAAATTTGAAGTATAATTTATGTAGTAAGTATACTAATATCAATGTGTGCTAGTAGTAAACTTCTAAATGTACTACTTCAGCACTGCTTGGGAATGAACTGGACCACTTTTAAACTAGTTACAACCACACCTTTCCCTAACTTTACCCTTAAACTTACCCACACCACCACACCTGTCCCTAACTTTACCCTTAAACTTACCCACACCACCACACCTGTCCCTAACTTTACCCTTAAACTTACCCACACCACCACACCTGTCCCTTTCTTTACCCATAAACTTACCCACACCACCACACCTGTCCCTAACTTCACCCTTAAACTTACCCACACCACCACACCTGTCCCTAACTTCACCCTTAAACTTACCCTAACCACCACACCTGTCCCTAACTTTACCCTTAAACTTACCCACACCACCACACCTGTCCCTAACTTTACCCTTAAACTTACCCATACCACCACACCTGTCTCTAACTTTACCCTTAAACTAACCCACACCACCACACCTGTCCCTAGCTTTACCCTTAAACTTACCCACACCACCACACCTGTCCCTAGCTTTACCCTTAAACTAACCCACACCACCACAACTGTCCCTAACTTTACCCTTAAACTTACCCACACCACCACACCTGTCTCTAACTTTACCCTTAAACTTACCCACACCACCACACCTGTCTCTAACTTTACCCTTAAACTTACCCACACCACCACACCTGTCCCTAACTTTACCCTTAAACTTACCCACACCACCACACCTGTCCCTTTCTTTACCCATAAACTTACCCACACCACCACACCTGTCCCTAACTTCACCCTTAAACTTACCCACACCACCACACCTTTCCCTAACTTCACCCTTAAACTTACCCACACCACACCTGTCCCTTACTTTACCCATAAACTTACCCTAACCACCACACCTGTCCCTAACTTTACCCTTAAACTTACCCACACCACCACACCTGTCCCTAAATCTACCATTAAACTTACCCACACCACCACACCTGTCCCTAACTCTACCCTTAAACTCACCCACACCACCACAACTGTCCCTAACTTTACCCTTAAACTTACCCACACCACCACACCTGTCTCTAACTTTAAACTTACCCACACCACCACACCTGTCTCTAACTTTACCCTTAAACTTACCCACACCACCACACCTGTCTCTAACTTTACCCTTAAACTTACCCACACCACCACACCTGTCCCTAAATCTACCATTAAACTTACCCACACCACCACACCTGTCCCTAGCTTTACCCTTAAACTAACCCACACCACCACAACTGTCCCTAACTTTACCCTTAAACTTACCCACACCACCACACCTGTCTCTTACTTTACCCTTAACCTTACCCACACCACCACACCTGTCCCTAACTTTACCCTTAAACTTACCCACACATCCACACCTGTCTCTAACTTTACCCTTAAACTTACCCACAGCACCACACCTGTCCTTAACTTTACCCTTAAACTTACCCACACCACCATACCTGTCCTTAACTTTACCCTTAAACTTACCCACACCACCATACCTGTCCCTAACTTTACCCTTAAACTTACCCACACCACCACACCTGTCCCTTACTTTACCCTTAACCTTACCCACACCACCACACCTGTCCCTAACTTTACCCTTAAACTTAAGGGTGCACAAATGTCATTAAACTACTAAAGTAAGTGATATTATAATACAGACTGAGCACTGACCCACTGCTTCCTCTGGTGTCCAGTATCCAGTGGAATCACAGGCGTGAGGAGACGTGGCCTCGTTGGCGTACTGATGGAGCGCTCCGTTCTCATCGCAGTGATGGCAGTTTATGCCACCCTCCCTACACAGACACAGAGAAAAGCTTTTAAACAGTGCACAAAGGCAGAGATATATCAAAATTTTTTTTTTTTTTTGCTTTGAAGTGCCATTAACACTGGATACTTAATGTGCTTTTTGATAGTGAGTTATATGATGATGAAAAAAAATAAGTGTGAAAGGATCGCAATGCAATCACATACAAAACATGGCAATATATCCATCTATTTCCATGTGTTTTTTAAATTAATAGAATTAATTATTTAAAGGTGCAGTGTGTAAGTTTTAGCAGCATCTAGTGGTGAGGTTGTGATTTGTACCCCCCTCTCACCACTACACACTGCACATTTTAATGTAACATCTGGTTAAACTGCATTGCTGGCTGTTAGTAAATAGTGGATTTCTCAAAAAAGCTTTGAGAATACAAAAGATAATGTAAAATGAATGCATAAACGTTTGTATTGAGAAATATTCATATCCTCTTTGTTTTCTATATATACAGGCCTTACTTTACCTGTGGGCAAGTGGCCCACTGATTGGATACAGCCAATGAATTGAGACGGAATCTGATCCTTGACCAATAACCACTGGTGCAAGAGGAACGGGGGTGGGCTTTCTGTCATCGACCCAGGCTTTGTAGACCAAATCAATATAGCAGTGCATCCGAGCTACTTGATTGGGTGTAAAATGGTTTGTACAGTCATCATCTGTAATAAAAAGGTTGACATCTTTCACATTTGATTGATTTCCATGTGTGATTAATTTGTTCCTAAATGTAATCAAATCAAATGATGTTAAAAATGAGGTCCTAATGTATGCTCAAAGGTTTCGGATCACTATGTTAAAAAGATTTCTACTTAAAAAAAAAGGCTGTTCTTCAAACTTTCTAATTATCAAACAATCCTGAATTAAACATTAAGCAGCACAACCACTTGCAACTGTGATTATACAAATAAATGTTTCTTAAGCGGCAAATCATCATATTAGAATGATTTCGGAAAAATCATGTGACACTGAAGACTGGAGTAATGATGCGGGAAATTCAGCTTTGATCACAGGAATAAAATACATTATAAAATATAATGAAATAGAAAAACGGTAAATTAAATTGTAATAATATTTCACAATATTATTGTTTTTGACTGTATTTTTGATCAATGCAGCCCTGTTGAGCATAATAATCTTCTTCTAAACATATATACACCAATCAGGCATAACGTTATGATGGGGTGTTCCCGGTCTGCAGTGGTCAGGATCTATCAAAAGTGCTCCAAGGAAGGAACAGTGGAGAACCGGCCACAGGGTCATGGGCGGCCCAGGCTCATTGATGCACGTGTGGAGCGAAGGCTGGCCCGTGTGGTCCGATCAAACAGACGAGCTACTGGAGCTCAGACTGCTCAAGAAGTTAATGCTGGTTCTGATAGAAAAGGGTCAGAAGCACCAACTGGTGCAAGTGGCAAGTGAGCATCAAAACTGGACCACGGAGCAATGGAAGAAGGTGGCCTGGTCTGATGATCACGTGTTCTTTTACATCACGTGGATGGCCGGGTGTGTGTGCGTGGCTTACCTGGGGAACACATGGCCCCAGGATGCACTATGGGAAGAAGGCGAGCCGGCGGAGGCAGTGTGATGCTTTGGGCAATGTTCTGCTGGGAAACCTTGGGTCCTGCCATCCATGTGGATGTTCCTTTGACACGTCCCACCTACCTAAGCATTGCTGAGACCATGTACACCCTTTCATGGAAACGGTATTCCCTGGTGGCTGTGGCTCTTCCAGCAGGATAATGCTCCTGACACAAAGCACAAATGCTTCAGGAACGGTTTGTTGACTTGGCCTCCAAATTCCCCAGATCTCAATCCAATCGAATACACAACTTCAGGGATCTAGTGGAGTCCATGTCTCGACAGGTCAGCAAAAGGGAGACCAGCACAATATTAGGAAGGTTGCGCCTGATCGGTGTATAAATATATATTAAAAAAATTAAATCGTACTGACGCCAAACTTTTAAACATGAAGCATGTATAACTTAGGTTAAACACTAATATCAATATTTTTTAAAGTGAAACATTCTTCTTGTTGGGCAAACAGAAGCAGTAATCTGATCATGACTACCTGTGTAACTCATGTAGTTGTTGTACGGTGTGTTTTTGTATTGGGTAAGGCCACAACTGTCATTGACTGGATCAGGGTCGTGACAAGCTTTCGATTTTGGTGTTGGCGCCGTATCGGCACACAGATCTCCAGTCTCCATGGAGGCGGTGGTCTCTTGACAGGGGTCATCACATGACTCGCGTTCACTCACACCCTTAAACACATGGTACAGTCCCAAAATATGACCCATCTCATGGATCATGGTGTTGTTGTGTCCTTTGGTGCCAAAGTAGGAGGGGTTAAGGATCATTCCACCTGAAAAATGACACAAATTGACATCTCTGCAGTTGATGAAACAATATAAACTTTAACCTGAAAGAACACTGTAGATTCTTAAGTTTAGCTTTAATCTCAAAGCCAGAAACTGATTTGTTCTAAAATACTGCTGCATAAAACATTGTGTAATCGATCCTGTAAACAGGACCACCGCAGCTGGGATTACCAGAAAGAACAATACAAATGTTCTAACCACTTTCAGAACATTACAATGTATTAAAGATCCCACACGTGCTGAATGGTACCACATTGGCATCTGGTTCTATATCTGAATAGTGTAATAGATATCTTAAAACAATGTGACATTTATAAGTGCTTAAATTCCATGCCGATGTTCAGTGCTTAAAAGCAAATATGAAATGACATTGTGAGAATCATTTGCATAATTTGCGTTATATAGAACATGTTATTAGGTTTTAAAGCAAAAAAAAAGTGTTTACTAATTAAAAACAGAAGTTGGTTTATGTGGACATCTGCGAAAAGCTTTCTCTTCTAGATTTGTGCTCCATTTACAGCGGATATACAAGATTAGAGAGAATGCCCCCTTTATTTAGGAAATATCCATGTTTTATGGGATTTCAGCCAAACGTACAGAGCTTGGCTAGACACGTCTGACCGACACAGATCATTTACAGTTAAACCACAAGATCAGCAGTTCATGCTATGGTCTGATTTCACATAAAGCATTCAGAGCAGAGGTTTGACCTTGTTCCTCAACAGACATCAAGGTACTCTCGCAAATAAGCTCATGATTTATGTGGCCGTTGCCCAAACCCATACCATAAACCCCAGCCCCCTTATTTATGAGAAACTAATCTTGCATTTTAACCTCCATGCAGGTTCACCGAAACATTTGTGGACAAAATTTTTCTTGCACCAAAGAGAGTAAATCAAAAGCAGAGGTGGATTAAGGGGATAATAAGAATGGAGCCATATCGCAGTGTGATTAAAAGCAGCGTGGCCAGTCATTCATGAATTTTATGTTACCTTTCATGTCTCAGACCACCTCTGGAATCTGTATTAACCATCCAGGCTGAATAAAAAAAAAAAACTAATGTTTTTATTTTAAGACTCAACGCTCTGGTCAATCATTTTTATGAACATTAATTTTTCCTTCTTAACTTGACCTGCCCTGGTTATTGGGATACAGTTAGTCTCGACTCTCTTTAGATCATTAAAGAGACAATTGAGAGCAAAATAAAACATGCAGGGTGATCGGGACTTCTTCCTGAGGATTATCCTGTTTTATTACGTGGCTGCTTACAAAATGCAAAAATAATAGTACAATTTAGCAATTTAGCGGTCACTAATATTTGACAAATAAGCATCCAGAGTCAAGAATCATGCAATAAATATAACATTTGGGGGACTTAAAATAAATATATTAATATATAAATATACACAAAAAAAATGTAATAATTAAATGTCATTATTATTAATATAGTATTACTGTATTAATTGTTTGCTCTTGTCTGTTTTCTCTTGTCAATTTACTGGTGTTTGCACGCTTATTTACCGGCATAAAAAGCACGTCTTAAACCAGACGCTAACAGGTAAACTGGTCATTATGGGAATGATCCAGCTGGGTCTGTGTTCATTAATGTGCGCCTCAACAGTACATCACACACAGAACTTTACACTCCCATCCTCCTTTTTAATAAATCTGGCCCATAATAAAAAAATATAAAATAATCTGTCATACACTTTAAAAAAAGGTTCTATATGTTAACATTAATTAATTCAACAAGAAATGCCAACAAACAATCCTGTTACATGTTCTAATTAGTGCTGTCAAATCTAATAATTGCGATTAATAGCATCCAAAATAAAAGTTTGTGTTTATATAATATATGTGTATGTACTGTGTATAATTATTTATATATAAAAACAAACACATGCATGTATATTTAAGAAATTAGTTTTTGTATTTATATAAAAATGTGGCGAGTTGGACAAGCGAGAGACGTGGGAGGAGCGGCGAGACCGGTGCGTGAGCGTCCCTCTCATTCTCAATCACGCACCGGTCTCGCTCGTCCACCTCACCGCACCTCGCTCATGAGGGAGCTCGGAGGCAAATAATAATATATTTGTGACCCATGCTGGCAAACGGAGTCTGAATACGCACTGGATAATTTCGAGCTACAGGCAAAACAAGTGAAAAATGTCAATTTTGAGGTTTTCACTCAAATTAGTTGATTAAGCCCTCGTCTAGCGATCCCAATGCTCCAAATAACAATTACACATCTAAAAGTATCTTTATTCGTATGTTTTCTGGGAGGAGTACCTTTCTCTTGTCAATGAAAACGATCGCACTAGCGCTGACTGACAGATCCGACGCGTGTACACATGCACAGAATTACAGTATTTTACAGTCTTGAGCGAGTATTCACACAAACATCATCTGTTATGTGTTAAGTGAACGTTTGGTGAACTGTTGGGGAAAAACATCTGATGTGTGACATTATATTAGATCCGTGCATTACAGTAGATCTTAATATATCGACTGTCTGTCTCATTAATGTTAATCAAACAATTGTGCTATCATGGAAAAAAAGTTGAATATATATTTTTCCTATAGATATTTTGTTTTGACTTGGTGTATGCCGAATTTGGTGTTATTACCAGGGATTTTAAGGGATGGTTGCTATAGGTGATTTTGTTTTGGAAGCTTTATTGACTTTATTGACTTCAAACTGGTGTAGCTCAGGAATTTTTTTCATTTCAAACAAATCATACATAATTTTGAAGGTTTTTTTAATAGAGAAAGTGAAAATAACTAACTCATTTTTGAAAATTTGCTCATTGCGACTCACTTTGCCAGCACTGGTCACATAAATACATATTCCTAAATATATACTATATGTGTCTGTGTATTCAAATATACATAATAATTAGACACAGTACACACATACAGTATATTTTGTAAACACAAATTGTTATTTTGGATGCGAATAATCGCAGTTTGACAGCACTAGTTCTAATATATTTTGACATTTACATTAAAATCATTTAAAATGAACAATAATATTTTAGTAGGGTTACTCTAGATAAATAAATGTTTGTTTGGTACCTAATCAATTAATTAAATGTTACGAAACTGAACATTAAAAAGTGTTATCATATATATACTTTAGAAACCGACTGTAACCAAATTCAAACTCACAAAAACAAGTTGGCGCTAATTACTCATGCTAATATCGGTTTAAAAGTTCACATTCTACACACAGGCCAAAATCATCTCATTAACAAAAGCTATAACCCAAAAAGCCAAGACCCAAATGTCTGATCATGTATCCTGAACCAGTGGGAGGGGGGTTATATAAGAAACCTTCCTGCTTGAGAGAAATCTCCTTTTTAAAGGAGCTGGACTTCACCGAGACCATTTTAATGAGCTTTAAAACACAACAGCGACGGGTCCTATAAAATCAGCTGGCAGTTGGATGGGGATGGCAACAGGGTAATACCCCTCTTTTGTTTTTGTTTGGTTGTTGTCGAGTTCCTTTTCTTCTCTCCCGGTGGACAGCCTTAATGATTAAGGGGCAATCTACAGGGAAATCTATGCGTGCTGCAAGTGTTTTCTGTTATGCTTGAGATTATGGCCCATTAATCTCATAAAGGCAAATACAGACAACAAGGAGGAAGAGACAAGAATGTATTTCTTTAAAGAAAAGATTTAAAGCGATCGAGGAAAAAAAAGCAAGTCAAGGTACAAAAAACACATGTGCGGTGGGGAATGCAGCGACAGGAAACAAGTGAGGTCTTAACTTAACATTGTCCAATGAACCCAGTTGGGAAAGGAGGCCAAACGGCAGATCTAGTGTAACTTTGTGTTAAAGGATTAGTTCACTTCAAAATTAAAATGTTTCCTCGCCCCCAACCCATCCAAGATGTCTTTCTTTCTTCAGTGGAGAAGAAAGGAAGTTTTTTAAGGAAAACATTCCAGGATTTTTCTCCACATAATGGACTTCAATGGGAACCAACGGCTGAAGGTCCAAATCACTGCAGTTTCAGAGGAAGGGCTTCAGAGGCTCTGCACCATCCCAGAGGAATAGGGTCTGATCCAGACAAACATTTATACACTTTTAACCTCAAATGCTCGACTTCGGTGTTGTTCTTCTTCATGGTATGATGTCATCACGTCGGAAAGGTCACATGACGTAGGTGGAAGAACCGAGCCAGTGTTAAAACGAACGTGCAAAGACTAAATCAAACGCCCTTTACAGAAATAAAGGTAAAACAATGATGGCGGACGATTTAAAGTTGGAGGAGAACATTAGATGGAGTTTTTTGGCACTGGGTCGGCACTTCCACCTACGTCAGGTGACCTTTCAGACATGATGATGTCATACGCTGTGAAGAAGCAGAACATGGAAGTCAAGCATTTGAGGTTAAAAAGTAATTAATTTGTTACATTCATATAGCGCTTTTCTGGGTATTCAAAGCGCTTTATATATGGAAGGGGGGAATCTCCTCAACCTCCACCGATGTGCAGCGTCACCTGATGATGCGACGGCAACCATATTGCACCAGAACGCCCACCACACACACCAGCTGATGGAGAGGAGATATATCCTCAGGATATGGGGATGATTACGGGATTACACCCCTACTCTTTTTCCGAAGGACATCCTGGGATTTTTTATGACCACAGAGCTTGTTACAGTATAGTGTCCCCGTCACTATATGGACCCACACAAACCACAGGGTGAGCACCCCCTGCTGGCATCACTAACACCTCTACCAGCAGACACCTGGTTTTCCCGGGAGATCTCCCATCCAGGTACTGACCAGGCTCAGCCCTACTTCGCTTCGGTGGGAAACCAGTCTTGCATATAAATGTTTATTTGTGTTGTAAATGTGGGATGGTTTGTCTGGATCAGACCCTATTCCTCTGGGATCGTGCAGAGCCTCTGAAGCCCTTCCTTTGAAACTGCATTGATTTGGACCTTCAACCGTTGGTTCCCAAAAATCCTGGAATGTTTCCCTCAAAAAACTGAAGCAAGAAAGACATGGACATCTTGGATGAGATGGGGGTGAGGAAACTATCAGGAAATGTTCATTCAACTAATCCTTTAAGTCCCTGGTCTTTTATTTTGAAATATTAGTTTGTCTTTTATTTTAAAGTCCTGTTCTCATCTTATCTTGTCTATTTCTTATCCCTTCTAAAAACACACATAGTACCAACCTATTCACCAGTGACTATACTGAGCTATGACACCAAATGTGGGGGAACATATGAATCCATTTCACGCTCTTAAGAGCATTTCAAAAAATAAGCAATAAAACATCTGCTATAATGTGGTGAAATATTTGTGATTTATATGTTACTTGCAATGTTCTGCCTTTTGAAAGGTCATCAATAGAAAAGTGCTTTTTAAAAGCCAGATGGTGTAGTCTATGCTAGCCATGGGTGAAGTCTAGTCTAGTGTAGTTCAGTCTAGTCTAGTCAAATCACATTATGTGATTAGTCGTGTTTTTAGTTAAATCTTCAAGTCATGTCATTGTTCAACTCTGGCCCTCGAGGTCCACTTTCCTGCTAAGTTTAACTCCAATCTTGATCCAAACTCACCGGCCTGTGACATTCTAGTAATCCTGAAGACCTTGATTAGCTTGTTCAGGTGTTTGATTAAAGTTGGAGCAAAACTCTGAAAAAAAGTGGACATCAAGGGCCAGAGTTAAAGGGTTAGTTCACCCAAAAATGAAACTTCTGTCATTAATTCCTCTCCCTCATGTCGTTCCAAACCTGTAAGACCTTCATTCGTCTTCAGAACAATAAATAAAGTCGTTATTTTTGTTTGTTTTTGCATGAAAAAAATGTATTCTAGTAGTTTTATAACATTAAGGTTGAACCACTGGAGTCACATGGACTGTTTTATCGATGTCTTTCACACCTTTCTGGACCTTGAAAGTGTTCATTACATTTCTGTCTATGGAGGGGTCAGAGAGCTCTCAGATTTCATCAGAAATATCTTCATTAGTGTTCTGAAGATTAACGAAGGTCTTACGGGTTTGGAACGACTTGAGGATGAGGAATTAATGACAGAAGTTTCATTTTTGGGTGAACTGTCCCTTTAAGAACCCCTGGTCTAGATGTACAATCAACTACACCTAGAATGTGTAGTCCATTCTAGTTCATTGTGGTCTATCTGAATCATGTCTATGCTTATAGTTTCCATCATTAAATCTTCATAATCCTATCATTATTTGTGTTTCGGGCTTTTTTTAATTGTTAAACCTTACTTCTAGTAAACCTGGACTTGGGTTCTTCACTTTGTCATGTTCATGAGCTCTTGTGTTACATTTGAGTGCACGTCTTACCTTGATGAGTAAGGGTTTCTTTTGCCCATGGCCAGGTGGCGACTCCAGCGAGCTCCTCGCGTGCTGAATTATTAGCGAAGAACACGTTGAGAGTGTCTGAACTGTTCAGATGAAGCAGATCCTTCAGTTCCTTTATACTCAGATAAGCCCTGCAATAGAGATATTGACACACAGTCAAACCACTTTGCATAGAAAATTAGTTATTATTTGGGGAAATGCCATAAACGTGAATGAACAGCTTGAAAGTCATTGGCAAAAGGAGAGCTTGACCCCGACTGAGCCTGCTTTCTTCCAAGTTTTTTTTTTTCTTTTTTTTCTACATTTCTGTCTCATGATGGAGTTTGGGTTCATTTCCACTATCGCTTTTTGCTTGCTTAGATGGGGGCATGTGTGTGACGGTTCACGTATTCGGAACAGGGCTTCCGGTACGGTACACGTGTGTACCAAACGGTACCGAATGCAGTCTTTAACAGTCGGCTTGTTTTACACGGATCATACTTCAATCCGAGTTTCCACACGAACATATTAAGTATTCAAAATTCAAATGATAAATGGAGTCTCGGTAACACTTTATAATAACTACACGCTATGAAGCATTAGTTAAGCATTAGTAAATAGTCAATTCATCATTTATAAAGCATTAGTAGACATTAGTAAGCGGTTTATAACTACAGTTGTAAATGCTTTGTTCTTGATTTATAAGAATATCTATAATGCGTTTAATAATTGTATTTTCATACTTTATTAATGATCAATTTATCATTTCTAAATTAAGGATTTGATTATTTACAAACCAGTTATTTAGGAGTTTTACTCAGTGTGTTAATAAATGCTTTATTAACATGTATTCCTATTGTAGTTTATGATTAATTCAGGTAGTTATAAAACATTTAGTAGTTGTCAGTTAACTATTTCTGTGAGCTCATCTAAAGTGAGGACTATGTGTGCCTTGGAAAGCATTTACAAAGGAGATTTAAAGGCTCAGTTCTCTTCTAAACAGAAAAAGGAGATGAACAATGCAGAGGGTTAGAACAGAGATATATTTATTTCAGGAGGTAAAAAAAAAATGTAAAAGCCTGGTAAGGCTTTCTGGTTTCTGTTAGTGTTGGAAAATCCCTTTCAAACTGAAGACTTACAATTAGCTGAGATAGAAAAACAAAGAATATTACAGAGAAAAATTGCTGTATTTTATTTATTTGTTTTATCCTGTAATCAGCTATGTTTTTTATAGTCATATTGTAACCAATGTTGAGAGATGGCAAGAATTGATATAACGTACATTTCATAAATTGTTTGATTATCTGTTGAGTATATTTGTTTTTCTATCTCAGCTAATTGTAAGTCTTCAGTTTGAAATGGATTTTATGACAGAAACCAAAAAGCCTTACCACACCAAAATATTGCTTATTTTATTCATTCTATTGCTTTTTTGTTTTGTTTTGTTTTGTTTTGTTTTGCTGCTTAATTTATTTACGTATATTATTTTTGTTGCTTATTAATTATATTTACTTTATTGCTTATTTTGTTATTTTTTGTTAATCTTGTTGCTTATTTATTTCCTTGTTATTTTATTTTTGATACTGCAGATGTTTTTTTTTCTTTCATTTTATATCAAGTGTACAGTTGCACAGTTTTTTTAACCTCCTGAAATAAATATCTCTGTTCTAACCCTCTGCATTGTTCATCTCCTTTTTCTGTTTAGAAGAGAACTGAGCCTTTAAATCTCCTTTGTAAATGCTTTCCAAGGCACACATAGTCCTCACTTTAGATGAGCTCACAGAAATAGTTTACTGACAACTACTAAATGTTTTATAACTACTGGAATTAATCATAAACTACAATAGGAATACATGTTAATAAAGCATTTATTAACACACTGAGTAACTATTACTATATGTCTAAATAATAAGATACAAATGTACATTTAGATAGTTTATTAATCATTTACTTACACTTGCTAAATGATCTTATGAACCGCTGACAACTCCTAAATAACTGGTTTGTAAATAATCAAATACTTAATTTAGAAATGATAAATTGATCATTAATAAAGTATGAAAATACAATTATTAAACGCATTATAGAAATGCTTATAAATCAAGAACAAAGCATTTACAACTGTATTTATAAACTGCTTACTAATGCTTTATAAATGATGAATTGATTATTTACTAATGCTACATAGATATGCTTATAAATCAAGAACAAAGCATTTACAACTGTAGTTATAAACCGCTTACTAATGTCTACTAATGCTTTATAAATGATGAATTGACTATTTACTAATGCTTAACTAATGCTTCATAGCGTGTAGTTATTATAAAGTGTTACCGGAGTCTCTTTAATGTGGCGTGACGGATCACTGTATATGTGAGTGAACGCGATCATCTCGTCAAAGAATAAACATGAATGAACATCTGAAGGTGTGTTGAGGATACATTGAAGCGCATCATATGTGGTGTAATCGCTCAATCAGTGTTTCAACAGCGGACAGACGTCAATAAAACAGCTTGAGAACAATGAGCATCACATTTACCTCAGGAGTCATTCAGTGTCCACAGCTGTGAGTTCACTACAGAAATCAACTCTTTCACTCAATATATGACCGATATTAGCCCATATATTCATTATGTTCGCTGAACCTGTTACTGATGTCTGGATTATTAATGTGTGTTTATGAGAATGACAGCCACTGTGTGTGAATGATTGGATTTCAACAACGAACTGGAGTAAAAACATCATTTTATAATCAGATTTAGAAGTTAATGCAAAAACTGCCTTATGTGAAGTTTACATGTTTGCACACAATGTGTTATTTGAGTGATGATTATTATATCTAAACATGAATATCAACTGAATTTAGGCTAATAGTTCAGGCTCTGTTGTTAACCTTTAATATTATAGTAATGTGCAAGTAAGCTCTCCCTATAGTTTACAGCATTATCTTTAAGAAACTTTCAGTTATAATTGAATTCATTTAAGGACAGACACAGTTTGTTCAGTAAATACTGTTTAATAATACATAAATAAAAGCAATTTTATATTTAGTTTTCTCTGCCCTGTCAGTTTTGTGTACCGTACACCCCTATGTAATATTATTGATTTGATAACCTTGATTGATTATCTGCATTGACACTATTGGATCAGAACCAAATATGATCTGAATTGAGCAGTTTGATGACACAACCGTTTTTTTTACTGAAGTGAACTAATTTTATAATTGATAATTAATACACAGTTATTGAACTGAACTAAATGTACACTGAACTGACTTCTGCTGAATAATGACACTATTGTCTGTTTTAAATTTGAAGTTATGCAAACATAGTTAACAAACCTATATTATAATTAAACTTTATTTGGAGTTCATCTTTATTGCACAATGCACATTTATTAATATTAAGCCTAAAATGTGTTTGAATCTCACTATTAGTAAGGATAGTATGATCTCTGTCTTTAAATGCAAGATATTTGCATAGTATACTTGCAATAGTTTCACTTTTGCACAATCAAATGTACTTAGTATATCTTTAGTTGGACCTCAGCATTATTTATTAAGTACAAAATTAGGTTGTTTCAGTTTAGCAGACTATAAGTATACCAATTTAGTATACTAAAAATACAGTTGCAGTGTATTTATATTAAGTACATAAATATGAAAATGTATTTGTAGCATACTCAGCATAAAAATATATTTATTTGTCACTAGGGAAAGTTCAAAGTTATTAGCTTTTCTTTGATGGATTGAGATTGTCAGAACAAGATTTAAAAGGAATTTCATATTTTAATAAATTAACGGCTTAAAACGACACTTATGGTACATGCCATCATAAGTAAGCAACTGGAATTTTTAAGAGAACTAACATAAAATTTACTGTGTTATGATTTCATGCACAGTATGTGTTTTTTTGATTTGCCTCTTGACTTTTATTAGCAGTTTTAAAAACAACAGTCATAAAAAAAAATCACTTTATGTCACAATGATTTGAGATTATAATTGTTCGAGCTGGTTATGGCGCATGAAACGACTACCCACTCCCAGCTGTGATGAATCGCAATAGAGGCGCTCTGATGTGTGATGGTAACTTATTTTTACTTTGGAATATGTCATGTGTGATTTTTCTCTTTTGCTTTCATAGCTGCTTCAGCCTCTGCACCTCATATCACTGGCCTGTTGGTTTGAAGATGTCTGCTGTCTTAATGCCCTTTGGATCATGGCACAGGGTCGAGCCTATTAGCTGAAACACCTACTGTTTCATGGACCCGTTCCATGTGAGAATGAACCAAGCATCGTACTTCTGATGTCGTTTTTTTATTGAGCAAGCAAAGGCTGAGCCAATCTTTATGAGTGCCTAAATCTCTCCAATATGGCTAATTCAGTAAAATAATTCAAAAGATTTAACCATTTATATTCACATGACTTAAAGGTGAACAATATGCTTTTCCAAACATGAAAAATAAGGGTGCGTTCACACTTGTAGTTCGGTTCGTTTGGATAATTTGGTCCGGACCAAAAAACAAAAACAAAACATATAGTCCTGGTCCGCTTAGCGTTCACACTGGCATTTTTAACAGCGAACCTAAAGTTACCGAAGCAAAGGCATAGGGATACGGTCACAACCTGATTGGTTGGGTTTATGACGTATATTTCCAGACGGAGCTTACCGAACATTCAAAACAGCGCAGTGTGCTGGATTAAACACCATCATTAATGCGTGTACATCTGGTTTTATTTTTACCAGTTGAGAACTCACGAAGAGCTCATCAAATGATCAAAACATTCAAACCAGCAGCAGGATCTCCTCCGGTGTTTGAAGGAAACGCAGATCTGCTGCAAAGAGACAGCAGGCACTTTACCTCCTCGTTGCTCCACGTTTGCCCTCTACTCATTTTGGATACACCGATCTTTCTGCGTCGTCAAATCAGCTGACTTGTAGCGTCGCATCTTGTGACATCACGTCCTGTTTTTGGTTTGTTTACATGTCTTTGGTCCGTGTTGCGTTCATATATCAGTCGAACCGCACCAGAGTTGGTTTGGTAGCGGAGTGAGACCCATCTCTTTATCCGAGTCAGTAAAATGATCCGAACTTCCCATTACTAGCTCATCCCTGTTGCGTGTCCTTAAACTGGCACCCGTGTGAGCATCGAGTCTGAGGAAGAGGGGGCGGGGCAAACTATATTTTGAATTTGGGCTGCAGTACCAACTTCAACCACTGGCTGTCAATCTTACATACTGCACCTTTAAAGCCATACATACACATTTAGTCATTCTGGGGTACGTTTCCCAAACAACCACATTACTCACTGCTGAACTACTATAGTACATTGCATCGTTGAAGAAATTAACTAGCTAGTCACCACAAACCATATTGTTGCAAATCTGTCGTTCAACCATGTTGGTTAATGATGTCACACAGGTGGTGGAGTAACAACTGCTTTTAATGAATTATTTTGAGATCGAATTCATGCTAGATTTTTTGCCATAAATGATGGACATGGCACTTGAGGACATGAGGACAATTTATACAAATTTTTCCAGATTAAAATAGGCTCGTTCTTACGCACTAGAGCACGTTCGCACATGCGCACTCTTCAAAAAAGGTGCTTTAAACCTCTTGACAAACTTAAAAGACATAATTTACAATTTGATGTATTCAAAATAAAATATATAGACTGTACTGAATGTCAGCTTGCTTATTTTGCTCAAGATAAGGACTTATTAAGCCCACATATCATGCAAACAAGAAACTCTGCTTCTAACCACAGGTCAAGAGCTGTCGTTCAGACCACACAACTTTGCGATGCTGTTTGCGAATGTTCGTTGGAACAATGGTTCAACCGACTGGTTGAACTATGTTGATAACGATGAAACTTGCGACCATAGTTGGCTAACGATGCTTTTGGGAAACGCACCCCTGTGCAGCACCACTTCAAGTTCATAAGACATATCGATTAATCCAGTCAGTTATACACAACTCGGGTCGTCAGCACAAAAATAGCATTCTTTTATCTTTTTTTTTTTTTTTCTTGTTATATTGTTTATAATGAATTGATTGAGAAATAATAAGAAGGTTGATGTCTAACTTTAAAACATGAATGAGGAGGAGGGTAGTGATTGACGTCCCGGGTCACTAAAGACCCGCGGTACGTTTATGGGTTAAGTGTGTTTATCAACATATAATACTGGTTTAATACATTACCAAACATTTAAAATCAAGTCAACATATCTAGGTTACAAACTTTTGTACTTTTAGACAAAAAAAAAATCACATTTTACAGTGTAAGAGGCCAAAGCAAATAATATTTCTACTGGCATTTTTTTTTCCAAACAACACTCAGACTCAAGCCGTTCATAAATAAATACTTCCTCTATGCCCAGACATTAGTGGTTAACTAATAACTGTAAGCTGTGAGTGCTCATCAGTCCAGCCTTTGAGTATGTTTAAGGAAGAACATATTTCTATGCAGATGAATCAAATCAATTATATATATATAAAAACAGGTCCGTTTTTCCCTAAGCTTTTGCACGGGGGAATCTAATACTAACCACAAACCAACTGATGCCACAAAAATGCTTATTCAGGGAATAAACACAACATGACAAAAACAACAGCAAATTAAAATGTCAGCACAGTCCTCTAATCAGAGCAATCAGGGAGACTCGGGTTGGTCGGCACCACGGAGCTGGCACTGGGTTGATTTGGGATCTGCCACAAAAATGAATATTGACTATAAACTCAATATTTGCCCTCTTAACCTTCACTCATTGATTCTGTTGAGACATTACAAGAGCGAAACCAATGAGGTGAAGTCAACCGTCCATTTGTTTCTGTCAAAACTATTATGACTGAATGTTATAAATAAATAGATGTCTCATTGGTTAACATAATTTTAAAGTTAAAATATAGAATAATTCTGAACATACATTACCATTTGAAACAAGTCTCTTGTACTCACCAAGGCTGCATTTATTAGATCGAAAATAAATTGTGTCCTATTTTGATATATTTTGAAATGTAGTTTATTACTGTTATTGCAAAGCTGAATGTTCAGATTATTTCAGTCATCAGTGTCATCTCCAATATATGCCGATTTGGTGAAAAAAAAAATATATACCTTTTTTTGTAACATTATAAAAGTCATTATTGTCACTAATGCATTTAATGTGTCCTTGCTGAATAAAAGTATTTATTTATTTATTTATTTATTTATTTATTTATTTATTTATTTATTTATTTATTTATTTATTTATTTATTTATTTATTTATTTATTTATTTATTTATTTATCTCACTAACCCCAAACACTGGAATGGTGCTTAAATATTTAGTTTAACAAAATCTGAAATATTTTGACAATGAAAGTTACTTTTTTATGCTTCAAATCTTGGGATAATGTCCATTCCACCAGAGACTTTAGCCAACAAACCCCAGTCTCCCCTCTGCGCTATTAGCAGCACTAAATGGAACTGCCAAAATAATAAAAATATACCCCTGTCTTCCATTATTCTGACAAACAGGTATTTCCAAACTCACACCATCAACATGTCGGACCACTCAAATAAAGGAGCGTTCTAAAAGCAGGTGTTAAGACTTTCTGAGTGTTGCCGGATGTTTTGTGCACAGTTTTTTCCCCCATTTGCTTAAAACTGGAATAGAATAAAGTATTCTAAGAAGACTGCACTCTTCACCTTTCAGGTGGACACAGTCCTTTTGAATAACACAGACAAAAAAAAAAACAGGTAGTTTCAAAACCACCGACCCACAGCAGAATGAATAAAGAAATTAATACATCATAAATCTCTAAAATAGCTAAGCATCTATCAAAGTTAATTACTAAAGAGAAGAGATATCAGGTAGTTCAGTTCTATTGGCTTAAACGTCTGGACTAAAATGTCTTTGCTTTCTTCTCGTTCCATTTCTGGAGCTTGCCAAAAAGCACCTGGTGGTTCCCTTGTGCTGTTTCTCTCTGCTTCAACAACAAATTTGAGTAGTGACAGCCATTGGCAGGTCCTCGAGCTTCACTGCCCAGCAGCAGATACCTGGGCTATAACTCACACAGCGAAACATTAAAATCCCAGACCTCCACATAAAAAGCACGCTATACAATTGCCATCAAAATGTCATCCCTGCATTAATTCTCTGCAAACTCTGGAGCGTTGCCTCAGTTATACGCGCTTCCAGCATGGTAAGGAAAGACCTATCTAAAGGCTTATGAGCCCAAGGTTAATCCGGTCCTATTGGCGATCAGCATTTCCATTTATTGACACATCATATTTAGAGGAAAACAAATCCAGCGAATGCACCTTTGGGTTATTCAGTACCTTTGGATTGCCTTTTGAATATGATGTGCCAAGGACAGCATGCTACTCCAGGTCACCATTACTACAAACAATTTGGCTTTGATAGAATTAAGGAGGCTTGAAATTCCCTCAGGAAAACTATCTTTTAGCATTCCCATTCATCTCAATGGTAGTTGCTCGGCTGGCACAGGAACTCTTACCTTAGGAAAATTACCTCAACTATCCTCATCTGTGAGAAAGGGAGAATTGTCTTTTTCAAAGAAAAACTGGTATGGAAACTGGAAATGGTATGAAACAATAGCAACAAACCAGTTCAAAAGTTTGTGGTCGCTGTATAATTTTGAAGGAATTTTCTTATGCCCACCAAGAAAAAAGTACAGTAAAAACAGTAATATTGTGAAATATTATTACAATTTAAAATGCAGTGTTTTCCTGTGATCTGAAGACTTGCATCCCTTAAGTTACTTTACTTAAGAAATGTTCATGTATATTTTGAAGTATACTTTATGTAGTAAGTATACTTATATATATGTGTGCTAGTAGTAAACTTGTAAGTGTACTCCTTCAATATCACTTGGGACTAAATTGGCCCACTTTTAGTATATAAAAGTAAACATTACGTGTACTATAAGTGTAACAGTAGTAAACTTTAAGTAGGTTTCTGATTTGTGCTGCATCTGCACTACACGTGAACTTATAAGTATACTAGTTTACTATTTTAATACAAGTAGTAAATTTTTTGTTTATGAAAGTACACATTGAAGTGTAAACTAGTTTACACAGGAAGCTTGTGTAGTCCCTATCAGCCGTTTGTTGTAGTCCATAAAAAGAGTGAAATCATAATCAACCACCCCTTTAAATCATTTAAAAAAACATTGTATTTTAGCTTCATGCATCCTTTTTTATCAACACTTGAATGTGGATAAGTTTCATAAAGAAAGGCAACATTTTAAACTAAAAATCGCATTTTTGTCAAAGACTACACCTTGATCAGATTCAGAGCGATAATTAAAACACAGATGGAGTAGATCGAGTCCATCAACACCTCAAAGCTTCAGTCGTTTCCTCTTCATGGGTACGACATTTCATTCAGTAACATTAGGCAGTTTGGATTTACATGTTTGATGATTGCGTTTTTACATTTGTGTGATCAATCTTCTATCACTTGTTTCTGCTTCTTCTTCTTCTCCTGTGTTTTGATCAGGAGATTCTGTACTAGAAGATGTGTCAAAGCATATATTCAATAGGCTACTCAATCAAAAGATTAAACACAATTACAAGCCAAGTCTTAGAATATATTTAGACTTTTCTATCAGTATAGGTCAAGTATACTTGTGCAATTTTAAGTATATTTCTGAGAAGTATATCAAAAGTAGACTCAAAGTATACTTTCTTATTTTTAGTTTAAAAGAAGTTTACTAATAGAACACTTGAATAAACTGGGATGTCCTTGCTGAATACATGTATTCATTTCTTTAAATGGTATGTTGCTTATTATTATTTATTTATGTATTGATATTATTTAGTAAGAATATTCTACTTTTGAATGGCTGAAAGACAGATGCTTTTTGCCTGCAGAGTGTGTAGTTGCATCATCTACCACCAGGGGCTAAAAGGCCATGCTAACCAGTCAGACCTTGTAGAAACAGTGTTGAGATGGCGTTCAATTGATTTATTATCTACCACCCATGGACAGAAAAAAAAAATTCTTTGCCTGTGGATTTTGGCTATAAAGTTGCTGTTGTCCTCTTTAAAAGTGTCCAAGGGCAAAACTACCAAAAGAGTGCATCTCAGACCACCATCCAATGGTATCATCAGGGCCCTATTAATCTATATAGGAGCCCTTCAGGAACCGAAAGGCATATCTTGAAGAAAGCTTGTTCTCAAGCAACCATAAACTGACAACAGCTGGAGGTCTCTATGCACACTGAGCCTGGAACAACACTTCTCAAGACTGCATCTGGAATTTTGACATATTGCAATTTTATCCTGCTATAAGATTCAGACTGAATATGATCAAATATTTATGTGAACATTTATATATACAGTAAGTGCAGTCTGCATTGCTAGCAAAAAGCTTAAAATAATGCATTTATTACCATACATCTTACATTATATACTGTATGATATCCAATTGAATAATCCAATCCCCTAAATGTAATAGCTACTCAAAATATAAGTATTAAAACATTTTTTTTTCTATGTAAATTTTTACACTCAGAATAAAGGATTAGTTCATTTCAAAATGAACATTTCCTGATTGTTTCCTCACCCCGTCTCATCCCAGATGTCCATGTCTTTCTTTCTTTCTTCAATGGAAAAGAAATGAAGTTTTTTTAGGGAAACATTCCAGGATTTTTCTCCACATAAAGGTCTTTAATGGGAACCAACGCAAATCAATCAAATCACTGCAGTTTCAGAGGAAGGGCTTTAGAGGCTCTGCACCGTCCCAGAGGAATAGGGTCTGATCCAGACAAACCATCCCACATTTACAACACAAATAAACATTTATACACTTTTAACTTCAAATGCTCGACTTCGGTGTTGTTCTTCTTCATGGCGTATGATGTCATCCCGTCGGAAAGGTCACATGACGGTGGAAGAACCGATCCAGTGTTAAAACGATAAAACAATGATGTCGAACGAATTTAAAGTTGGAGGAGAACATGAGATGGAGTTTTTCAGCACTGGGTCGGCACTCCCACCACGTGTGACCTTTCTGACATGATGATGTCATACACCTTGAAGAAGAACAACACAGAAGTCGAGCATTTGAGGTTAAATGTATATAAATGTTTATTTTTCTAGAAAATGTGGGATGGTTTGTCTGGATCAGACCCTATTCCTCTGAGATCGTGCAGAGCCTCTGAAGCCCTTCCTCTGAATATGCAGTGATTTGGACCTTTAGCCGTTGGTTCCCATTGAAGTCCATTATATGGAGAAAAATTCTGGAATGTTTTCCTCAAAAAACGTAATTTATTTTCCACTGAAGAAAGAAAGACATGAACATCTGGGATGAGATGTGGGTGAGGAAACTATCAAGTGAACTAATCCTATAAGTCACTTTTTTTGGGATGAGACTATAGTGCGACTTTGTGAACATCTACCTGTCTATGTGTAGCATTAGAAAAATAAAAGACAGCAAAACTGTCCTGCCTTTCACAATGAATAGAGCCGAGACCTCTGGTTTTGTTGTTTAGCCACATTACGTGTATACTTTGGCTCAGTTCTACATCCAAGTTTTGCTTGCTTTTTAAAGCTATTCCAGAAGGCCGATTTGTATGCTTTGCATGTTGAGTAATACAAAATGCTCTGACAATCTTAAAAAAAAAAAAAAAACACTTATTTCACAATAAGACACTTTGGTTTCCTTTTTCCTGATGCTGCTGTGAGAACATTTAACAAGCACATAACTTTTTTTTCAATTTCTTGAACTAAAAAACATTTTGCAGAGATCCTCAGTGAGGGATAGGGAATGCTTTCAGTCATTTTGTCTTGGCCTAGCACTTTAATGCAAGCAGTTTTGGTAGGAATGCATCTGCTAAGGATATAAATGTACATGTGATGATATGGTAGTTGACTATGGTACCTGCATAAATTTCAATAGAAGCAATCAGCCAGTCGAATATCATCCTGAGGGGTTTTTGCTAGAAAGATTTTGCAATCCTCGAATTAGGACCAAAACATGGACATCCCAGGTTAAAGTTAGTTGCCAAAGTGGAACCATATTGAAGCACATGCTTACCTCTGAGGAGACTCTGGATCAAAGCAGGTCTTTGCGACATCTGTGACCTCGGGGTCACAGCAATCACCATCATCGTAATCATAGTGAATGCTGTTGCACTCTGGGTTGCAGACTCCATCTCTCCGCTTCCAGTTGTAGCAGGGTCCCATGCGCAAGCAGTCCCCCCCGTCGTGCCCCGTGAGAGGATGGTCGCACTCGGGATCACATTGGCGGTTCCCCACATTCGCAATGTGGCAGTTGCTGAGGACGAAGCGCCGTTGGAGGGAAGAGTTGTAGACGCTGTGAATGCTGAGTTCAAGTGTGATATTGTAAGGCCGGAAGGCGTCTTCCAAAGCTTGGTGTTGGAGCTGGATCTGCTGCAGAGAGACTGTTGGGTCAGCGCCGTCATCCTTACAGATATTCACGATGCGGTAACGTAGACGCTTCTCGGCTCGAAGATGCCAATGCTGGTTATAACTGAGGGCGACGTCCCCATTGTCACACACAGTCACGCCGCATGGAGACGGCAGAAATGGAGACACAAGCTGTCTTTCTGGGATGGGAAGAGCCACGATGACTGGGTTGTGACGGTCTTTGTATGGCGCCCACTGATTCTCAACAACGGAGAAATCTGCCCACTGGGACAGGAGGGGAGACTGTCTCTCCGCATGGGGTTGGTGACCTTTAAAAAGTGCTTTGTGAGTGCGTGCATAACCCCATAGCGCGACGCCTCCCAGATGCCCGCGGAAACTGTTCTCGTGATCAGACTGGTCCCCGCCGAGAAGAAACAACCGACAGGCCTTGATGTAGGGGCTGTACAGGTCACCTGACTGTTCGCTGCTCTCACCGACCTTGGCATTGTCTACGTATAGCGCCATCTTGTGGCCGTCGTAACTGGCCACCACATGAGTCCAGCTGTTTGGCTGGTAGCGCTGGTGTCCGACGATAGTGGTGGATTTGAGCGCACGGTCTGTGCGAAGAGAGAAGAAAAACCTGCCATCTTTTCTTCCTGTAGGGTCCGCTGCTCGAATACCGACAGACCAGCCTTTTTCGCTCAAGGGATACGAGCAGTTGTCAAACACGCCTAGAAGAAAAGAGTCACAGAAATGTAGCTTCATTGAGCACAGGGTAATTGTCATTTAATTATCTGAAGAGTTTAAGAGTTTAAGTAATTTCCATTCAACAAATCCACTGATATTCCCAGCTGCCTTTTGTAAGGAGCAGTCACATCTGGCAGCCAGATGTTACCGTCAAAGGACAGAGAGAGGTCAGGGAACCCCTTCACCCCCCCCCAACAACACACGCACATGCGAACACATACACACTCGGGTGCATTATTCCCTGCAAACGGGAGAACGAGAGATAGGCAGCTTTAAACTAAATATCCTGAGGGACGTGGACCACACTGACATTTCATTCATTGGAAAAGCCTGCCGATGTGTGTGCGGGGCTCCTGCGTGCGACAACATCTGCTAATTTCAGCCCTTGAAGATAAACCTTTCCAGAGTACTATCCACTTGGATGGTGCCACAGTTTCAAAGCCTAGGTTCTTATCTTACTGTTTTCATAGTGTCTGTCTCCCACTAAATAAAGTAGTAGTACCTCAGACTGGCCTGGAGTGCTGAGTTTGGCTGGAGACGATGTGTGCTAAAGAAATACTTTCTTTGTAACCTTGTATGAGGGATGGCTTCGATACGATACGTGTTTACGAGAGACAGAGAAAAAGTGAACAGCATCACTTATTAGCGAAAGAAGTTAGCGCTGAAAAGACCACTTCCAGTAAAGCCTTTGAACGCTCATTTGGCAGAGTGGGTGATTTTTCTTTTAAACTGGCTTTATAACAATAGATCCGTCCACTGATTGTTAAAATTAAGCTATTGACCTCAGAAGGAGCTGGAGTGAACCTTCACATGATTTTAGTGATGACGAATATGTCAAAGTGAAATAATACAATCTTAACAATAGCAAGATGGTAGAAACCCTCATTTATTTAAGAGGTTTGTGAGATTTGACGTCATTGGGGAATACTGATTTTATCCAAGTGGTGGATAATTTTAAAATGGAATATCTAATGCTCTCTTTGAGGTCTGATAGATGACTCATCAGTGTTAGAAACAGATGAATAATATGTGCACCCCTTTTCTCCTAAAAGCATGTACTTTGGCATCCATGGTAGAGGAAAAGCTTTGTGCAGGTTACAACCAGAGATCTCTGGGCTTTGTTCTCCTTACTGGGAACTAGTCTCAGAAGCACTTCCAGATATAATCATTTCCACATTGATCCTTCTCAGCAGCCATACGAAAATGCACATTTACCTGATTATGAAAGCTCCCTTGAGAGATCCGGCACCTTCTGTGATGTTCCTTATTTATTCCTTTATTTATTTTTTTGGTTGTTTTGGTAATCATAATATGTGCCCAACAGCAGTCCTGGTCTCACGGGTATATCTGGGGCAATAGCCAACAATGTATAGTATGGGACCTAATTATTAATTTTTCTTTGATGCCAAAAATCATTAGGATATTAAGATCATGTTCATGAAGATATTTTGTAAATGTCCATATCAGAAATGTATTATTAGTAGTAATATGCATTGCTAAGGACTTCATTTGGACAACTTTAAAGGAGATTTTCTCAATATTTAGATTTTTTTGCACCCTCAGATTCCAGATTTTCAAATATTGTCCTATCCTAACAAACCATACATCAATGGAGAGATGATTTATTTATCCTTGTGATTGGTTTTGTGGTCTATGGTCACAAATGTGCATTGAAAGTCAAAGTGATGGGTTTGCAATAACAAAAAGTAAATATAAATAAATAATATATTTTCCTTTTTATATTAACCAGTAAGGAATAATTGACTCCAGCCCATTGCATTATTAGAAAATAATGCACACCCGATGTGGCAAAGCAGAGGGTGTGCCCTATTTTCTAATAATTCAACAGGCTGGAGTCAATTCTGCTTATACAGTTACTACACCTCAAGACCTTCTTCAGATGTTGTATTTCAAGACTTGTCAGGCTTTTGTCCTTAAAAATGCTCTTGTGTGTAATTCCAAAACGTCACTTTAGAGCTAGTAACGGAGACTTGAGCCATTGATAGAGGGCTAATGCAGTTATTAATACTGTTATTGGAGAGAGAGAGAGAGAGAGAGAGAGAGAGATAAAGCATGTGTGAATTACCTGAGTCTGCGTCTCTTAACAGAGTTTGGCAGAGTTTGTCTCAACTAATAGCTAATCTGTGAGTTTATCTGCTTCAAGAACAGCGCCGTTATTACCTCTCTGGTGAGAAATGTCATGTAGCTTTTTAGTTTCTATACTATTTTACTGATAAAATCATCAGAACAGCACTGACAACACATTTCTGTGCAAGTGTGTCTGTACTGTATGTGTGTTTGAGTGGGGGAGAGAGAGAGTATGTGCTTTCTGTACATAATACAATTTAATTTTGTGGCAAAAGAAACATGGACATTAGTTGTTTTTATCCTATTGTTTGCTTTATTTATTTGTTTGGTCATTGTCTTTTGCTAATGTCGGCTGTAAGGACCACTGAAATAACTTAAATCATTTGGCGAAGTGATATCGACATGTAATGCAGTCAAAACCTGCTGGAACTACTTCTATAATTGCACACATTATTCATCAATCAGATTCAAGCATTCAACAATAGTATAACAGATAAATAAATTGTTTACTTAAATAGAAATATACATATTACAAAGCATTAACTGGCAATTTTTTTGCATATCAGCTGAAAAAAAACCTGCCTACTTTCTGCTGCAAATTAAATGTTTTAAATACATCAAACTATTGATCTGGATGAAAGATTACACTCTAAAAAATGCTGTGTTAAAAACAACCCAAGTTGGGTTGAAACTGGACAAACTCAGTGAATGGGTTAAACTTTAAACTTTAAAAATTACTTTAAAAAATTTAAAATTAAAAATCAGACACATAATTACTAGAGGCAACAATAATAATCAAAAGGTGAACATTTATTAATAAGCAATTTAATGTTTATTGTTTAATTATTATTCATTAAACGTATTAATAAATGTTCATTTCCGGGTTAATTTTAAGCAAGCAATACACTAATTTTTAAAGATAAAAAATTTTAGGTTAAAAATTAGGTTAAAAGTACCCATCCGCTGGGTTAAAGCAACCCATTCACTGGCATAAAGCAACCCATTCACTGAGTTAAAAGTACCCATCCGTTGGGTTAAAGCAACGCATTTACTGAGTTAAAAGTACCCATCCGTTGGGTTAAAGCAACCCATTCACTGAGTTAAAAGAACCCATTCACTGGCTTAACGCAACCCAATCACTGGGTTAAAAGAACCCATTCACTGGCTTAAAGAAACCCATTCACTGGGTTAAAAGTACCCATCCGTTGGGTTAAAGCCATGCATTCACTGGGTTAAAAGAACCCATTCACTGGCATAAAGCAACCCATTCACTGAGTTAAAAGTACCCATCCGTTGGGTTAAAGCAACGCATTTACTGAGTTAAAAGTACCCATCCGTTGGGTTAAAGCAACCCATTCACTGAGTTAAAAGAACCCATTCACTGGCTTAACGCAACCCAATCACTGGGTTAAAAGAACCCATTCACTGGCTTAAAGAAACCCATTCACTGGGTTAAAAGTACCCATCCGTTGGGTTAAAGCCATGCATTCACTGGGTTAAAAGAACCCATTCACTGGCATAAAGCAACCCATTCACTGAGTTAAAAGTACCCATCCGTTGGGTTAAAGCAACGCATTTACTGAGTTAAAAGTACCCATCCGTTGGGTTAAAGCAACCCATTCACTGAGTTAAAAGAACCCATTTACTGGCTTAAAGCAACCCATTCACTGGATTTAAAGTACCCATCCGTAGGGTTAAAGCCATGCATTCACTGAGTTAAAAGTACCCATCCGTTGGGTTAAAGCAACGTATTCACTGGGTTCGAACAACCCATCCACTGGGTTAAAAGTACCCATCCGTTAGGTTAAAGCAACCCATTCACTGGCTTAAAGCAACCCATTCACTGGCTTAAAGCAACCCATTCACTGGGTTAAAAGTACCTATGCGTTGGGTTAAAGCCACGCATTCACTGGGTTTAAAGAACCCATTCACTGGCTTAAAGCAACCCTTTCACTGGGTTAAAAGTACCCATCCGTTGAGTTAAAGCAACGTATTCACTGGGTTCGAACAACTCATCTACTGGGTTTGTCCAGTTTCAACCCAACTTGAGTTGTTTTTAATCCAGCATTTTTTAGAGTAGCTGTCAATGTGAGTATGGTGTCCAGAACATGCTGCTTATGAATCAAATCTTGGAAACACAATGTTTCATATGCACTAAACAAGTGATTAAATACAGCAGACAGGATACACTGAGCAGGTGGTGGCCACTTGTTCCTCTCACACTCCGCCCTTAGCGCTACTCATCGTTTGCACCTCGTAAGCAGCTGATTTCCCCATTCTCCTTTCATCTGCTTGTCAGCTGATATCCTCAAACAAAGGCCTCTTAAATGAAACAACAAAGTTTCAAAGCTGTGACACAACACAGATTCCACCACACACCATTTGATGCACTTGATGAACCGAGGCGAATTCGAGGAATGAATCTGGCTTCCCATAATCATTTTGGTCTGCATGGCTGAATGCCTTACAGCAGTATTTATTCTGATTAGACAGTTGCTAATTGTGAATTATGTATCCTTCCCTGTTGCTTTAAGTAATAGCCTATGGCAATTCCAATTCCTAGAAAACCAAGAATCATTCCTGTTAGCCAGTAATATTTTGGCTTCATCAGATTTTGAGGGGAAAAATCATGTTTTCAGCATTCTACCAAAATAGTCACGTGTTTAACTACACTCTAAAAATGCTGGGTTGAAAACAACCCAAGTTGGGTAGAAAATGGACAAACCCAGTGATTGGTTATTTTAAGTAGTTGGGTTAAATGATTTCCCAACATGCTGGGTAGTTTTATTTAACTCAACTATTGTTTAAAAGTGACTATATTGCTGGCTTAAAATGAACCCAAATAGTTTGGAAATTAAAAATGAGACACATAATTACTAGAGCCAACCATAATAATCAAAATGTTTTTATACATTTATTAATAAATGTTTATTGTTTAATTAGTATTCATTAAACTCATTTATTGTTAACTTATATTGTTATGTTAATTTATAACATACTTTATGTTTATTTTTGAGTGAGTAATACAATCATTTTTAAACAATAGTTGAGTTAAATAAAACTACCCAGCAGGTTGGGCAAACATTTAACCCAACCTCTGACAACCCAATCGCTGGGCTAAAACAACCCAACCACTGGGCTAAAACAACCCAACCACTGGGCTAAAACACAACCGCTTGGTAAAACAACCCATTCAATGGGCTAAAACAACCCAACCACTGGGCTAAAACAAACTATTCAATAGGCTAAAACAACCCAACCACTGGGCTAAAACAACCTATTCAATGGGCTAAAACAAACTATTCAATAGGCTAAAACAACCCAACCACTGGGCTAAAACAACCTTTTCACTGGGCTAAAACAACTCATTCAATGGGCTAAAACAACCCATTCACTGGGCTAAAACAAACTATTCAATAGGCTAAAACAACCCAACCACTGGGCTAAAACAACCTATTCAATGGGCTAAAACAAACTATTCAATAGGCTAAAACAACCCAACCACTGGGCTAAAACAACCTTTTCACTGGGCTAAAACAACTCATTCAATGGGCTAAAACAACCCATTCACTGGGCTAAAACAACCCAACCACTGGGCTAAAACAACCCATTCAATGGGCTAAAATAACCGAACCACTGGGCTAAAACAACCCATTCAATGGGCTAAAACAACCGAACCACTGGGCTAAAACAACCTATTCACTGGGCTAAAACAACCCATTCAATGGGCTAAAACAACCCAACCACTGGGCTAAAACAACCTATTCACTGGGCTAAAACAACCCATTCAATGGGCTAAAACAACCCAACCACTGGGCTAAAACAACCCATTCAATGGGCTAAAACAACCCAACCACTGGGCTAAAACAACCCAACCACTGGGCTAAAACAACCCAACCGCTTGGTTAAACCAACCCATTCACTGGGCTAAAACAATCCAACCACTGGGCTAAAACAACCCAACCGCTTGGTTAAACCAACCCATTCACTGGGCTAAAACAACCCAACCACTGCCTTAAAACAACCTATTCAATGGGCTAAAACAAACTATTCAATAGGCTAAAACAACCCAACCACTGGGCTAAAACAACCTTTTCACTGGGCTAAAACAACTCATTCAATGGGCTAAAACAACCCATTCACTGGGCTAAAACAACCCAACCACTGGGCTAAAACAACCCATTCAATGGGCTAAAACAACCTATTCACTGGGCTAAAACAACCCATTCAATGGGCTAAAACAACCCAACCACTGGGCTAAAACAACCCATTCAATGGGCTAAAACAACCCAACCACTGGGCTAAAACAACCCAACCACTGGGCTAAAACAACCCAACCGCTTGGTTAAACCAACCCATTCACTGGGCTAAAACAATCCAACCACTGGGCTAAAACAACCCAACCGCTTGGTTAAACCAACCCATTCACTGGGCTAAAACAACCCAACCACTGCCTTAAAACAACCCAACCACTGGGCTAAAACCACCCATTCATTTTTTAGAGTGTATTAGGAATGCATATTGGTCAAGCTCGGGGACTATAATAATTATGGGTAGATTGTTCAGAAACTGGCGAAAGTGGGTAAGTGTGTCCACACTTTTGACTGGTAATGTAGATAGTTATCCCAAAATGTTAAGAATGTAAATGTTAAACAATAATGAGCTCTTCTTAGATAGTATATGTCCCTTATGCCGTCATACAATTCTTGAAACAATAGAAAAACAATTATTGATAAATAGAATGTTTTGATTATTAAGAACATGAATTTCCTGAAAATGGTCTCAATGGAATTGTGGTCTTTTTTGGAAGTTGAGAAAGTACATACTAAACAGGTGACTCCAAGGACATGGCAACTGAAGAAAATTGTAGATTAATAAATAAATAACTATAGTTTAACATGATTTACACGTATGATTAGAGGCAGTTTAGCCAAGTCTATATCATAATCTAAAAATATGTTGAGGTTTTTATCCTTTTTTTTTTTGTTATTGTGGACGTTGATTACTTTGCACTGAGGATATGATAAATGTAATGCATGTATCAATAAAAAGATGTGTAAAATATAAAATAGCATTTTTAATGTCTATTATATCTGTTTAAGTGATGAAGACCTAAATACATAATTTAAGCCATTTCTTATTTTATAGAGTAAGTAAATCACAGAAACAGAAAAGTCACTGCATAACAGGAACGACTGTAGAAAGTGAAGTATGAATGAGCACCCACCTGCGAGGATGGCGGGATTATTCTGCCCTCCTTCCGGCTTGACCCACAGCTCCACAGTGAACCGGGAACGAGGGAGCTCTACCCCGGATGCAGGGTTGACCTTCAGTTGCTCTGCCTGACCGCTGAAATACACAGCTGTCATCCACTTCTCAGGCACATCGCGTTCATCAGCCCTCCACCGCTCCCCAGGTGTGCTCTGCAGCCCTTCCTGCTCCCCGGAGTACTCGCCACTGTCTTTAGTGTAGTCGACATGGGTGTCCTGCGTATCCTTGATGGACTCCGTGCTCCGTGCAACCCTTCTTAGTGAGCTGTCTATCAAATCACCATCCTGTTCTGTCTGTAAATGGTGTCCTTTTAAAAGGGATTTACGGGGTAACTTGGAGGATCCAGGAGCAATGTGTGATTGTTTGCCTTCTTTCTTCCTAATGAAAGTCTCGTCTTGTACTTTATATGTTCCCTTCTCATTACTATCCCAGTTAGTTAATTCAACCGCATCACTAGAGCTGCACTCACCTGAACACGACCTCACAGTTTTAGTTTTTCTGAAGTGCAGGTCTATGAAGCGAGCGTACCTTCCAGTGATGCCCACTAGGGGGTAATGCTGCGCCGTGGAGCGCGGCGGCCGCTTGCGCGCGATAGAGCCGCACTGCTCTCCGGCCAGTGCCCGGTCCGCTCTCTGTGCCACTGTCCGCTTATACCTCAGGCTATGATCTGACCGAGCGCTGCTCAGCGCACACGTGTAAAACACTGCAAGAATTACAGCCAGTAGTCTAAAAAACATCATCTTATTGAGGAGATAGTGACGCTTTCAAAGCGCGGACATTTGATGGTTTTGAATTGCACTTTGGAGGGCAGATCGCCTAATATCGTTTAAATTATTTTAATACAGTCTTTAAGTTACAATTGGTGTGGTTTTATTTATTTTTTTACAGTTTGAAAATAATTTGGTCGAAATTGTCAGTGCATGAAGGTGGACAGTCAGCTAATAATGAGTAAACTGTTTACTTTAAGTCTTTCCTCCCTCCTTTTTACAGCTCCAAACATAACATCTCGTGTCATGGATCTCCTCTGCACGCGCGCCGACTGCGTAAAAGTCATTCACTTATCGCTCATTTACGCGCGCCATAATCCATCCTCATTGTGGTCGGATTAAAGCGATACTATCGCGCTTGATTGCAGACTTGCATCGCTTGCTGTAAGTGCAGTGTAAGGCTGTTTGAAGAGATGTAACGCCGGATAGAGGTTATGTGAGGTTGCCACCTTTCACCGGCGCGCAATGGGTCGCGTCCAAATGCTCGCGGTCACACTTCGTCCCTCGAATAAACCAGAAAATTGAGATTTATTCTAACAGTGTTTCAGATGTCAGGGAAGCTGTGAAAGTCCGTTTAAAAGGATTTTATTTTCACAAAATATGGATCAATATCCAAGCACGTGAAGGTACTTTGTCTTTTTGTCGTGGATCACCTTGAGCTGGTGCGGAGACTCCTCTTGTGTCTATATTCCCAGGCTCAGTCCCGCTGTATGCGCGCTCCACATCTCCACATCAGATCAAACTAACGCGCTAAACGTTTTATCTGTTTCCTGCAGCCTGACATCACAAACCCAGCCCCTAGCCCAGCCATTAGGAAAGGAAACTTCACCCAGGTCCAACCCAACCCTCTCACTTTCTCCCCCAGTGCCATTGACATCTCGCCGCTACACCTACTGCAGTAATGCACGAGACAGCACATCTGCCTGACATGTGAAGCAGGGCTGAGACGAGTGCGGGATGTGTATACACTGGGAAACAAGGATGACCAATTCCAGAACTCTCTCTCTCTCTCTCGTGGAGAAGTTAACAGCAGCGGGGAAGCAAACAGTCAGGTCTCTTCATTTGAACAACTATTGCATTAAAATGCATGGTAACACTTTATTTCACAGTGTCCTACATGTGCTTATCACAAAATGATGCATAAGTACACCTTAAACCTAACCTTATAGTAAGACATGTAGTTCATTAATATCACTCAGTACTCAAATAGATATTTACACAGTAACAGTGACACCTGGAACAAATGAGTAAAGCAGTATTAACATTAACTACTTCTAACAAGCAACTCTGATTAATAAATTACTAAGTAATAGTGCTGAGTCGACTAGCACAAACTACTAAATACAGGTTCATAATAAATGCGAGTAATGCATAATGTATAATTAATTCATTAAAGTGAAGGTAATGATAACCTAGTAATGACTGAAGTGTTACTCCATCCTTCAGAAGGAACTGCTAGTGATTCAGATCATCATAACTCTGTAGTAACTTTTTGTTTTGTTTTAAATTAATCTTTAATATAAAAATACAAATTGCAAAGTTTAACAACTGTCCCAAAAGTATTTATTACTTTTGGGACAGTTGTTAAACTTTGCAATTTGTATTTTTATATTAAAGATTAATTTTAGATACTAAAATTGTGATTAATAATCTAAACTGCTTAATTTTTAATTTTTAGAGCGTTAATCTTAATTTTTAGAGCGTTTCTTAACTTATTGCATCATACATTTTACATGTCATTTCGTTAAACATGAGTAAACTAGTTATCCAGTGATTATTAGCTGTTAATAAGTACAATATTCTTGTGTAAAGCATTAATATTTGGAAGGAATTACCCATTTCTACACGACTCACATGCAGGTCACTGAACACCATTCAGCCTCTAGATCATAATGATATGTTCACATGTATCACAAACTAATTCAGTATCCATAATCTATCATTTATGTCTGTGATATAATATACAGTGAAAATTCACATACTACTATACGCCCCCGGAGCCCATCCTGCGTCTCACGGGTATATCTGGGGCAATAGCCAACAATACATTGTATGGGTCAAAATTATCAATTTTTCTTTGATGCCAAAAATCATTAGGATATTAAGATCATGTTCCATGAAGATATTTTGTAAATGTACATATCAGAAATGTATTATTAGTAGTAATATGCATTGATAAGGACTTCATTTGGACAACTTTAAAGGAGATTTTCTCAATATTTAGATTTTTTTGCACCCTCAGATTCCAGATTTTCAAATATTGTCCTATCCTAACAAACCATACATCAATGGAGAGATGATTTACTCAGCTTTAGATCATCTGGACAGCTCAATTTCACAACACTGACCCTTAGGACTGGATTTGAGCTGTCACTTATCAAGTAAACTCATAATGCAAGTCGACTTAAATTACTAGTGTGTTTTTTTCTTTCTGTGTATGATTTGTGTAGTTATTTCAGTCTTGCTCCAGTCATATGCAGTTATAGGGAAATCGTAGTAGTGTTATCATCATAACTACTTTAAGTGGAGATTCAGACATGATTAATAGTTTAAAATTAATCATGTTTTTGATTATGTTTGTGAATAAACGGCACATTCTTTTCTGAGTATTTCAAAGGCAGCTCTACAGCTTGAGTAATGTCCTCTTTCCTCTCATGTAAAGAACCTCAAATGATAGAGAAAAGCTTATATATAGCCATCTTGCTCTGTTCAGAATCATGGAGTGCCATTGTATAAGCACTTTGAACTACTTACATTGATCCAAAAATATCCAGGAATTCACACTTTCAGCTGAGGGTTCAAACAAGTCAAACTGAGTATCTTTACTGTTTTGTACGGTGAATAATAGCCCTGACCGGCATTCAGCACTGCAGGTGCATATGGAGCGATGTGACTTGCAAATGAGTAGATTTGTGATCGCACAACAACTCCGCAACCACGTACAACGCCTCACCCCGCAATGGTCAAAAAGTTAGACATGCTGCTGTTTAATTTCCGAAACGTACCAGTTTTTGTCAGGCTCAATTTGCAAACGGCCCTGACTTGGGGTAACTGGCAGTTACGGCAGGGGCCCCTTCAGGGGTAGAAAGGGCCCTAACAGTGGGAGGTAAGAATTCCGCAACCAGCCCAAGGATCTGCCTGCAAAACATTCAGCTTTTTTGTATCAAAGTGCTTTGAGACACAGCTGCAACTGTGTAAAAAAAAAAAAAGTGAATGGTCGCTCCCGGGCCTCACCCCCCACTGCAAAGGACCTCTAAGAGATTATCCTTCATTTGAGGCTGCCCTACCCCGATCCAATTGTAAATGACCAGAAACGCAATGGGAAAATCCATCCTGATGTGCTGGACACATAAGAAGGAGCCTAGCAAAGTCCAAAGGCAATCCCTCCTTCCCTTATCAGCAGAGGTAGAAAAATAAATCCGTTGCAGATATTTACTATTTCAACCAGTGACAAAACTGTTATTCTATCACTTTGGACACACAACTAACTTCCATAATTCCTCAGAATAGATATTTGAAAAGATACAGTGAGGGAAGCAGGTGTGCACTGTATGAACTATTACGTCATTTCCTAGTTAGTCATGGCTGGCTCGGCTTTAACACCGGATTATTCTGAGTGAGCATCTGACGGGGATTTTTTCTTTATTTCCCTTCCTTATGTTCTAGTTATGCATCAAAAACATGTCTCGGTGGATTCGACCGCGCTGCAGAGGGAGTTGTCGCTGTTCATCTTCAACAACCACTTTTCTTGATGCTGTGAAAATGAATAAAAAGAAAATAAGGCTTTCGCCTTATATATAAAGTTTTGTGTGTTTCAACATTGTTAAAGGGTACATAACATATACACACACACACACATACAAAATGTGGAATGATTTTTTTGAAATGTGGGGACATTCCATAGGCGTAATGGTTTTTATACCGTATTTTCTCTCCCCCTACACTGCCCCTAACCCTACCCGTCACACACACACACACACACACACATGTTGTGTTTCCATGTTTTATGGGGACATTCCATAGCGTAATGCATTTTATACTGTACAAACCTAATTTTCTATCCCCCTACACTGCCCCTGCCCCTAAACCTACCCATCACACACACACACACACACACACACACACACACACACACACACACACACACACACACACACACACACACTGCCCCTGCCCCTAAACCTACCCATCACACACACACACACACACACACACACACACACACACACTGCCCCTAAACCTACCCATCACACACACACACACACACACACACACACACACACACACTGCCCCTATCCCTAAACCTACCCATCACACACACACACACACACACACACTGCCCCTAAACCTACCCATCACATCGTGATTTATAAGATGTTTTCCTCATGGGGACCAAAAAATGTCCCCACAAGGACAAGGATTTTGGATATTGCCATCTTTGTGGGGACATTTTGTCCCCATACTGTAGGGATTACCAGTCCACACACACACACACACACACAGGCAAGTTTATTTATATAGCACATTTCATACACAATGGCAATTCAAAGTGCTTTACATGAGAAATAAGTGTGTAAGAATTAAAAATAAAAACAAGGATAATTAAAACAGTTGTAAAGAGAATTTAAAAACCACACACATACACACATACACACACATGTTGGTGTTGTTCACATTATATGCACTTATGCGCCGATTGCCATCAAAACACACACATTTGCTGCAGTTTCACTCTCCGCCTGAGGATCCCACTCATGACTGGGAACAAACACACACACCTGCAGAGCTCAGGGAACACACACTGCATCCACTGTTCCCTTAACGCTGGGTTATTTGGGAAGCTGAACAAAGAGATCTTTCCCTCACACACACACTTCTTTAGTGACATTGATGATCTCGTGTCTAAAAACACAACGGCAGCGCCGCCGACGGCTCCCGTAACCCCAACCAAGCTCGCTGATGGACACGCTCTAGCACTGTGTGTGTGTGTGTGTGTGTGTGTGTGTGTGTGTGTGTGTGTGTGTGTGTGTGTGTGTGTGTGTGTGTGTGTGTGTGTGTGTGCTCATCCAGGAGAAGTGCCCATATAAGGAGTTCCACCCTTTATGACGTCATACAGGGCCATACTCTAAAAAAGTTTCTGAAACTTGTGTGACTAATTTTGAAAGTTTGTCTATGTTTATCATGAGAATCAACTTTTTAACATAATTTTAGGCAGAATGCATGAAACAGCATGAACTCCCCTTTACTTTAAAGGGCACCTATTATGCCCCTTTTTGCAAGATGTAATATGTCTCAGGTGTCCCCAGAGTGTGCCTGTGATGATTTAGATCAACTAGATTCCTAACAGATCATTTTATATACCATTTTGAAAATGCCATTCAGAAAAAATGAGCTGTTCAGTGTGTTTCCCCTTACATGCAAATGAGCTGCTGCTCCCCACCCAGAGGGCAGAGCCTTCACAGCTCGTTCATAGTTTGTGAACACCAGAACACGCAAATGAAAACTGAAACATGATATCTGTGTGTTTTGATGATCATCTCTATCACAGACATGTTCATGTGACATAGCAGTTCTTCATCATTATGAAATATTATCATCTGCATGCGTTTTAAAGCCTTATCACTCTCAACTTAAACACACACATATGCCCCTGACGCATGCGCACAGAGCTGATGTCAGCACATCCGGGAGTAGTCATTAAACTAGTTCTCTTCCATATTTTATTGTGATTAAACTGCCAAATGCTCACAAGGTAATGTCAGAAACACGAAACACACAAAACACGAAACAGACAAAACAGTTGGTTGTGCCTGTGCACGTATGCAGTTACAGAAATCTTGTGTGTATATTACATCCATCGGTCGTTACTAAAATAAATGCGATGTAATACAGTATGTACTGCTCTATCTGCTGTGAATATGAACCGAACAACAGAAAATCACTCACTGCTCTTGACTGACTGAACTTAGCTTTAATAAGAACACATTTCTTACTTGAACAGCTCAGCTATGAGGGCGGGGTCTGTGCTAGTATGTCAGTGTCCATCAACATGTGTGGGCGGGGCCTCTGCAGTGTGACGTCACACTGCAGGAATCTGCAAATGGCTTGTGCTGAGACACTGATTATGATTTATAGGGATTTAAAAAGAAGGAGTGAGTGGATTTTTACTATTATAGGGTGGTTGTGCACACACACTGCCAACACACATTTATGTTCAAACACCTTATAAAAGTGAATTTTACATAATAGTTGCCCTTTAAATAAAGTGGCATTGTCTCATAGTATTTGCCTTTAGTATTGTCTCATAAAAGGACTTTGATGGCATAATATCTGTAAGTGCATCATACCTGTTTTATATGCTTGTATTTATATGACAGTGTGTTTGCATATGTGTGTGTTGGCAGGCGGGAGGCGGACAGCTGGGAGTTGTTACTCATATTCCTGTGTTGTCCATTAATATCAAAAGCAGACATCTGATCCAATTAAAGTGGCTAATGTTTTAAAAGATTTAATTTTGTCATTGTTTTTAGGATCATTGGTTCTTCAATCCAAGCAAATAATCAGTTTGTCTCAAATTAAATGATACGCTTTTACAGTAACATAAAATCAATCAAGGCTATCCATTTAGCCAGAGATTAACAACAGAACTCATAATTCCTTTGCTTTATAATAACAAAGACATGAATTCAGCATAGTAATAGCAAACTAACAGTGGTGTATTTTACCACTTTCCCTCCAAAAGACACATTGTTCTCCACAGTGGCGGATCAGTCAAGTATCTCCAATATATTTCAAGTATATTATCAGTTAAAAGGGGTTCATTTATCCCTTTAGAGCCATAACAGAAGCACTAGAGATATATAAATGTTTGAAATGGCAACCACAGTTAGCCCATTTGTAATTGAGACACAGTGCTGGCCAATGTGAGCAGACACAACTCATTTACAGACATTTTGCCCGATCCCCTCCCATGAGGGCTTATCCATTTGGAATTTAAGTTGGCTTTAAGCGCTTCTGTTAACTGTGTTAACAACGCCAGCTATTGGAGCTTCATTTCCAAAGAGATATAAGTAAAGAACATCTGAATCAACAAAAGTAAGTGTCGGAGGGCTTTGAAGTGTTCTCCATTAAGGAGGTCAGGAAGGGAGAGCAGTGCTGTAATTAACTCAGAAAATGATCTGTGCTGCCAAAAGAACATATAATAGTGGAGTACAGTATCAGCAAAGCTCATCTTTGATATGGTTCCCTGTTAAATATATATTAGAAGATTATTTCTACATGTGTCCTTCAGTCAAATTAATGTGTTCTGCAAGCCATCCAGTAAATCTGATAGCCTAAAATGAAAGGTTACACTGTTAATAAAGTCGATGAAAATAGGGCAACAATATGTAGGAATTTTCCATAGTTGTATTATTATTTTTAGTTTTAAATTAGTTTTACCTGTATTTTAAATTACAGATTGCATTGTGTTGTGCTTTAGATTTAAAGAGGTATTAGTTCACCCAAAAGCAAAAATTCTGTCCTGAATTTCACACCCTCATGTCGGTCCAAATCTGTAAGACTTTCGTTCATCTTGAAAACACAAGTAAAGATCTTTTTTATGAAATCTGAGAGCTTTATGGCCCTCCACAGACTATGCAACTACCACTTTAACACTTCAAATAGTTCATAAAGAGATTGTAAATCTAATCCATATGAATTAGTCCAAATTTTCTAAAGAGACTCAATCTATACCAAACTATATTCATAATGATGATTATTGAATTTTGGCTTTTAGTCACATATGAACGTTAAACAGCTAAGATAATCGGAAGACCAACCAAATTTGCCAGACACACGTGAATGAATCTCATTGGTTCTTGAGAAGCTCAAACGTGCTGCTTAACACGAGAATGAACCTCATTGGCTCTTGAGAAGCTCAAACGTGATGCAAACACGAATGAACCTCATTGGTTCTTACTGAAGCTCAAATGTGATGAATACAAGAATGAACCTCATTGGTTCTTGAGAAGCTCAAACGTGATGCGTAACACAAGATAAAACCTCATTGGTTCTTACTGAAGCTCAAACGTGCTGCGTAACACGAGAATGAACCTCATTGGATCTTGAGAAGCTCAAACGTGCTGCGTAACACGAGAATGAACCTCATTGGTTCTTGAGAAGCTCAAACGTGATGCATAACACGAGAATGAACCTCATTGGCTCTTGAGAAGCTCAAACGTGCTGTGTAACACCAGAATGAACCTCATTGGTTCTTACTGAAGCTCAAATGTGATGCGTAACACAAGAATGAACCTCATTGGTTCTTACTGAAGCTCAAACGTGATGCGAAACATGAGAATGAACCTCATTGGTTCTTACTGAAGCTCAAACGTGCTGCATAACACAAGAATGAACCTCATTGGTTCTTACTGAAGCTCAAACGTGATGCGTAACACGAGAATGAACCTCATTGGTTCTTGAGAAGCTCAAATGAATGCGTAACACAAGAATGAACCTCATTGGTTTTTGAGAAGCTCAAACGTGATGCGTAACACGAGAATGAACCTCATTGGTTTTGAGAAGCTCAAACGTGCTGCGAAACATAAGAATGAACCTCATTGGTTCTTACTGAAGCTCAAACGTGCTGCCTAACACGAGAATGAACCTCATTGGATCTTGAGAAGCTCAAACGTGATGCGAATACAAGAATGAACCTCATTGGATCTTGAGAAGCTCAAACGTGATGCGTAACACGAGAATGAACCTCATTGGTTCTTGAGAAGCTCAAACGTGATGCGTAACACAAGAAAGAACCTCATAGGTTCTTACTGAAGCTCAAACGTAATGCGCAGCACAAGATAGAACCTCATTGGTTCTTAATGAAGCTCAAACGTGCGAAACATGAGAATGAACCTCATTGGATCTTGAGAAGCTCAAACGCGTGCTGCGTAACACGAGAATGAACCTCATTGGTTCTTGAGAAGCTCAAAAGTGATGTGTAACACGAGAATGAACCTCATTGGATCTTGAGAAGCTCAAACGTGCTGCGTAATACAAGAATGAACCTCATTGGATCTTGAGAAGCTCAAACGTGCTGCGTAACACAAGAATGAACCTCATTGATTTTTGAAAAGCTCAAACGTGCTGCGTAACACCAGAATTAACCTCATTGGATCTTAAGAAGCTCAAATGTGCTGAACACCAGAATGAACCTCATTGGATCTTTAGAAGCTCAAACGTGCTGTTTAACAGGAAAATGAACCTCAATGGTTCTTGAGAAGCTCAAACGTGCTATTTAACAGGAGAATGAACCTCACTGGTTCTTGAGAAGCTCAAACGTGATGCGTAACCCGAGAATGAACCTCATTGGATCGTAAGAACCTCAAACGTGATGTGTAACCCGAGAATGAACCTCATTGGATCTTTAAAAGCTCAAACGTGATGCGTAATACCAGAATGATCCTCATTGGATCTTTAGAAGCTCAAACGTGAACCCTTTATTGGTTAATGAACCCTTTAATGAACCCTTTATTGGTTCAAGAGAAGCTCAAATGTGATGCGTAACACCAGAATGAACCTCATTGGATCTTTAGAAGCTCAAACGTGCTGTTTAACAGGAAAATGAACCTCAATGGTTCTTGAGAAGCTCAAACGTGATGCGTAACTCCGAGAATGAACCTCATTGGATCGTAAGAACCTCAAACGTGATGTGTAACCCGAGAATGAATCTCATTGGTTCTTGAGAAGCTCAAACGTGATGCGTAACACCAGAATGAACCTCATTGGATCTTTAGAAGCTCAAACGTGCTGTTTAACACAAGAATGAACCTCATTGGTTCTTGAGAAGCTCAAACGTGATGCGTAACACGAGAATGAACCTCATTGGTTCTTACTGAAGCTCAAACGTGATGCGTAACACAAGAATGAACCTCATTGGTTCTTACTGAAGCTCAAACGTTATGCGTAACACGAGAATGAACCTCATTGGATCTTGAGAAGCTCAAACGTGATGCGTGAATATGAGAATGAACCTAATTGGTTCTTACTGAAGCTCAAATGTGATGCGAAACACAAGAATGAACCTCATTGGTTCTTACTGAAGCTCAAACGTGATGAACACAAGAATGAACCTCATTGGTTCTTACTGAAGCTCAAACGTGATAGGAAACATGAGAATGAACCTCATTGGTTCTTACTGAAGCTCAAACGCGTTGCGAAACACGAGAATGAACCTCATTGGTTCTTGAGAAGCTCAAATGAATGCGTAATACGAGAAAGAACCTCATTGGTTCTTACTGAAGCTCAAACATTATGCGTAACACGAGAATGAACCTGAAAAGCTCAAATGTGATTCGTAACACAAGATAGAACCTCATGTGTTCTTACTGAAGCTCAAACGTGCTGTGAAACACGAGAGTGAACCTCATTGGTTCTTGAGAAGCTCAAACGTGCTGCGAAACACGAGAATGAACCTCATTGGTTCTTGAGAAGTTCAAACGTGCTGCGAATAACGAGAATGAACCTCATTGGTTCTTGAAAAGCTCAAACGTGATCCAGAATACAAGAATGAACCTCATTGGTTCTTGAAAAGCTCAAACGTGATCCGAATACACAAGAATGAACCTCATTGGTTCTTGAGAAGCTCAAACGTGCTGCGAAACACGAGAATGAACCTCATTGGATCTTGAGAAGCTCAAACGTGCTGCGAAACACGAGAATGAACCTCATTGGTTCTTGAGAAGTTCAAACGTAATGCGTAACACGAGAATGAACCTCATTGGTTCTTGAAAAGCTCAAACGTGATCCGTAACACAAGAATGAACCTCATTGGTTCTTGAGAAGCTCAAACGTGATGCGTAACACGAGAATGAACCTCATTGGTTCTTGAAAAGCTCAAACGTGATCCAGAATACAAGAAAGAACCTCATTGGTTCTTGAGAAGTTCAAACGTAATGCGTAACACAAGAATGAACCTCATTGGTTCTTGAAAAGCTCAAACGTGATGCGTAACACAAGAAAGAACCTCATTGGATCTTGAGAAGTTCAAACTTGCTGCTTAACACGAGAATGAACCTCATTGGTTCTTACTGAAGCTCAAACGTGCAGCTTAACACAAGAATGAACCTCATTGGTTCTTACTGAAGCTCAAACGTAATGCGCAGCACAAGATAGAACCTCATTGGTTTTTGAAAAGCTCAAACGTGCTGTGAAACAGAATGAACCTCATTGGTTCTTGAGAAGTTCAAATGTAATGCCTAACACGAGAATGAAACTCATTGGTTCTTGAAAAGCTCAAAAGTGATCCGAACACAAGATTGAACCTCAGTGGTTCTTGAGAAGCTCAAACGTAATGCATAACACAAGAATGAACCTCATTGGTTCTTACTGAAGCTCAAACGTGCTACCTAACACGAGAATGAACCTCATTGGTTCATGAGAAGCTCAAACGTAATGCGTAACACAAGAATGATTCTCTTTGGTTCTTACTGAAGCTCAAACGTGCTGCGAAACATAAGAATGAACCTCATTGGTTCTTGAAAAGGTCAAACGTAAACATAAGAATGAACCTCACTGGTTCTTACTGAAGCTCAAACGTGCTGCGTAACACAAGATAGAACCTCATTGGTTCTTGAGAAGCTCAATCGTGCTGCATAACACAAGAATGATTCTCATTGGTTCTTACTGAATCTCAAACGTGCTGTGAAACACGAGAATGATTCTCATTGGTTCTTACTGAATCTCAAACGTGCTGTGAAACACGAGAGTGAACCTCATTGGTTCTTGAGAAGCTCAAACATAAACACAAGAATGAACCTCATTGGTTCTTACTGAAGCTCAAACATAATGCGAATACAAGAATGAACCTCATTGGTTCTTGAGAAGCTCAAACATAATGCGAACACAAGAATGAACTCTCATTGGTTCTTGAGAAGCTCAAACATAATGCGTAACACAAGAATGAACCTCATTGGTTTTTACTGAGGCTCAAACGTGCTGTGAAACACAAGAATGATTCTCATTGGTTCTTACTGAATCTCAAACGTGCTGTGAAACACGAGAATGACCCTCATTGGTTCATGAGAAGCTCAAACGTAATGCGTAACACAAGAATGAACCTCATTGGTTCTTACTGAAGCTCAAACGTGCTGCGAAACACAAGAATGAACCTCATTGGTTCTTGAAAAGGTCAAACGTGCTGCGAAAAATAAGAATGAACCTCATTGGTTCTTACTGAAGCTCAAACGCTCAAGCGTGCTGAACTCAAGATAGAACCTCATTGGTTCTTACTGAAGCTCAAACGTGCTGCGTAACACAAGATAGAACCTCATTGGTTCTTGAGAAGTTCAAACATAATGCGTTACTCAAGAATGAACCTCATTGGTTCTTACTGAAGCTCAAACGTACTAAACACGAGAATGAACCTCATTGGTTCTTGAGAAGCTCAAACGTAATGTGTAACACAAGAATTAACCTCATTGGTTCTTACTGAAGCTCAAACGTGCTGTAACACCAGAATGAACTTCATTGGTTCTTACTGAAGCTCAAACGTGCTGCCTAACACGAGAATGAACCTCATTGGTTCTTGAGAAGTTCAAACGTAATGCGTAACACAAGAATGAACCTCATTGGTTCTTGAGAAGCTCAAACGTAATGCGTAACACAAGAATGAACCTCATTGGTTCTTACTGAAGCTCAAACGTGATGTACAAGAATGAACCTCATTGGTTCTTACTGAAGCTCAAACGTGCTGTGTAACACCAGAATGAACTTCATTGGTTCTTACTGAAGCTCAAACGTGCTGCCTAACACGAGAATGAACCTCATTGGTTCTTGAGAAGTTCAAATGTAATGCGTAACACGAGAATGAACCTCATTGGTTCATGAGAAGCTCAAACGTAATGCGTAACACAAGAATGATTCTCTTTGGTCCTTGAGAAGCTCAAACGTGCTGCGAAACATAAGAATGAACCTCACTGGTTCTTACTGAAGCTCAAACGTGCTGCCTAACACGAGAATGAAACTCATTGGTTCTTGAGAAGTTCAAATGTAATGCGTAACACGAGAATGAACCTCATTGGTCCTTGAGAAGCTCAAACGTGATGCGTAACATGAGAATGAACCTCATTGGATCTTGAGAAGCTCAAATGTAATGCGTAACACAAGAATGAACCTCATTGGTTCTTACTGAAGCTCAAACGCGCTGCGAAACACGAGAATGAACCTCATTGGTATTTGAGAAGCTCAAACGTAATGCGTAATACAAGAATGAACCTCATTGGTTCTTACTGAAGCTCAAACGTGCTGTGTAACACCAGAATGAACCTCATTGGTTCTTACTGAAGCACAAACATGCTTCAGAACATGAGAATGAACCTCATTGGTTCTTGAGAAGCTCAAACGACATCGTAACACGAGAATGAACCTCATTGGATCTTGAGAAGCTCAAACGCGTGCGTAACACGAGAATGAACCTCATTGGATCTTGAGAAGCTCAAAAGTGCTGCGTAACACCAGAATGAACCTTATTGGTTCTTGAGAAGCTCAAACGCAGCTTCAGAACACGAGAATGAACCTCATTGGTTCTTTCTGAAGCTCAAACGTCATGTGTAACACGAGAATGAACCTCATTGGATCTTGAGAAGCTCAAACGTGATGCGTAACACGAGAATGAACCTCATTGGATCTTTAGAAGTTTAAAGATGCTGCATAACACGAGAATGAACCTCATTGGTTCTTACTGAAGCTCAAACATGATGCGTAATACGAGAATGAACCTCATTGGTTCTTTACTGAAGCTCAAACGTGCTGTGTAACACGAGAATGAACCTCATTGGATCTTGAGAAGCTCAAACGTGATGCGTAACATAAGAGAGAACCTCATTGGTTCTTACTGAGGCTCAAACGTGATGCGTAACATGAGAATGAACCTCATTGGTTCTTGAGAAGCTCAAACGTGCTGCGTAACATAAGAGAGAACCTCAATGGATCTTGAGAAGCTCAAACGTGATGCGTAACATGAGAATGAACCTCATTGGATCTTGAGAAGCTCAAACGTGCTGCGTAACACGAGAATGAACCTCATTGGTTCTTGAGAAGCTCAAACGTGCTGCGTAACATAAGATAGAACCTCATTGGTTCTTACTGAAGCTCAAACGTGATGCGTAACATGAGAATGAACCTCATTGGATCTTGAGAAGCTCAAACGTGATGCGAATGAGAATGAACCTCATTGGATCTTGAGAAGCTCAAACGCGCTGCGTAACACGAGAATGAACCTCATTGGTTCTTGAGAAGCTCAAACGTGATGCGTAACACGAGAATGAACCTCATTGGATCTTGAGAAGCTCAAACGTGCTGCGTAACACAAGAATGAACCTCATTGGTCCTTGAGAAGCTCAAACGCGTAACACAAGAATGAACCTCATTGATTTTTGAAAAGCTCAAACGCAAGGCGTAACACCAGAATTAACCTCAATGGATCTTAAGAAGCTCAAATGTGCTGCGTAACACCAGAATGAACCTCATTGGATCTTTAGAAGCTCAAACGCGTGCTGTTTAACAGGAAAATGAACCTCAATGGTTCTTGAGAAGCTCAAACGTGCTGTTTAACAGGAAAATGAACCTCAATGGTTCTTGAGAAGCTCAAACGTGATGCGTAACACCAGAATGAACCTCATTGGATCGTAAGAACCTCAAACGTGATGTGTAACCCGAGAATGAACCTCATTGGATCTTTAGAAGCTCAAACGTGATGCGTAACCAGAATGATCCTCATTGGATCTTTAGAAGCTCAAACGTGAACCCTTTATTGGTTAATGAACCCTTTAATGAACCCTTTATTGGTTCAAGAGAAGCTCAAATGTGATGCGAACACCAGAATGAACCTCATTGGATCTTTAGAAGCTCAAACGTGCTGTTTAACAGGAAAATGAACCTCAATGGTTCTTGAGAAGCTCAAACGTGCTGTTTAACAGGAAAATGAACCTCAATGGTTCTTGAGAAGCTCAAACGTGATGCGTAACCGAGAATGAACCTCATTGGATCGTAAGAACTTCAAACGTGATGTGTAACCCGAGAATGAACCTCATTGGTTCTTGAGAAGCTCAAACGTGATGCGAACACCAGAATGAACCTCATTGGATCTTTAGAAGCTCAAACGTGCTGTTTAACACGAGAATGAACCTCATTGGTTCTTGAGAAGCTCAAACGTGATGCGTAACGAGAATGAACCTCATTGGTTCTTGAGAAGCTCAAACGTGATGCGTAACACGAGAATGAACCTCATTGGATCTTGAGAAGCACAAACATGCTTCGAACATGAGAATGAACCTCATTGGTTCTTGAGAACCTCAAACGTACATCGAACACGAGAATGAACCTCATTGGATCTTGAGAAGCTCAAACGCTCAAGCTGCGTAACACGAGAATGAACCTCATTGGATCTTGAGAAGCTCAAACGTGATGCGTAACACGAGAATGAACCTCATTGGTTCTTGAGAAGCTCAAACGTGCTTCGTAACACGAGAATGAACCTCATTGGTTCTTTCTGAAGCTCAAACGTCATGTGTAACACGAGAATGAACCTCATTGGATCTTCAGAAGCTCAAACGTGATGCGTAACACGAGAATGAACCTCATTGGATCTTTAGAAGTTTAAAGATGCTGCATAACACGAGAATGAACCTCATTGGTTCTTACTGAAGCTCAAACATGATGCGTAATACGAGAATGAACCTCATTGGTTCTTTACTGAAGCTCAAACGTGCTGTGTAACACGAGAATGAACCTCATTGGATCTTGAGAAGCTCAAACGTGATGCGTAACATAAGAGAGAACCTCATTGGTTCTTACTGAGGCTCAAACGTGATGCGTAACATGAGAATGAACCTCATTGGTTCTTGAGAAGCTCAAACGTGCTGCGTAACATAAGATAGAACCTCAATGGATCTTGAGAAGCTCAAACGTGATGCGTAACATGAGAATGAACCTCATTGGATCTTGAGAAGCTCAAACGTGCTGTGAACACGAGAATGAACCTCATTGGTTCTTGAGAAGCTCAAACGCTGCGTAACATAAGATAGAACCTCATTGGTTCTTACTGAAGCTCAAACGTGATGCGTAACATGAGAATGAACCTCATTGGATCTTGAGAAGCTCAAACGTGATGCGTAACATGAGAATGAACCTCATTGGATCTTGAGAAGCTCAAACGTGCTGCGAACACGAGAATGAACCTCATTGGTTCTTGAGAAGCTCAAAAGTGATGTGTAACACGAGAATGAACCTCATTGGATCTTGAGAAGCTCAAACGTGCGTAACAAGAATGAACCTCATTGGTCCTTGAGAAGCTCAAACGTGCTCGTAACACAAGAATGAACCTCATTGATTTTTGAAAAGCTCAAACGTGCTGCGAATAACACCAGAATTAACCTCAATGGATCTTAAGAAGCTCAAATGTGCTGCGTAACACCAGAATGAACCTCATTGGATCTTTAGAAGCTCAAACGTGCTGTTTAACAGGAAAATGAACCTCAATGGTTCTTGAGAAGCTCAAACGTGCTGTTTAACAGGAAAATGAACCTCAATGGTTCTTGAGAAGCTCAAACGTGATGCGTAACCGAGAATGAACCTCATTGGATCGTAAGAACCTCAAACGTGATGTGTAACCCGAGAATGAACCTCATTGGATCTTTAGAAGCTCAAACGTGATGCGTAACACCAGAATGATCCTCATTGGATCTTTAGAAGCTCAAACGTGAACCCTTTATTGGTTAATGAACCCTTTAATGAACCCTTTATTGGTTCAAGAGAAGCTCAAATGTGATGCGTAACACCAGAATGAACCTCATTGGATCTTTAGAAGCTCAAACGTGCTGTTTAACAGGAAAATGAACCTCAATGGTTCTTGAGAAGCTCAAACGTGCTGTTTAACAGGAAAATGAACCTCAATGGCTCTTGAGAAGCTCAAACGTGATGCGTAACCCGAGAATGAACCTCATTGGATCGTAAGAACCTCAAACGTGATGTGTAACCCGAGAATGAACCTCATTGGTTCTTGAGAAGCTCAAACGTGATGCGTAACACCAGAATGAACCTCATTGGATCTTTAGAAGCTCAAACGTGCTGTTTAACACGAGAATGAACCTCATTGGTTCTTGAGAAGCTCAAACGTGATGCGTAATACGAGAATGAACCTCATTGGTTCTTGAGAAGCTCAAACGTGATGCGAACACGAGAATGAACCTCATTGGATCTTGAGAAGCACAAACATGCTTCGTAACATGAGAATGAACCTCATTGGTTCTTGAGAACCTCAAACGCATATCGTAACACGAGAATGAACCTCATTGGATCTTGAGAAGCTCAAACGTGCTGCGTAACACGAGAATGAACCTCATTGGATCTTGAGAAGCTCAAAAGTGCTGCGTAACCAGAATGAACCTTATTGGTTCTTGAGAAGCTCAAACGCGCTTCAGAACACGAGAATGAACCTCATTGGTTCTTTCTGAAGCTCAAACGTGCTGCGAACACGAGAATGAACCTCATTGGATCTTGAGAAGCTCAAAGATGCTGCGTAACACGAGAATGAACCTCGTTGGTTCTTACTGAAGCTCAAACATGATGCGAATACGAGAATGAACCTCATTGGTTCTTTACTGAAGCTCAAACGTGCTGTGTAACACGAGAATGAACCTTATTGGATCTTGAGAAGCTCAAACGTGATGCGTAATACAAGAGAGAACCTCATTGGTTCTTACTGAGGCTCAAACGTGATGCGTAATATGAGAATGAACCTCATTGGTTCTTGAGAAGCTCAAACGTGCTGCGAACATAAGATAGAACCTCAATGGATCTTGAGAAGCTCAAACGTGATGCGTAACATGAGAATGAACCTCATTGGATCTTGAGAAGCTCAAACGTGCTGCGTAACACGAGAATGAACCTCATTGGTTCTTGAGAAGCTCAAACGTGCTGCGTAACATAAGATAGAACCTCATTGGTTCTTACTGAACCTCAAACGTGATGTAACATGAGAATGAACCTCATTGGATCTTGAGAAGCTCAAACGTGATGCGTAACATGAGAATGAACCTCATTGGATCTTGAGAAGCTCAAACGTGCTGTGAACACGAGAATGAACCTCATTGGTTCTTGAGAAGCTCAAAAGTGATGTGTAACACGAGAATGAACCTCATTGGATCTTGAGAAGCTCAAACGTGCTGTAACACAAGAATGAACCTCATTGGTCCTTGAGAAGCTCAAACGTGCTGCGTAACACAAGAATGAACCTCATTGATTTTTGAAAAGCTCAAACGGCGTAACACCAGAATTAACCTCAATGGATCTTAAGAAGCTCAAATGTGCTGCGTAACACCAGAATGAACCTCATTGGATCTTTAGAAGCTCAAACGTGCTGTTTAACAGGAAAATGAACCTCAATGGTTCTTGAGAAGCTCAAACGTGCTGTTTAACAGGAAAATGAACCTCAATGGTTCTTGAGAAGCTCAAACGTGATGCGTAACCCGAGAATGAACCTCATTGGATCGTAAGAACCTCAAACGTGATGTGTAACCCGAGAATGAACCTCATTGGATCTTTAGAAGCTCAAACGTGATGTAACACCAGAATGATCCTCATTGGATCTTTAGAAGCTCAAACGTGAACCCTTTATTGGTTAATGAACCCTTTAATGAACCCTTTATTGGTTCAAGAGAAGCTCAAATGTGATGCGTAACACCAGAATGAACCTCATTGGATCTTTAGAAGCTCAAACGTGCTGTTTAACAGGAAAATGAACCTCAATGGTTCTTGAGAAGCTCAAACGTGCTGTTTAACAGGAAAATGAACCTCAATGGCTCTTGAGAAGCTCAAACGTGATGTAACCCGAGAATGAACCTCATTGGATCGTAAGAACCTCAAACGTGATGTGTAACCGAGAATGAACCTCATTGGTTCTTGAGAAGCTCAAACGTGATGCGTAACACCAGAATGAACCTCATTGGATCTTTAGAAGCTCAAACGCGTTGTTTAACACGAGAATGAACCTCATTGGTTCTTGAGAAGCTCAAACGTGATGCGTAACACGAGAATGAACCTCATTGGTTCTTGAGAAGCTCAAACGTGATGCGTAACACGAGAATGAACCTCATTGGATCTTGAGAAGCACAAACATGCTTCGTAGAATACGAGAATGAACCTCATTGGTTCTTGAGAACCTCAAACGTACATCGTAACACGAGAATGAACTCTCATTGGATCTTGAGAAGCTCAAACGCAAGTGCGAACACGAGAATGAACCTCATTGGATCTTGAGAAGCTCAAAAGTGCTGCGTAACACCAGAATGAACCTTATTGGTTCTTGAGAAGCTCAAACGTGCTTCAGAACACGAGAATGAACCTCATTGGTTCTTTCTGAAGCTCAAACGTGCTGCGTAACACGAGAATGAACCTCATTGGATCTTGAGAAGCTCAAACGTGATGCGTAACACGAGAATGAACCTCATTGGATCTTGAGAAGCTCAAAGATGCTGCGTAACACGAGAATGAACCTCGTTGGTTCTTACTGAAGCTCAAACATGATGCGAATACGAGAATGAACCTCATTGGTTCTTTACTGAAGCTCAAACGTGCTGTGTAACACGAGAATGAACCTTATTGGATCTTGAGAAGCTCAAACGTGATGCGAACATAAGAGAGAACCTCATTGGTTCTTACTGAGGCTCAAACGTGATGCGTAACATGAGAATGAACCTCATTGGTTCTTGAGAAGCTCAAACGTGCTGCGAACATAAGATAGAACCTCAATGGATCTTGAGAAGCTCAAACGTGATGCGTAACATGAGAATGAACCTCATTGGATCTTGAGAAGCTCAAACGTGCTGCGTAACACGAGAATGAACCTCATTGGTTCTTGAGAAGCTCAAACGTGCTGCGTGAACATAAGATAGAACCTCATTGGTTCTTACTGAACCTCAAACGTGATGCGTAACATGAGAATGAACCTCATTGGATCTTGAGAAGCTCAAACGTGATGCGAACATGAGAATGAACCTCATTGGATCTTGAGAAGCTCAAACGTGCTGCGAATACGAGAATGAACCTCATTGGTTCTTGAGAAGCTCAAAAGTGATGTGTAACACGAGAATGAACCTCATTGGATCTTGAGAAGCTCAAACGTGCTGAACACAAGAATGAACCTCATTGGTCCTTGAGAAGCTCAAACGTGCTGCGTAACACAAGAATGAACCTCATTGATTTTTGAAAAGCTCAAACGCGCGTAACACCAGAATTAACCTCAATGGATCTTAAGAAGCTCAAATGTGCGTAACACCAGAATGAACCTCATTGGATCTTTAGAAGCTCAAACGTGCTGTTTAACAGGAAAATGAACCTCAATGGTTCTTGAGAAGCTCAAACGTGCTGTTTAACAGGAAAATGAACCTCAATGGTTCTTGAGAAGCTCAAACGTGATGCGTAACCGAGAATGAACCTCATTGGATCGTAAGAACCTCAAACGTGATGTGTAACCCGAGAATGAACCTCATTGGATCTTTAGAAGCTCAAACGTGATGCGTAACACCAGAATGATCCTCATTGGATCTTTAGAAGCTCAAACGTGAACCCTTTATTGGTTAATGAACCCTTTAATGAACCCTTTATTGGTTCAAGAGAAGCTCAAATGTGATGCGTAACACCAGAATGAACCTCATTGGATCTTTAGAAGCTCAAACGTGCTGTTTAACAGGAAAATGAACCTCAATGGTTCTTGAGAAGCTCAAACGTGCTGTTTAACAGGAAAATGAACCTCAATGGCTCTTGAGAAGCTCAAACGTGATGCGTAACCGAGAATGAACCTCATTGGATCGTAAGAACCTCAAACGTGATGTGTAACCCGAGAATGAACCTCATTGGTTCTTGAGAAGCTCAAACGTGATGCGTAACACCAGAATGAACCTCATTGGATCTTTAGAGGCTCAAACGTGCTATTTAAGAGGAGAATGAACCTCACTGGTTCTTGAGAAGCTCAAACGTGATGCGTAACACGAGAATGAACCTCATTGGTTCTTGAGAAGCTCAAACGTGATGCGTAACACGAGAATGAACCTCATTGGATCTTGAGAAGCTCAAACGTGATGCGTAACACGAGAATGAACCTCATTGGTTCTTGAGAACCTCAAACGTGCTGCGTAACATGAGAATGAACCTCATTGGTTCTTGAGAAGCTCAAACGTGATGCGTAACACGAGAATGAACCTCATTGGTTCTTGAGAAGCTCAAACGTGATGCGTAACACGAGAATGAACCTCATTGGATCTTGAGAAGCTCAAACGTGCTGCGTAACACGAGAATGAACCTCATTGGTTCTTGAGAAGCTCAAACGCGTGCTGTGTAACACGAGAATGAACCTCATTGGTTCTTGAGAAGCTCAAACGTGCTGCGAATAACACGAAAATGAACCTCATTGGTTTTGAGAAGCTCAAACGTGATGCATAACACGAGAATGAACTTCATTGGTTCTTGAGAAGCTCAAACGTGATGCGTAACATGAGAATGAACCTCATTGGTTCTTGCTGAAGCTCAAAGGTGCTGCGTAACATGAGAATGAACCTCATTGGATCTTGAGAAGCTCAAACGTGATGCGTAACACGAGAATGAACCTCGTTGGTTCTTGAGAAGCTCAAACGTGCGCGTAACACGAGAATAAACCTCGCTGGTTCTTGAGAAGCTCAAACGCGTGCTGTGTAACACGAGAATAAACCTCGTTGGATCTTGAGAAGCTCAAACGTGATACGAACACGAGAATGAACCTCATTGGTCCTTGAGAAGCTCAAACGTGCTGCGTAACACCAGAATGAACCTCATTGGTTCTTGAAAAGCTCAAACGTGCTGCGTAACACCAGAATTAACCTCATTGGATCTTAAGAAGCTCAAAAGTGCTGCGTAACAAGAGAATGAACCCTTTATTGGTTCAAGAGAAGCTCAAACGTGATGCGTAACACCAGAATGAACCTCATTGGATCTTTAGAAGCTCAAACGTGCTGTTTAACAGAAAATGAACCTCAATGGTTCTCGAAGCTCAAACGATCTGTTTAACAGGAAAATGAACCTCAATGGTTCTTGAGAAGCTCAAACGTGATGCGTAACCCGAGAATGAACCTCATTGGATCGTTAGAAGCTCAAACGTGATGCGTAACCCGAGAATGAACCTCATTGGATCGTAAGAAGCTCAAACGTGATGCGTAACCCGAGAATGAACCTCATTGGTTCTTGAGAAGCTCAAACGTGATGCGTAACACCAGAATGAACCTCATTGGATCTTTAGAAGCTCAAACGTGCTGTTTAACACGAGAATGAACCTCATTGGTTCTTGAGAAGCTCAAACGTACAAGCGTGAACACCAGAATGAACCTCATTGGTTCTTGAGAAGCTCAAACGTGCTGCGTAACACGAGAATGAACCTCATTGGTTTTTGAGAAGCTCAAACGTGATGCGAACACGAGAATAAACTTCATTGGTTCTTGAGAAAGTCAAACGTGATGCGAATAACGAGAATGAACCTCATTGGTTCTTGCTGAAGCTCAAAGGTGATGCGTAACACCAGAATGAACCTCATTGGATCTTTAGAAGCTCAAACGTGCTGTTTAACACAAGAATGAACCTCATTGGTTCTTGAGAAGCTCAAACGTGATGCGTAACACGAGAATGAACCTCATTGGTTCTTGAGAAGCTCAAACGTGATGCGTAACACGAGAATGAACCTCATTGGATCTTGAGAAGCTCAAACGTGATGCGTAACACGAATGAACCTCATTGGTTCTTGAGAACCTCAAACGTGCTGCGTAACATGAGAATGAACCTCATTGGTTCTTGAGAAGCTCAAACGTGATGCGTAACACGAGAATGAACCTCATTGGTTCTTGAGAAGCTCAAACGTGATGCGTAACGAGAATGAACCTCATTGGATCTTGAGAAGCTCAAACGTGGTGCGTAACACGAGAATGAAACTCATTGGTTCTTGAGAAGCTCAAACGTGCTGTGTAACACGAGAATGAACCTCATTGGTTCTTGAGAAGCTCAAACGCAAGGCGTAACACGAAAAATGAACCTCATTGGTTTTGAGAAGCTCAAACGTGATGCATAACACGAGAATGAACTTCATTGGTTCTTGAGAAAGTCAAACGTGATGTAACGAGAATGAACCTCATTGGTTCTTGCTGAAGCTCAAAGGTGCTGCGTAACATGAGAATGAACCTCATTGGATCTTGAGAAGCTCAAACGTGATGCGTAACACGAGAATGAACCTCGTTGGTTCTTGAGAAGCTCAAACGTGCTGCGTAACACGAGAATAAACCTCGTTGGTTCTTGAGAAGCTCAAACGCGTGCTGTGTAACACGAGAATAAACCTCGTTGGATCTTGAGAAGCTCAAACGCGATACGAACACGAGAATGAACCTCATTGGTTCTTGAGAAGCTCAAACGTGCTGCGTAACACCAGAATGAACCTCATTGGTTCTTGAGAAGCTCAAACGTGCTGCGTAACACCAGAATTAACCTCATTGGATCTTAAGAAGCTCAAAAGTGCTGCGTAACAAGAGAATGAACCCTTTATTGGTTCAAGAGAAGCTCAAACGTGATGCGTAACACCAGAATGAACCTCATTGGATCTTTAGAAGCTCAAACGTGCTGTTTAACAGAAAAATGAACCTCAATGGTTCTCGAGAAGCTCAAACGATCTGTTTAACAGGAAAATGAACCTCAATGGTTCTTGAGAAGCTCAAACGTGATGCGTAACCCGAGAATGAACCTCATTGGATCGTTAGAACCTCAAACGTGATCGTAACCGAGAATGAACCTCATTGGATCGTAAGAACCTCAAACGTGATGCGTAACACCAGAATGAACCTCATTGGATCTTTAGAAGCTCAAACGCGTGCTGTTTAACACGAGAATGAACCTCATTGGTTCTTGAGAAGCTCAAACGTGCTGCGTAACACCAGAATGAACCTCATTGGTTCTTGAGAAGCTCAAACGTGCTGCGTAACACAAGAATGAACCTCATTGGTTTTTGTGAAGCTCAAACGTGATGCGTAACACAAGAATGAACTTCATTGGTTCTTGAGAAGCTCAAACGTGATGCGTAACATGAGAATGAACCTCATTGGTTCTTGCTGAAGCTCAAAGGTGCTGCGTAACATGAGAATGAACCTCATTGGATCTTGAGAAGCTCAAACGTGATGCGTAACACGAGAATGAACCTCATTGGATCTTTAGAAGCTCAAACGTGCTGTTTAACACGAGAATGAACCTCATTGGTTCTTGAGAAGCTCAAACGTGATGCGAACACGAGAATGAAACTCATTGGTTCTTGAGAAGCTCAAACGTGCTGTGTAACACGAGAATGAACCTCATTGGTTCTTGAGAAGCTCAAACGCGCTGCGAATACCTAAAATGAACCTCAATGGTTCTTGAGAAGCTCAACGCGTGCTGTTTAACAGGAAAATGAACCTCATTGGTTCTTGAGAAGCTCAAACGTGATGCGTAACCCGAGAATGAACCTCATTGGATCGTTAGAAGCTCAAACGTGATGCGTAACCCGAGAATGAACCTCATTGGTTCTTGAGAAGCTCAAACGTGATGCGTAACACCAGAATGAACCTCATTGGATCTTTAGAAGCTCAAACGTGCTGTTTAACACAAGAATTAACCTCATTGGTTCTTGAGAAGCTCAAACGTGATGCGTAACACGAGAATGAACCTCATTGGTTCTTGAGAAGCTCAAACGTGATGCGTAACACGAGAATGAACCTCATTGGATCTTGAGAAGCTCAAACGTGATGCGTAACACGAGAATGAACCTCATTGGTTCTTGAGAACCTCAAACGTGCTGCGTAACATGAGAATGAACCTCATTGGTTCTTGAGAAGCTCAAACGTTATGCGTAACACGAGAATGAACCTCATTGGTTCTTGAGAAGCTCAAACGTGATGCGTAACACGAGAATGAACCTCATTGGATCTTGAGAAGCTCAAACGTGATGCGTAACACGAGAATGAACCTCATTGGTTCTTGAGAAGCTCAAACGTGCTGTGTAACACGAGAATGAACCTCATTGGTTCTTGAGAAGCTCAAACGTGCTGCGAACACGAAAATGAACCTCATTGGTTTTGAGAAGCTCAAACGTGATGCATAACACGAGAATGAACTTCATTGGTTCTTAAGAAAGTCAAACGTGATGCGTAACACGAGAATGAACCTCATTGGTTCATGCTGAAGCTCAAAGGTGCTGCGTAACATGAGAATGAACCTCATTGGATCTTGAGAAGCTCAAACGTGATGCGTAAATACGAGAATGAACCTCGTTGGTTCTTGAGAAGCTCAAACGTGCTGCGTAACACGAGAATAAACCTCGTTGGTTCTTGAGAAGCTCAAACGTGCTGCGTAACACGAGAATGAACCTCATTGGTTCTTGAGAAGCTCAAACGTGATGCGTAACACGAGATGAACCTCATTGGATCTTGAGAAGCTCAAACGTGCTGCGTAACACAAGAATGAACCTCATTGATTTTTGAAAAGCTCAAACGTGCTGCGTAACACCAGAATTAACCTCATTGGATCTTAAGAAGCTCAAAAGTGCTGCGTAACAAGAGAATGAACCCTTTATTGGTTCAAGAGAAGCTCAAACGTGATGCGTAACACCAGAATGAACCTCATTGGATCTTTAGAAGCTCAAACGTGCTGTTTAACAGAAAAATGAACCTCAATGGTTCTCGAGAAGCTCAAACGATCTGTTTAACAGGAAAATGAACCTCAATGGTTCTTGAGAAGCTCAAACGTGATCGTAACCGAGAATGAACCTCATTGGATCGTAAGAACCTCAAACGTGATGCGTAACCGAGAATGAACCTCATTGGATCGTAAGAACCTCAAACGTGATGCGTAACCGAAAATGAACCTCATTAGTTCTTGAGAAGCTCAAACGTGATGCGTAACCAGAATGAACCTCATTGGATCTTTAGAAGCTCAAACGTGCTGTTTAACAGAATGAACCTCATTGGTTCTTGAGAAGCTCAAACGTGCTGCGTAACACCAGAATGAACCTCATTGGTTCTTGAGAAGCTCAAACGCGTGCTGCGTAACACGAGAATGAACCTCATTGGTTTTTGAGAAGCTCAAACGTGATGCGTAACACAAGAATGAACTTCATTGGTTCTTGAGAAAGTCAAACGTGATGCGTAACGAGAATGAACCTCATTGGTTCTTGCTGAAGCTCAAAGGTGATGCGTAACACCAGAATGAACCTCATTGGATCTTTAGAAGCTCAAACGTGCTGTTTAACACAAGAATGAACCTCATTGGTTCTTGAGAAGCTCAAACGTGATGCGTAACACGAGAATGAACCTCATTGGTTCTTGAGAAGCTCAAACGTGATGCGTAACGAGAATGAACCTCATTGGATCTTGAGAAGCTCAAACGTGATGCGTAACACGAGAATGAACCTCATTGGTTCTTGAGAAGCTCAAACGTGCTGCGTAACATGAGAATGAACCTCATTGGTTCTTGAGAAGCTCAAACGTTATGCGAATAACGAGAATGAACCTCATTGGTTCTTGAGAAGCTCAAACGTGATGCGTAACACGAGAATGAACCTCATTGGATCTTGAGAAGCTCAAACGTGGTGCGAATACGAGAATGAAACTCATTGGTTCTTGAGAAGCTCAAACGTGCTGTGTAACACGAGAATGAACCTCATTGGTTCTTGAGAAGCTCAAACGCATGCTGCGAATACGAAAATGAACCTCATTGGTTTTTGAGAAGCTCAAACGTGATGCATAACACGAATGAACTTCATTGGTTCTTGAGAAAGTCAAACGTGATGAACACGAGAATGAACCTCATTGGTTCTTGCTGAAGCTCAAAGGTGCTGAACATGAGAATGAACCTCATTGGATCTTGAGAAGCTCAAACGTGATGCGTAACACGAGAATGAACCTCGTTGGTTCTTGAGAAGCTCAAAGCGTGCTGCGAGAATAAACCTCGTTGGTTCTTGAGAAGCTCAAACGTGCTGTAACACGAGAATAAACCTCGTTGGATCTTGAGAAGCTCAACGTGATACGTAACGAGAATGAACCTCATTGGTCCTTGAGAAGCTCAAGCGTGCTGCGTAACACCAGAATGAACCTCATTGGTTCTTGAAAAGCTCAAACGTGCTGCGTAACACCAGAATTAACCTCTTTGGATCTTAAGAAGCTCAAAAGTGCTGCGTAACAAGAGAATGAACCCTTTATTGGTTCAAGAGAAGCTCAAACGTGATGCGTAACACCAGAATGAACCTCATTGGATCTTTAGAAGCTCAAACGTGCTGTTTAACAGAAAAATGAACCTCAATGGTTCTCGAGAAGCTCAAACGATCTGTTTAACAGGAAAATGAACCTCAATGGTTCTTGAGAAGCTCAAACGTGATGCGAACTCCGAGAATGAACCTCATTGGATCGTAAGAACCTCAAACGTGATGCGTAACCGAGAATGAACCTCATTGGATCGTAAGAACCTCAAACGTGATGCGTAACACCAGAATGAACCTCATTGGATCTTTAGAAGCTCAAACGTGCTGTTTAACACGAGAATGAACCTCATTGGTTCTTGAGAAGCTCAAACGTGCTGCGTAACACCAGAATGAACCTCATTGGTTCTTGAGAAGCTCAAACGTGCTGCGTAACACGAGAATGAAACTCATTGGTTTTTGAGAAGCTCAACGTGATGTAACACGAGAATAAACTTCATTGGTTCTTGAGAAGCTCAAACGTGATGCGTAACATGAGAATGAACCTCATTGGTTCTTGCTGAAGCTCAAAGGTGCTGCGTAACATGAGAATGAACCTCATTGGATCTTGAGAAGCTCAAGCGTGATGCGTAACACGAGAATGAACCTCATTGGTTCTTGCTGAAGCTCAAAGGTGCTGCGTAACATAAGAATGAACCTCATTGGATCTTGAGAAGCTCAAGCTGATGCACGAGAACGAACCTCATTGGTTCTTGCTGAAGCTCAAAGGTGCTGCGTAACATGAGAATGAACCTCATTGGATCTTGAGAAGCTCAAACGTGATGCGAACACGAGAATGAACCTCGTTGGTTCTTGAGAAGCTCAAACGTGCGCGTAACACGAGAATAAACCTCGTTGGTTCTTGAGAAGCTCAAACGCGTGCTGCGTAACACGAGAATAAACCTTGTTGGTTCTTGAGAAGCTCAAAGCGTGATGCGTAACACCAGAATGAACCTCATTGGTTCTTGAGAAGCTCAAACGTGCTGCGTAACACGAGAATGAACCTCATTGGATCTTGAGAAGCTCAAACGTGATGCGTAACACGAGAATGAACCTCATTGGTTCTTGAGAAGTTCAAACGTGCTGCGTAACACAAGAATGAACCTCATTGGATCTTGAGAAGCTCAAACGTGCTGCGTAACACGAGAATGAACCTCATTGGTTCTTTAGAAGCTCAAACGTGCTGTTTAACACGAGAATGAACCTCATTGGTTCTTGCTGAAGCTCAAAGGTGCTGCGTAACATGAGAATGAACCTCATTGGATCTTGAGAAGCTCAAACGTGATGCGTACGAGAATGAACCTCGTTGGTTCTTGAGAAGCTCAAACGTGCTGCGTAACACGAGAATAAACCTCGTTGGTTCTTGAGAAGCTCAAACGTGCGTAACACGAGAATAAACCTCGTTGGTTCTTGAGAAGTTCAAACGTGCTGCGTAACACGAGAATGAACCTCATTGGTTCTTGAGAAGCTCAAACGCGTGCGTAACACGAGAATGAACCTCATTGGATCTTGAGAAGTTCAAACGTGATGCGTAACACGAGAATGAACCTCATTGGTCCTTGAGAAGTTCAAACGTGCTGCGTAACACCAGAATGAACCTCATTGGATCTTGAGAAGCTCAAACGTGCTGCGTAACACGAGAATGAACCTCATTGGTTCTTGAGAAGCTCAAACGTGATGCGTAACACGAGAATGAACCTCATTGGTTCTTGAGAAGCTCAAACGTAATGCGTAACACCAGAATGAACCTCATTTGTTCTTGAGAAGCTCAAACGTGCTGCGTAACACCAGAATAGACCTCATTGCTTCTTGAGAAGCTCAAACGTGCTGCGTAACACGAGAATGAACCCCATTGGTTCTTGAGAAGCTCAAACGTGATGCGTAACACAAGAATGAACCTCATTGGATCTTGAGAAGCTCAAACGTGATGCGTAACACGAGAATGAACCTCGTTGGTTCTTGAGAAGCTCAAACGCGTGCGTAACACGAGAATGAACCTCATTTGTTCTTGAGAAGCTCAAACGTGATGCGTAATACAAGAATGAACCTCGTTGGTTCTTGAGAAGCTCAAACGTGATCCGTAACACGAGAATAAACCTCGTTGGTTCTTGAGAAGTTCAAACGTGCTGCGTAACACCAGAATAGACCTCATTGCTTCTTGAGAAGCTCAAACGCGTGCGTAACACCAGAATAGACCTCATTGCTTCTTGAGAAGCTCAAACGTGCTGCGTAACACGAGAATGAACCTCATTGGATCTTGAGAAGTTCAAACGTGATGCGTAACATGAGAATGAACCTCATTTGTTCTTGAGAAGCTCAAACGTGCTGTGTAACACCAGAATAGACCTCATTGCTTCTTGAGAAGCTCAAACGCGCGTGAACACGAGAATGAACCTCATTGGTTCTTGAGAAGCTCAAGCGTGATGCGTAACACAGAATGAACCTCATTGGATCTTGAGAAGCTCAAACGTGCTGCGTAACACCAGAATGAACCTCATTGGATCTTGAGAAGCTCAAACGTGCTGTGTAACACGAGAATAAACCTCGTTGGTTCTTGAGAAGCTCAAACGTGGCGAACACGAGAATGAACCTCATTGGATCTTGAGAAGCTCAAACGTGATGCGTAACACGAGAATGAACCTCATTGGTTCTTGAGAAGCTCAAACGTAATGCGTAACACCAGAATGAACCTCATTTGTTCTTGAGAAGCTCAAACGCAAGGCGTAACACCAGAATAGACCTCATTGCTTCTTGAGAAGCTCAAACGTGCTGAACACGAGAATGAACCTCATTGGTTCTTGAGAAGCTCAAACGTGATGCGTACACAAGAATGAACCTCATTGGATCTTGAGAAGCTCAAACGTGATGCGTAACACGAGAATGAACCTCGTTGGTTCTTGAGAAGCTCAAACGTGCTGCGTAACACGAGAATAAACCTCATTGGTTCTTGAGAAGCTCAAACGTGCTGCGTAACACAAGAATGAACCTCATTGGATCTTGAGAAGCTCAAACGTGATGCGTAACACGAGAATGAACCTCGTTGGTTCTTGAGAAGCTCAAGCGTGCTGCATAACGAGAATAAACCTCATTGGTTCTTGAGAAGCTCAAGCGTGATGCGTAACACGAGAATGAACCTCGTTGGTTCTTGAGAAGCTCAAGCGTGCTGCATAACACGAGAATGAACCTCATTTGTTCTTGAGAAGCTCAAAGCGTGCTGCGTAACACTAGAATAGACCTCATTGCTTCTTGAGAAGCTCAAAGCGTGCTGCGTAACACGAGAATGAACCTCATTGGTTCTTGAGAAGCTCAAAGCGTGATGCGTAACACAGAATGAACCTCATTGGATCTTGAGAAGCTCAAACGTGATGCGTAACACGAGAATGAACCTCGTTGGTTCTTGAGAAGCTCAAAGCGTGCTGCATAACACGAGAATAAACCTTGTTGGTTCTTGAGAAGCTCAAGCGTGCTGCGTAACACGAGAATTAACCTCATTGGATCTTGAGAAGCTCAAAGCGTGCTGCGAAACACGAGAATGAACCTCATTGGTTCTTGAGAAGCTCAAAGCGTGCTGCGTAACACGAGAATGAACCGTTGGTTCTTGAGAAGCTCAAAGCGTGCTGCGTAACACGAGAATAAACCTCGTTGGTTCTTGAGAAGCTCAAACGTGCTGCGTAACACGAGAATGAACCTCATTGGTTCTTGAGAAGCTCAAAGCGTGATGCGTAACACGAGAATGAACCTCATTAGATCTTGAGAAGCTCAAAGCGTGATGCGTAACACGAGAATGAAGCTCATTGGGTCTTGAGAAGCTCAAAGCGTGCTGCGTAACACCAGAATGAACCTCATTGGTTCTTGAGAAGCTCAAACGTGCTGCGTAACACGAGAATGAACCTCATTGGTTCTTGAGAAGCTCAAACGTGATGCGTAACACCAGAATGAACCTCATTGGTTCTTGAGAAGCTCAAGCGTGATCATGTGCGAGAATGAACCTCATTGGTTCTTGAGAAGCTCAAGCGTGATGCGTAACACAGAATGAACCTCATTGGTTCTTGAGAAGCTCAAGCGTGATCGTAACACCAGAATGAACCTCATTGGTTCTTTAGAAGCTCAAACGTGATGTGTAACACGAGAATGAACCTCATTGGATATTTTGAAAAGCTCAAACGTGCTGCGTAACACAAGAATGAACCTCATTGGATCTTGAGAAGCTCAAACGTGATGCGTAACACCAGAATGAACCTCATTGGTTCTTACTGAAGCTCAAACGTGATGCGTAACACGATAATGAACCTCATTGGTTCTTGAGAAGCTCAAACATGCTGCGTAACACCAGAATGAACCTCATTGGTTCTTGAGAAGCTCAAACGTGCTGCGTAACACGAGAATGAACCTCATTGGTTCTTGAGAAGCTCAAACATGCTGCGTAACACCAGAATGAACCTCATTGGTTCTTGAGAAGCTCAAACATGCTGCGTAACACCAGAATGAACCTCATTGGTTCTTGAGAAGCTCAAACGTGATGCGTAACACGAGAATGAACCTCATTGGTTCTTTAGAAGCTCAAACGTGCTGTTTAACACAAGAATGAACCTCATTGGTTCTTGAGAAGCTCAAACGTAATGCGTAACACCAGAATGAACCTCATTGGATATTTTGAAAAGCTCAAGCGTGCTGCGTAACACAAGAATGAACCTCATTGGTTCTTACTGAAGCTCAAACGTGATGCGTAACACGAGAATGAACCTCATTGGTTCTTGAGAAGCTCAAACGTGCTGCGTAACACGAGAATAAACCTCGTTGGTTCTTGAGAAGCTCAAACGTGCTGCGTAACACGAGAATGAACCTCATTGGTTCTTGAGAAGCTCAAAGCGTGCTGCGTAACACCAGAATAGACCTCATTGCTTCTTGAGAAGCTCAAAGCGTGCTGCGTAACACGAGAATGAACCTCATTGGTTCTTGAGAAGCTCAAGCGTGATGCGTAACACGAGAATGAACCTCGTTGGTTCTTGAGAAGCTCAAGCGTGCAGCATAACACGAGAATAAACCTCGTTGGTTCTTGAGAAGCTCAAACGTGCTGCGTAACACAAGAATGAACCTCATTGGATCTTGAGAAGCTCAAGCGTGATGCGTAACGAGAATGAACCTCGTTGGTTCTTGAGAAGCTCAAGCGTGCAGCATAACAGAATAAACCTCGTTGGTTCTTGAGAAGCTCAAAGCGTGCTGCGTAACACGAGAATGAACCTCGTTGGTTCTTGAGAAGCTCAAAGCGTGCAGCATAACACGAGAATGAACCTCGTTGGTTCTTGAGAAGCTCAAAGCGTGCAGCATAACACGAGAATAAACCTCGTTGGTTCTTGAGAAGCTCAAAGCGTGCTGCGTAACACGAGAATTAACCTCATTGGATCTTGAGAAGCTCAAGCGTGCTGCGAACACGAGAATGAATCTCATTGGTTCTTGAGAAGCTCAAACGTGCTGCGTAACATGAGAATGAACTTCGTTGGTTCTTGAGAAGCTCAAACGTGCTGCGTAACACGAGAATAAACCTCGTTGGTTCTTGAGAAGCTCAAACGTGCTGCGTAACACGAGAATGAACCTCATTGGTTCTTGAGAAGCTCAAACGTGATGCGTAACACGAGAATGAAGCTCATTGGTTCTTGAGAAGTTCAAACGTGCTGCGTAACACCAGTATGAAACTCATTGGTTCTTGAGAAGCTCAAGCGTGCTGCTTAACACGAGAATAAACCTCGTTGGTTCTTGAGAAGCTCAAACGTGCTGCGTAACACGAGAATGAACCTCATTGGATCTTGAGAAGCTCAAACGTGCTGCGTAACACGAGAATGAAGCTCATTGGTTCTTGAGAAGCTCAAACGTGCTGCGTAACACCAGAATGAACCTCATTGGTTCTTGAGAAGCTCAAACGTGCTGCGTAACACGAGAATGAACCTCATTGGTTCTTGAGAAGCTCAAACGTGATGCGTAACACGAGAATGAACCTCATTGGTTCTTGAGAAGCTCAAACGTGATGCGTAACACCAGAATGAACCTCATTGGATCTTGAGAAGCTCAAACGTGCTGCCTAACACAAAAATGAACCTCATTGGTTCTTTAGAAGCTCAAACGTGATGTGTAACACGAGAATGAACCTCATTGGATATTTTGAAAAGCTCAAACGTGCTGCGTAACACAAGAATGAACCTCATTGGATCTTGAGAAGCTCAAACGTGATGCGTAACACCAGAATGAACCTCATTGGTTCTTACTGAAGCTCAAACGTGATGCGTAACACGATAATGAACCTCATTGGTTCTTTACTGAAGCTCAAACGTGCTGTGTAACGAGAATGAACCTCATTGGATCTTGAGAAGCTCAAAGCGTGCTAAACATGAGAATGAACCTCATTGGTTCTTGAGAAGCTCAAACGTGATGCGTAACACGATAATGAACCTCATTGGTTCTTGAGAAGCTCAAACATGCTGCGTAACACCAGAATGAACCTCATTGGTTCTTGAGAAGCTCAAACGTGCTGCGTAACACGAGAATGAACCTCATTGGTTCTTGAGAAGCTCAAACGTGCTGCTTAACACGAGAATGAACCTCATTGGTTCTTGAGAAGCTCAAACGTGCTGCGTAACACGAGAATGAACCTCATTGGTTCTTGAGAAGCTCAAACATGCTGCGTAACACCAGAATGAACCTCATTGGTTCTTGAGAAGCTCAAACGTGCTGCGTAACACGAGAATGAACCTCATTGGTTCTTTAGAAGCTCAAACGTGCTGTTTAACACAAGAATGAACCTCATTGGTTCTTGAGAAGCTCAAACGTGATGCGTAACATGAGAATGAACCTCATTGGTTCTTGAGAAGCTCAAACGTGCTGCGTAACACGAGAATGAACCTCATTGGTTCTTGAGAAGCTCAATTCGTTTTACAATCTCTTTATGAACTTTTTGAAGTGTTAGTTGCTTTGAGGGACAGAAAGCTCTCAGATTTAATCTTCATTTGTGTTCTATCCTTTAATGGAAATTTCCATACAATTATTGGATAATGTCCTGGCAGAGTTACCAGTATATTTTTACTCTTTTTATTTTTTACAGTGTAAAGTTGAATAAAAACATGTTTATGTTAAGGAGATCCCCCTTGCACTTTGTAAAGCACTTTGAATACCTAGAAAAGTGCCAAAAAAATAAAAATTGATAATTAATGAATTATCATTAAATGTAATTGACATTGAAAATCCCTTATGGATAACAATGTAACTAAAGATTTTTTTTAATGCATTTAATAATTATACTTAAAAAAAACAATTATTTGCTATTAATTGTATTATATAGTAAGCTGCAGAATTATTAAATGCATAGTGCAAGTGTCTGTGTAGATGATTTTTTATTTGTGTTATTGAGCATTTGAGCTATAATAAGTGACAGTCGATTAGATATAGTTGTATGTGAGTGTCCTTGCTTGAATCTAGCTGTAGTGTTTCTAAAGATACAATAATAACTCCCCCTGCTGTGTGAAATGAAAACTTCAGTCATGAGTGTCTAGAAAAGACAAGCAAGGAAAGCTGATTAATCAGCTGTTACACATCGCCATCCAGTCTCAATGGGAACTGCTTAATAAAAGTATAAAAAATGTTAGTTTTTTTAAACTCACTGGCCACAAACTTTTGAACGGTATTGTACTAAGGTGAGTTATTGCAGATCTCAAGATGTTTTGTGAACACTTCAGAGGCTTAACATGGCAATAATAAACTGAACTTTTGCTCTGTTTTACACACATGGCTATCACATGGCATCAGAAGACATAATGTGTTCTACTTTTATAGCTTTTACGAACTTAATCTTGAAAGATTCAGTACCTGGTCTGGTTGGTCTTCATCAAAGCAGTCAAAATAAGAATGAAAGCCATGTGGTTTTTGGGAAAACATGAGCGTGTACATGATGACAGAACGCTTATTTTTGGATGAAATATCCCTTTATGAAGTCGTATAGGACAGAGCCTCTGGTCAAAGATGTACCGATGACAGAGAGAAAGTAAGGGGCCAGATCAGAGGAGATATTTTGGATCAAGAAGGCAGGTGGTCACATGGTGGGTGGTAGAAAGCTGCGCAGCTTCTCCTCTGGCATGGTCTCAGAAAAGTCTGGATCAGAGTGGGTTGTGTATACGGCTGTGGGCTACTGATGTTGACCACTTTGTTTTTGAAGTAGACGAAGAAGGGGAACAGGCTGGGGGTGGGCAACACTGGGGCAACATCCTGACTACACTGCTAAGGATCCAAATAAAGAGGTTGATGAGGAATGCAAAAGGATTGAAACCTTCACTGCTTATCTATCTATCTATCTATCTATCTATCTATCTATCTATCTATCTATCTATCTATCTATCTATCTATCTATCTATCTATCTATCTATCTATCTATCTATCTATCTATCTATCTATCTATCTATCTATCTATCTATCTATCTATCATCTATCTATCTATCTATCTATCTATCTATCTATCTATCTATCTATCTATCTATCTATCTATCTATCTATCTATCTATCTATCCATCCATCCATCCATGAATAAGAACACCAATATACCATATACTGGGATGCAAACTGGTGAGGGGTAAAAAATGTGAGAACATTGTGTGGATAGAAAAAACATTCTAACATTTTTTTAATACACTTAAATTAGTATGCAAATTTTATATATATATATATATATATATATATATATATATATATATATATATATATATATATATATATATATATATATATATATATACTTTTCATACTAATTTCTAGACACTATTAAATATCTTTGCACTAACTCTAACAGGTACGAGGTAAAAAAAAAGTTTTTGTGTCTTTTGTAGGGCAAAACAACCCTATAAAAAACACAATAAAGGATTCAATAAATGTGGGAGATGAAGGGGAAGGGGAAGGGGAAGGGGAGGAAATAGGGGAAGGAGAAGAGGAAGGGGACGACACAGGGGAATGGGAAGGGGAAGGGGACAAAACAGGGGAAGGGGAAGAAGAGGCCAAGTACATAGGCGGATCCCTGATGAAATCAGGGCTACAATTGTGGATCATGTTGTCAATCACAGCCTCACAATGGCTGAGGCTGGTCGAAGGGTGCAGCCAAATGTTGAGAGAACCACTGTAAATTCAATTATTCAAACATTTCGTCAGGAGAATAAATGGACAGTAATTCAGCACTAAACAATCTGCACTGCACTGCTGTCATTGTGTCAAAAATGAAGCTTGCAGTGGGACAAGAACTTGTCACTGTACATTTTCAATTCAATTCAATTCACATTTATTTGTAAACCACTTTTCACAATACATATCATTTCAAAGCAGCTTCACAGAAAAGCATATGGCTACATTACAATTTAAAGTGATTTGTCCACATTCTGCATTTCAGAAATGTTCAAAGGACACAGATCAGCTAACAATGTATTTATCAGAGTAATAATGAATTTAAATTAGGGCACAATGAAGTGAAATAGGAATACATATAGCAATGATTAGGTTTGAGGAAAGAGCAAGGGCGTGTAGATGCAGACTTCAGATGGTCATCTGAAGTCCTCGCAGGAGTTGGAGTCGTCTCTTCACAGGTGATGGTCATCTGAAGTCCTCGCAGGAGTTGAGTCGTCTCTTCACAGGTGATGGTCATCTGAAGTCCTCGCAGGAGTTGAGTCGTCTCTTCACAGTTGATGGTCATCTGAAGTCCTCGCAGGAGTTGGAGTCATCTCTTCACAGGTGATGGTCATCTGAAGTCCTCGCAGGAGTTGGAGTCGTCTCTTCACAGGTGATGGTCATCTGAAGTCCTCGCAGGAGTTGAGTCGTCTCTTCACAGTTGATGGTCATCTGAAGTCCTCGCAGGAGTTGGAGTCATCTCTTCACAGGTGATGGTCATCTGAAGTCCTCGCAGGAGTTGAATCATCTCTTCACAGGTGATGGTCATCTGAAGTCCTCGCAGGAGTTAAGTCATCTCTTCACAGGTGATGGTCATCTGAAGTCCTCGCAGGAGTTGAGTCATCTCTTCACAGGTGATGGTCATCTGAAGTCCTTGCAGGAGTTGGAGTCATCTCTTCACAGGTGATGGTCATCTGAAGTCCTCGAAGAAGTTGGAGTCATCTCTTCACAGGTGATGTTCATCTGAAGTCCTCGCAGGAGTTGGAGTCATCTCTTCACAGGTGATGGTCATCTGAAGTCCTCGCAGGAGTTGGAGTCATCTCTTCACAGGTGATGGTCATCTGAAGTCCTCGCAGGAGTTGGAGTCATCTCTTCACAGGTGATGTTCATCTGAAGTCCTCGCAGGAGTTGGAGTCATCTCTTCACAGGTGATGGTCATCTGAAGTCCTCGCAGGAGTTGGAGTCATCTCTTCACAGGTGATGGTCATCTGAAGTCCTCGCAGGAGTTGGAGTCATCTCTTCACAGGTGATGGTCATCTGGAAGTCCTCGGGAGTTGGAGTCATCTCTTCACAGGTGATGGTCATCTGAAGTCCTCGCAGGAGTTGGAGTCATCTCTTCACAGGTGATGGTCATCTGAAGTCCTCAGGAGTTAGTCATCTCTTCACAGGTGATGGTCATCTGAAGTCCTCAGGAGTTGGAGTCATCTCTTCACAGGTGATGGTCATCTGAAGTCCTGCAGGAGTTGGAGTCATCTCTTCACAGGTGATGGTCATCTGAAGTCCTCGCAGGAGTTGGAGTCATCTCTTCACAGGTGATGGTCATCTGAAGTCCTTGCAGGAGTTGGAGTCATCTCTTCACAGGTGATGGTCATCTGAAGTCCTCGCAGGAGTTGGAGTCATCTCTTCACAGGTGATGGTCATCTGAAGTCCTCGCAGGAGTTGGAGTCATCTCTTCACAGGTGATGGTCATCTGAAGTCCTCAGGAGTTGAGTCATCTCTTCACAGGTGATGGTCATCTGAAGTCCTTGCAGGAGTTGAGTCATCTCTTCACAGGTGATGTTCATCTGAAGTCCTCGCAGGAGTTAGTCATCTCTTCACAGGTGATGGTCATCTGAAGTCCTCGCAGGAGTTGGAGTCATCTCTTCACAGGTGATGGTCATCTGAAGTCCTCAGAGGAGTTGGAGTCATCTCTTCACAGGTGATGGTCATCTGAAGTCCTTGCAGGAGTTGGAGTCATCTCTTCACAGGTGATGGTCATCTGAAGTCCTCGCAGGAGTTGGAGTCATCTCTTCACAGGTGATGGTCATCTGAAGTCCTCGCAGGAGTTGAGTCATCTCTTCACAGGTGATGGTCATCTGAAGTCCTTGCAGGAGTTGGAGTCATCTCTTCACAGGTGATGGTCATCTGAAGTCCTTGCAGGAGTTGGAGTCATCTCTTCACAGGTGATGGTCATCTGAAGTCCTCGCAGGAGTTAGTCATCTCTTCACAGGTGATGGTCATCTGAAGTCCTTGCAGGAGTTGAGTCATCTCTTCACAGGTGATGTCATCTGAAGTCCTTGCAGGAGTTGGAGTCATCTCTTCACAGGTGATGGTCATCTGAAGTCCTGCAGGAGTTGAGTCATCTCTTCACAGGTGATGGTCATCTGAAGTCCTGCAGGAGTTGAGTCATCTCTTCACAGGTGATGGTCATCTGAAGTCCTCAGGAGTTGAGTCATCTCTTCACAGGTGATGGTCATCTGATGTCCTCGCAGGAGTTGAGTCATCTCTTCACAGGTGATGGTCATCTGAAGTCCTCACAGGAGTTGGAGTCATCTCTTCACAGGTGATGGTCATCTGAAGTCCTCAAAGGTGATGGTCATCTGAAGTCCTCACAGGAGTTGAGTCATCTCTTCACAGGTGATGGTCATCTGAAGTCCTCGCAGGAGTTGGAGTTGTCTCTTCACAGGTGATGGTCATCTGAAGTCCTCGCTGGAGTTGAGTCATCTCTTCACAGGTGATGGTCATCTGAAGTCCTCGCAGGAGTTGGAGTCATCTCTTCACAGGTGATGGTCATCTGAAGTCCTCGCAGGAGTTAGTCATCTCTTCACAGGTGATGGTCATCTGAAGTCCTCGCAGGAGTTGAGTCATCTCTTCACAGGTGATGGTCATCTGAAGTCCTCCCAGGAGTTGAGTCGTCTCTTCACAGGTGATGGTCATCTGAAGTCCTCGAGGAGTTGAGGCATCTCTTCACATGTGATGGTCATCTGAAGTCCTCGAAGGAGTTGGAGTCATCTCTTCACAGGTGATGGTCATCTGAAGTCCTCAGGAGTTGGAGTCATCTCTTCACAGGTGATGGTCATCTGAAGTCCTCGCAGGAGTTGAGTCATCTCTTCACAGGTGATGGTCATCTGAAGTCCTCGCAGGATTTGGAGTCATCTCTTCACAGGTGATGGTCATCTGAAGTCCTCGCAGGAGTTGAGTTGTCTCTTCACAGGTGATGGTCATCTGAAGTCCTCGCAGGAGTTGAGTCATCTCTTCACAGGTGATGGTCATCTGAAGTCCTCAGGAGTTGGAGTCATCTCTTCACAGGTGATGGTCATCTGAAGTCCTCGCAGGAGTTGGAGTCATCTCTTCACAGGTGATGGTCATCTGAAGTCCTCGCAGGAGTTGAGTCGTCTCTTTACAGGTGATGGTCATCTGAAGTCCTTGCAGGAGTTGAGTCATCTCTTCACAGGTGATGGTCATCTGAAGTCCTTGCAGGAGTTGGAGTCGTCTCTTCACAGGTGATGGTCATCTGAAGTCCTCGCAGGAGTTGGAGTCATCTCTTCACAGGTGATGGTCATCTGAAGTCCTTGCAGGAGTTGGAGTCAGCGTAGCTGCTGTTCAAAGCATTTAGCAAATACAGTCATGTGCACTGATATAACTGGAGTACAAGATTATGAGAAGCATTATGGGAATGCTTGGCTAAAGAAATTAGTATTTAATCTAGATTTAAACTGTGAGAGTGAGTCTGAGCCCCGGACATTATTAGATAGGCTATTCCATAGTTTAGGTGCCAAATGTGAGAACGTTCTTCCTCCTTTAGTGGACTTAGATATCCTAGGTTCTATCAGAAGCCCAGAGTTTAGTGATCGAAAATATCGTGATGGGTTATAAGGCGATAGAAGATCAGTTAAATACACAGGAGCTAAACCATTTAGGGCTTTATAGGTCAGTAGCAATACTTTATAATTGATACGGAACTTAATAGGTAACCAGTGTAGAGATGATAAAATTGGTGTGATATGATCATATTTTCGTGACCTAGTAAGAACTCTAGCAGCTGCATTTTGGACTAACTGTAGCTTGTTGATTGAGGATGGAGAACATCCTGCTAGTAATGCATTACAGTAATCTAGTCTATAGGTCATGAACGCATGAACTAACTTTTCTGCAACAGAGACAGCTAGCATGTTCCGTAGCTTAGCGATGTTTCTGAGGTGGAAGAAGGCTGTTTTTGTAACATTTGAAATATGATTAGCAAAAGATAAGTTGCCGTCTAATATAACACCCAGGTCTTTTACTGTAGAGGATGAAGAAATGGTACAGCCTTCTAAATGCAAATTATATTCTAAGAGATTCTGTGTACAGGTTTTTGGTCCAACAAGTAATACCTCTGTCTTATCTGAATTTAATAGGAGAAAATTACAGCTCATCCAATATTTTATATCTTTAACACACTCTGACAGCTTGGATAATTTAGAGATTTCATCTGGTCGAGTCGAAATATATAACTGAGTATCATTGGCATAACAGTGGAAACTAATTCCAAGTTTTCTTATAAGATTACCAAGTGGCAGCATATATTGAGAATAACAGAGGGCCTAACACAGATCCTTGTGGCACTCCATAATTTACCAATGTTAACAAAGATTTTTCCCCTTTTAAATAGACAAATTGGTAACGTTCTGTTAGATACGATTTAAACCACTTTAATGCCTGTCCCTGAATACCAGTGTAATTTTGTAGATGATCTAAGAGTATTTTATGATCTATGGTTTCGAATCCGGCACTAAGATCAAGTAAAACTAGTACTGAGATACAGCCTTGGTCAGCAGAAATTTTTCATAGATATCGTTTTCTTGTAGGTAAGAGCACAATTGAGCAGAAACATTTTTTTCTAGTATTTTAGACAAAAATGGAAGATTTGAAATGGGTCTGTAATTTGCTAATTCATTTGTATCTAGTTGTGGTTTCTTAATGAGAGGTTTAATCACGGCCATCTTGAACGGTCTTGGGACATGACCTAGAGTTAGAGACGAGTTAATAATATTGAGCAGAGGCTCTTTTACATTTAGAAATACAGCTTTACTGCATCACACATTCAGTGTATTGTAGTGTACAGTAGCGTTACAGTAAATATTTGCCATATTTACTGCAATATTGTTTACAGTTGTGCACAGCTCTACCCAAAGGGAGTTTATGTTTGTTGTAAATACGGGTGTATTTTTCTTTTGCACAATGCTGTGAACAAATTACAATTGCAAAGAGCATATGCAGTAAAAATGTGAAACATATATTCAGTGTCTTGTAATGTTACCTCACTAAATACAGGAATGTGTAACTTTGCTGTATTTTTAAAATGGCTGTGCAAATAGTATTTAGTGCTGTCTTGAGCATTTTCAGGTAGTGTCACCAATATCTAGCTACTCATATGATGATCTTGTTCATAAACAATGGTGTCAGGATTTTTCATCTTGATGACACTTACACTTTCATTGACATGAATACTTGCTTTTGAGGAATGAGCTGTCCATTTTGGGCTAGTGACACACTTTTGCAGGTTGTACTAATTGTTTGGAGAACTGCATTAACTGTTGTGCAAATGTAAATAGTAATGTTTGAAATGCACCAAAGTGACTGAGAAAAACTGTAACACTTTAAACTGAAAACTGAAGATCCCACTGGTTACAAAACCATCAATATGGCATACTTTGTTCACCACCTCGTAAGTTAAACCCTATTTCTTCTGATGTTTAGCCACCAGAATTTCAAGGGCCCGCTTCCTTTGTTTTTCTGCATGCCTCAGGCTTGCCCGTTTTTCTTTGACGCATTTATTTTCTTATTTCTTTTTTTATTGCCTTGTAATGTCAATCTTCACAAAACAAGAAAAAAAATGAAAGAAAAAAAATTCAGCCTGAATGGACACTACTCCATAGTCAACACAAGTTTTTGAATTAGCCACTGTATTTGGTAACATGGGGTGTCTTTGGGCAAAATTTAAATTCGGATTAGTTATACCTATAAAATAGAAAAAAATATGTTTTAAAGTGACTAATGACTAATGATGGATGGATGCACTTTTATGATGGATGGATGCACTTTTATGATGGATGGATGCACTTTTATGATGAATAGATGCATTTTTTTGATGGACAGATACACTTTTATGATGAATAGATGCACTTTTATGATGGACAGATACACTTTTATGATGGATAGATGCACTTTTATGATGGATGGATGCACTTTTATGATGGACAGATACACTTTTATGATGGATAGATGCACTTTTATGATGGATAGATGCACTTTTATGATGGATGGATGCACTTTTATGATGGACAGATACAATTTATGATGGATAGATGCACTTTTATGATGGATAGATGCACTTTTATGATGGATGGATGCACTTTTATGATGGATGGATGCACTTTTATGATGAATAGATGCACTTTTATGATGGACAGATACACTTTTATGATGGATAGATGCACTTTTATGATGGATAGATGCACTTTTATGATGGATGGATGCACTTTTATGATGGATAGATGCACTTTTAAGATGGATGGATGCACTTTTATGATGGATAGATGCACTTTTATGATGGATGGATGCACTTTTATGATGGATGGATGCACTTTTATGATGGATAGATGCACTTTTAAGATTGATGGATGCACTTTTATGATGATAGATGCACTTTTATGATGGATAGATGCACTTTTATGATGGATAGATGCACTTTTATGATGGATGGATGCACTTTTATGATGGATAGATGCACTTTTATAATGGATAGATGCACTTTTATGATGAGAGATGCACTTTTATGAAGGAAAGATGCACTTTTATGGACTTCAAAACAGAAACAGCCATTCACTGCCATTATAAAGCTTGGACGAGCCAGGACATTTATATATATATATAACTCTGATTGTGTTCGTCTGAAAGCAGAATGTCATACACACACAGGATGACTTGAGGGTCAGTAAATCATTTAATTTTTGGGTGAACTAACCCTTTTAATATTATAGTCTGCGTGTGTTTAAATAAAAAAATGTTGCTGTATAAAAACAATTGTGTACTTGGATTTTCTTGAATGATCGGTTTGGTAGTTGTCCTGAAGAATTTGAGAACCGTTTTATTTTTAGGTTGGGATAGTTTTGATTGATACCTGCGGTTTTCCTCCAAGCCAGAAGGTGCCGCCGAACTCCGAGTCACACGAACGTTTCATTCGGGGAAGTTCTCGAGTGAACATCCTGCAGACAGTGGATTGAAATTTCCAAAGCTCTCTCAGAGTTGTCAACAAATCTCTGCGGTGCTGGATATCTATATTAGCATCGAGCTGACCCAATGCAAACCTATTGCATGCAGAGGAACCGTCGCAGCTCTGCTCAGATAAGCGCCTTCCAGTGCTAGCAGTGCGAGTTTCTGGCTGTTTTCTCTCATCTGTGTCGCTTTAGCTAGTTAGCGTATCTCCCACAGCCGCCCGGATGCGGTGAAGCTCCGCAGCTTTAGCTTCAGCTCTGGCCTTCAATCATGTCAAGCACTCGGCAACAGCAGTCTGGCGGTGCCGCGGGGTCCGTCCCCGGGACGAGCTCTGGGAGTATGAGCAGCGGCGCCGGTGGAGCGAACAGCGGGAGCAGCGGCGCTCAGAACGGTAACAGCCCGGGTAACGGGGTGTCCTCGCGGACTTTGGGCTCGGTAGCCGAGGGACAGAGCGGTCGACTGGGCTCCTCGAGCAGGAAAAGACCCCTGTACAACGGTCTGATCAATCCGTACGAGGACAAGAGTAATGATTTTGTATGGTAAGTCCATAGAGAGTTCATGCGATAAGATAATTAAGTTTCAGTTTGTTTTGAAAAATTCTCACGCGGACTTAAATGGTTAGTTCACCCAAAATATTCTGCCATTAATTATGTTCCAAGTATATTTCTGATGAAATCTGAGAGCTCTCTGATCCCCCCCATAGACAGCAATTTCATCAACACTTTCAGAAAGGTAGTATAAACAACGTTAAAATAGTCTAGAGAATACTTTTTGTGCGCAAAAACAAGCAAAAATTATTCAATTTCTTCACGCAGCTCCCGTTGTAAATACAGTACAGCTCCTGCGTCATCATCACACGCATGCGCTCACGTGAACATCATCGGCTGCCGTAGAACTCGAAAGCGCTGCATTATTTACATCGGAAACTGTAGGATAATAGGTATGTCTACCACAATCTAATACCGAAGTACCGATATCAAATCGATACCACACAGGGTCTGCGAGATATTGCGAATTTTAGCGCGAATATTGCGCATAATTTTACTTATTATCGCAAGTTTTGGCTCAAATACCACAAATATTAATTAGTAAATTAATCAGCAAAGATTATCACATCAAATCAGTCATTTGAAAGCTTTCTTGTGAGAAGGAATTTCAGCAAAACTGCGCGTCTCCAATCTTTATCACTCAAAATGACTCACTTCTGGCTTTAAAAGACATCGCACCTACACTAAAGCAATCTGCGCGCTCAGATTCAACATTTTCATGTTCGTTTCGGGACCGCTGACGGAAATCACTCGCCCACGTATTTTTAAACCTTGCAAATTTGAACATGCAAGCGATTTTTATAGTATTTTGTAATCGTCGGTATGGGAGCTCTTTTCTGCGTTCATACCAACAACGCACACACAAGCCTGTAAAGAGCTCGCGCATTACACGTTAAGTTGTTTTTCCTTCGTCAAATACACACAAAATTATGTCAAAATGTCCGTCTTTAGTGAGTATTCACATAAACACAGTCGGTTATGTCTTACGCGAATATAAATAGTGCGATAGTATTCGTGCAAATATTCTAAACGTCTTTGGTTGAAACAAACGCTGGAGATTTCGTCACATTTAAACGATTCAATCCTATGTATGTGTGTGTGTTGATCAGTGTTTAAAGAAAATAAATGTCTAAATTAGAAATCCAAAATCCACTTCTACTCTCTTTATTAATTAGTTTTGGTCAAGTTGAGTGAGATTATCCATTTTGTTGCCACATTTGTCGGTTTCGCAGCAGTTTGGGTCACGCACTGCCACCTAGTGGTGAACTTCGGAACAGCAGCATATCCCGAAATGTGCATAATCATGATATCGTACCGTTTTAAATTAAATATATTCCGGTATTTTCTCAGTAACGGTATACTGTGCATCCCTAGTAGGATACTTGACGAAATTTGAGTAAAGTCGTGTTTTTGCGCACAAAAAGTATTCTCATCACTTCATAACATTAAGGTTGAACCACTGGAGTCACACTAACTATTTTAACGATGTGTTTACTTCTTTCTGCACCATGAAAGTGGTCATTACATTTCTGTCAGAGAGCTCTCAGATTTCATCAGAAATATCTTCATTAGTGTTTTTAAAGATGAACGGAGGTCTTACGGGTTTGGAACGACATGAGGATGAGGAATGTATGGCTAAATTTTAACTTTTGGGTGAACTGTCCCTTTAAATCCCAGGTGTATTATTTCAATGTAATTCCTCAGATAAAGCTAATTGATTAATTGTCAGCATGCGGTTAAAGGGACAGTTTTCCCATGTAGGAAAAGTCTGTCATCGTGTACTTACCATCATGTTGTGTTTCGGACCTTTGGAGTATAAAATGAGATATTACACCCCCAGTTTCACAGACAAGGCTGGAAAGGGCCAGTTCTCACCACAGCTTTGCTATAAAAGTGGGTGTGGTTTAGCGGTGGAGGGGGACCAGGGGAGACTGACCACACATCAACGGCTTCTGATTCAGACTGTTTTATTTCGCTCTCATTAAAAGCATCAAAGCTTCCCAAAAATGACCAGTTACACGCAACACAATATACACATGCATATATCCTGACACAGCTATAATTCAATGCACAATTAAACGCACAGCCATTTGCAATTTATTCTCTGCATCAATAATATATATGAACACGCTGTTGCATGACTTTGAACACTTTTGAGGCTTATTTTGTGTAGTTGAATGGCCGTTAAGAGCAGGTACGCTCACTGTGGATGAATGGCGGTTGTGTGAAGACTCAGGATCTATTGAAGAGAACGTAGGCAATGCAGACACTCATACAAAGCGGAAAAACACTTGTTTTTGAATCATTACTGTATGAAGTGGCAGTCAGAGGAAACTTCTTGACAACGCGTGCGCTCATGAATAATTAAGCGTGTGATGTCATGATAAAAAGCAACGCATCTTCTCATAGGATAAAGACATGCAGCCTCGTGAATAATTAGTTCACACACACACACACACTAAAATACATTTCTGCCATAATACTAGTGTTGGGCGATATGCCTAATTTTCCAATCGCCATATCGTCAGCCTGTGAGATCGCCGATACACGATCTTATCGCGTTGTGGCGGAGCAATTAGTTTACTTATTTGCTAATTAATTTAATAATTAATCAACTTATTTATTTACTTGTCTGCATATTTTACTTTATTATAATTTACTATTTATAAATTTAATGTAGGCTACATTTACATTACTTTTTATCTTGGGAAATGACACAGTTGGCAGTTTTTTGGATTTAAACCAGATGAGAAATGAGAGCCCAAGGACATAACGCAAGCAATCTGCAAAGTTTGCATGAACGTTGTGTCTGTAAAAGAGTCTCAAACGACAAACTTGTTCGTACATTTGCGAACTCGATCACCACCCCGCCGAGGCTGCTAAACTAGGACCAAAAGAAGCTGCTGCAGTAACGGTCAGCAAAGTACCGACTCAGCAATCCATCGTCTGAGCTTTTGCGAAAAGCACCAAGCGAAACAGTTAAAGATGGGCCCGATGCACGGCAGCTGTTTCATCTTCTCTAAGGTCCTGTACCTCGTGCAATTTTCCACTCACATATAGGAATAAATACATAACTAATATCGCGAAGGAGATGGTTTCCTATCATACCGTTGAAAAGGAAAGTTTTAAAGAACTACTTCAGACATTTGACAAACAGTACGAGTTGCCGGGCCGCACGTAGGCTACTTTGCTAAAACTGCTATCCCTGATCTGTACAATAAAACATTGCTAAAAAATACCTGTGCATTACCGCAACCAGCACTCCATCGGAACGCGTGTTCAGTGCAGCGGGCAACATAGCAACTCCCCACCGCAACCTTCTCAAACCTGAGAGAATAAACCAGCTGGTTTTCTTATCAAAAAATCTGCATGGATCGATGCCTGAATTGCATAACACTAACACTAATTGTTGTCTTAATTGTTTCTGGTCTTGTTTTAGCAATACGTTTATTTGAGTAGCCTACATTTGAGATGATTTAATTGTTTTGGCGTTTCGTTTTAGTTCTTTCATTGTGTTTTTTATTTATTAAAACCTATAGGCTTTAATGAAACAAAAAATATTGCACATAGGCCGTTAAAATAAGATTTTTTGTTAAAGTGCAGTGATGAAATATATTTTGTTATTTATTATTTTTAGGCTACCGTCAAACTGGTGTCGCAGCCTGTCTATTTTAATGTAGGCTACTATTATTTCTGTAGCCCTATACAGCGGGCAAGGGCTAAAACAAATATTTTTTACTATAAAAATACATTGTTCACTGCACTTTAACAAAAATCTTATTTTAACGGCCTATGTGCAATATTTTTGTTGTTCAGTTCCTAAGTCGTTTAAAAATAAAGCTGCTTTGAACTGATTGTTCTGTTCGGATCTATATAGCCTATAATTATAATAAAGCAGTTTGTTATTGTATTATTATAAGTATAAAATACATTTACATTTATGAAAAAAAAAAAATGCTTTAGCCTGATGATGATGCCGTTTTCGCCATGATGGCTCATGTGAATTTGTGAATGTAGGGCTAGATTGTTCACCTTGCAATTAAATTCTGAAAATACACGTAGTTTTGTAATCTTTAAAAAAAAAAATTTCACTGAAGAGTAACTCCTTTTTGAATTTTAAAAGCGTGGGGTTTTATTATTATCATCAGTACATTAATTGCACTTATTCTGCTAGCCTTATTAAACCATCAAAGCGCGTGATGTTGCACTGCAGAGCTATGTGCCGCATATTGCGAGTGCAACACCACGCGCTTTGATGGTTTAATAAGGCTAAGAATAAGTGCAATTAATGTACTGATGATAATAATAACTATGATTATATTTTTATTTAATAATGAAAAATATTTTTTTTAAATTACATTCATGGGGAACGAGCCAAATATCGTCTTGAAATCGCCAACCGCTTCAGCTTTCGGCGATCTCTCTGCCTATCGTCGATACACGATACTATCGTCTCATCGGAACAACCCTACATAATACTCTTTATTACTCAAGCTTGAATTTCTTTCATCTGCTGAACACAAAAGATGATATTTTGAGGAATATAATGGTATTTTCCACCCCATACTTTGGAAATCAATGGGTGCTTGGTTTCCCATGTTTTTCAAAATGTCCTCTTTTTTTGTTCAGCAGAAGAAAGAAATTCATACAGGTTTGGATCAACTTGAGGTGAGTAAATGAACGCTTTAAGCTAGCTAGTAGTGCTTGAGTAGGCCTTTTTCACGATAACTACTTTTTGTTTCGCGATATATCGCCCCAGAAATAATTGCGATAAATTATATTATTGTCATTTTATGCCACTGAATATATATAATCTAGGGCTGCCCCCGACTAAAGATATTTCTAGTCGAATAACGCTCCTGCATTTTAGCGATTAGTCGATTAATCATTAATTTATGATATTAATATAAAAACTTGCGTATATACAAGGAAAGGTATAGTCCAGGTTGAAGTTTAACACTTCCATATGACAGAAAATGCTAAAGCATGATATTAGCGCGTTCAAAATGAAAATGAAGTGCTTAAAACAGAATAGTAAAGTGTTTAAAGTATACATCGCTTATGGACACAAAAATCAGTGGCCAGAACGTTATAGGCTAATTATAACATAAAAACAGCAATCAGATGCATTATCAAAAATACAAACTGTAACAGTCAACAAAATATTTTTTTTTGTTGTTGAATAAAATAAAATAAAATTCGTTCTTTAAAATAAATTAAAAGAAGTTATTAGTAACTTAGGCCTAATACAAAACAAGTACTGTAGCAAAAACGCTGTTTGGTATAAAAATACAGTGGAAAATTAATATAATTTTTATATTGTTCAAAAGGAAAATTTACAAAAACGAACAATTTAATAAATGCACATGGCAGATCGCACAACGCCAAAACTTAAAATAAAAAAGAAGCGGCAAACAAATCAACAGCCTAAGTATTTTATTAAATTGTTTAGAACAACTATATTTAAGACATAAGCTTTTAATTTGATTTTTTTTGTCCTATTATGTGAGAGGAACACCATCTTGTCCACATTGTTGGGAAGAAGGGAGCTTCTCGACCTTTGAAAAGATGCGCTCTGATGGAGTGGATGTGGAAGGGATACAGTGGAGGCGTTTAGCTGCTTTAGCGAGCTTTGGATATCGATGTTCATTTTTTTTTGCCACCAAGCCAATGGTCCCGAATTAACCTTTGTTTTATCTGCCCAGTACATTTTGGTATACTGCGTGGCACGAGGTCTCGTTGATCTCTCGTTGCTTTGATGTCTGATTTTCACGTGATTTTTTTTTGCGACTAACCACCTAATGAAAATGTATTCGACCAAGCCTTCTTCATTTCGACTAACGTTTAGTCGACTATTTGGGGGCAGCCCTAATATAATCCTAATATAACAGCATAATAATGCAAGTAGACCTACATGCTTTCAAATGACAACCTTTGAATTCTTTAGACCATGGAAATTAAGGGTAAAAAATGTATTATCCTAAATAAAATTTAAAAATTTGAATAGTAAAGTTTTCCCTTGTGAATGGCTTTAACGCTCATCATTCTGCGTTGACATTTATATGTGCTCCGGAGCAGGGGATTGAGTCCATTTGGGCTTATTCTTTCAAACGGTCAGTAGTGGTCAGGAAAAAACTATAACACCTCAAATGGCGGCTTTTCTTCATCTGTGGATAACCGCTCTGTGTGTGAAGGAGACACGGAAAACACACAAGATGACCGCACAATCGAGTGAAATGTTGGTGACATTCATTATCATGTATTCATAATGATTGAGGTCATGTATATATATTGCGCGATATATCGATATATTGTGACAGGCCTATGCTTGAGCTGTTTTAACATGAAAGCAACTTGCACTGATGTATCTTTAATATGTCAGTGCCATTGTTTTGTCTCAAGATTCAATGACATTTTTTCATAATCTAAGCTTTGTCTGTGAAACCGGGCCATGATGTTAGAGACGACCGTTTGTTGTCATTTTGTCAACAATCCCAGAAAGTCATAAAAGTTAAATGATTTTTGTACTTGTATATCGTACAAACTCAAAGTAATTGAAAGTGTGTGTTTAGAGAGAGAGATGTTATAATAATTTTTAACCCTTTCAGTCAAAAATATGCTGGTATAATTTGTGAAAATATCATTTTTTTAATAGTGGTCTCAGACTTTTAAACTCCACTGTATAACTCAAAACCGCAGTTTCAGCCTTCTGTTGATGTGTTGGAAAAGGGAAGCAAGTCTTGCATGTGTCATGATTTTTTCATTTGTTGTTTTTCTTAACAGCCCTATATGTTTTGAGATGATAGAGGAAGCTCACATGACAAAGTGTGGCCACAGTTTCTGGTGAGAAGATCTTGTTCTCTAAACCGAGAGTTTATTCTTGCCTTTTTGTGTTGCATTTTCCAGACCCTCTATAGCTTTCAATCAAACAATCATGTCTTTATTTCCATTCAGTTATAAATGTATACGACAGAGTTTAGAGGACAGCAACAGATGCCCAAAATGTAATTATATCATTGACAATGTGGATCAACTTTACCCCAACTTCTTAGGTATGTGTATGCTAATGTTTTTTGCGTACTTGTCTAATCCTCAAACCTCATGGTAACACAGTCTAATTGCTTAGATGATGTGATTCTCTAATTGTATTACAGTGAATGAACTGATCCTAAAGCAAAAGCAGCGATCTGAAGAGAAGCGTCTGAAACGGGATCATCCTGTAAGCGCACCCGACATTTGATTGACTTTTGCAGATGGTTTGTAGCACATTAAATGATGTCTTATTGTTTGTTTCCTATTTCCTGTTTATAGAATGGAACCAAATGGCAGGTTTTCCAAGATGTCCTTGGCGCAGATCAAGAGAATATGGATTTAGCCAATGTCAACTACATATTAGAGTACCTGCTGCAAAAGAAGAAACAACTGGAGGCGGTTGGTATACTTTTCCCAGATAATATTACTGCTGCAACACTTCTTCACACACACTGGGAAAAACCATTTATGTTAGCGTTCTATTCACATGAGTGCTGCTTATAGTTTTGAAACACCTAAGATTGGTGGAGATTGTTTTCGTTGGATTAAAGCAAACCCACATTTGACCAATTAGGATCACACAAGCCTTAAAGCTTTATCTTATTCACCATATCCCCCAGAGTTAGATAAAGCCATAACTCTTTTTTTAATCTCTTTGCGTGCCATATCTCTGTCTGACACATCCATCGCCAGCCTAGCTTAGCACAAAGACTGGAGGTAAACAACTCCATCTAGCCTACTGCTCAATGAGTGACAAAATAACACCAACATGTATTAAGTAATGTGTGTAGTTACCTCATGTATTAAAGGGATAGTTCACTTTGAAATACAATTTTGATATGTTTTAGCTTACCTCATGGGCATCCGAGATGTAGGAGTATTTGTTTCCCCAGTGGTTTCAATTTTGATCATTTTAGGTCAAACCGTTCTTGTCTGTGCCTCACATAATGCAGGTCTATGGTCACCACCTCAAAGAGCATACACAGAAGTCCAAATTAAACAATCCCCATCGTAGCACACACTGATGGCCTAAGACACGAAACCAGACTCAAAGGAACGAGTCTTCGTTCTTTGTGTGAGAAAACCAACAGTATTTATATCGTTTTTACCTCTTGTACACCACTACGTCCGACTGATCCGAGGGCATGCGTGCGTGTTTCCTGTTCTGACATTCGCTCGTTCTGGCTTTAGTCTGCGCAAGCGCGGAAAGCGCCGGAAGTGGATCTCTCGCGTGTGTACGTCTCTCATTGTTTACACAAAACAGAGATTTACGTCGGTTTAAACATCCAGGATAAGCGCAAATTAGTACCATTTCTATTAGCCGTTTCACCTATAATCTCTGTTTTGTGTAAACAATGAGAGACGTACACGCGCGAGAGATCAACTTCCGGTGCTTTCTTCTTATTATTTTACGGCGGATCGCATCTTCCGGCGCTTTCCGCGCTTGCGCAGACTAAAGCCAGAACGCGCGAATGTCACAACAGGAAACACGCACGCGCGCCCTCGGATCAGTCGGACGTAGTGCTGTACAAGAGGTAAAAATGATATAAATACTGTTTTCTCACACAAAGAACAAAGACTCGTTCCTTTGAGTCTGGTTTCGTGTCTTAGGCCATCAGTGTGTCCTTACGATGGGGGATTGTTTAATTTGGACTTCTCTGTGTGTGCTCTTTGAGGTGGTGACCATAGACCTGCATTATGTGAGGCACAGACAAGACCGGTTTGACCTAAAATGATCAAAATTGAAACTACTGGGGAAACAAATACTCCTACATCTCGGATGCCCATGAGGTAAGCTAAAACATATAAAAATTTAATTTCAAAGTGAACTATTCCTTTAAGGCCGACGGAAAATTAAGAGTTGCAATTTTCTAGGCTGATATGGCTTGGGACTAGGGATGTCCAAGTCGGTACTGACATTAAAAAAAAAATTGATACCAGCATTTCTGTAGTACCGACTCCCAAGGTCCCTCCGTTCAGTGTTTATAAGTGCAGGGCTCTTAACTATAGCTGAATATAGTGTCTGTGAATATTAAACTTCAGAATACTATTTAAATATTACTGAATGAATGAAGTTGGGCACAGATACACACACACACACACACACACTCTCTCGCTGTCTTTGTAGTCTCTGCCGTGTGTCACTATATGAGGATACGAACGCATAATCTGTCACTTCATGAGAATATACTGTTTCATTTGAGACACTCAAAGGCTCAAAGCTCTTCAAGGCAACCCGTCAAAATAAGTGCGGTTTAAAAAAATGGAAAATTACAGAATATATTAGGCTACTGTTGTACAGTAGATTTAGCCACGCCTCTATGTAATGAAAATACTTCTGTACTAATAACAATAATAATTATGCCTAGATGGTTTATTATTTCTCACTTTTATAAGCAATGTTTACTTTTAAACACGATACAGCCTTTACATGTTTGTATTATTTATTTATAATGATTATCATCATAAATAATAAACTTTAATACATTTAATAAATATTTTTAAATAGTTGCTGTGGGACCGAAATTGGTTCAGAGTACCGTAAAATGTTATGGTATTGGTACGACTTCTGAAATTTTGGTACCGTGACATCCCTACTAGGAGCTATACTCTCATTCCTGCATAATAATCGCGCAATATCACACAGCAACTTGTTGTACAACTTCAACATAACCAGCGTGACAACCTGTTTGCACAGCGTGCTGGGGACTATTTTCAGGCACCCATGGTATGGCAGCAAAGCTGCTTGATTATTACACAGGAATGAGGGTATAGTTCCTAGCCATAACGGTCTAGATAATCACAACTTTTAATTTTCCGTCGTCCTTAGTACACGATGTAACTACACATCACAACATAATTATACCTTATAAATACAGTGAGCTGAGCCGTGGGTGAAACAACTCTATCGCCAATCATATCGTTTACATCAACGATACATATATCGCGATATATCGTTTAACGGTATATCGTTACACCCCTAGTATTTTACCGTCTCAATAAGTCTTAAGGGAAAACATCAACATCTGCAGTTAGTCAAATTTTACTTATGTTATCAATTTATAATAACCTCTTATTAAATCTTAATCAGCATGATCGAGCATTATTACATTAAAGATTTGTCGCTGTTTTTTGTTGTTAAAAGCTGTTAGTGTGAGGAGCCTGGAAGCGCTGCTGATTGACGTGTGCCTTTGTCTTTATAAAGGGACACAAACCCCCTGATGTGTGACTCCTAAAGTTGGTCTTTTGCTGATCTCTGTCCACAGGAATCACAAGCTGCTCAGCGCCAGATCTTAATGGAGTTCCTGAAAGAAGCCAGAAGAAATAAAAGAGAGGTTTAGCGTCCACATCTGTGTTTAAAGTGTTGAATGCACAGTTGACAGCTGATGCCATTAACTCATGAAGTCTCTCTGCCTTTACTTCAACAGCAACTGGAGCAGCTACAAAAGGAACTGAACTTTTTGGAAGAGGATATCAAACGAGTCGAGGTCAGTTGTCAGAGATGGGAGATGGGATTTTTTTTTAGCATGGATATATTTTGTATTTTTCTAAGGGTGTTTTCACACCTGGCTCGTTTGGAGCATTTGTTTCAGAAACTGGTGCGTTTTCTTCCATGGTTCGGTTCGTTTAGGCATATATGAACCCGGAAATCGCTCTCAAATGCGCACCAAAACAATCGATCCGAGATCGCCTGAGTGAGGGGGTCTTGGCCTGATTTGAAACAAACTCTGGGGCGGTTTGGTTGAGGTGAGAGAGCAATCTGACCCAACGGAGCTGGTGGTATTATAACGGGAAATGTGTTTTGTATAAAAAGCTGCAGTGTCTGATTCTGTGAGATATTGTGGTTGAAACCCATGGAGCGCCTCTTCATCTGAGTAATTTCTCCATGCATTGCAAGAATGCTGTCCCGACGAAGCCTTGATTCCTGCTCCAACTGCATATACATGATATTCCCAAAAGTTTTGGGACGCCTGCCTTTACAAGCACATGAACTTTAATGCCATCCCATTCTTAATCCGTAGGGTTTAATATGGAGTTACAGCTCTAACAGCTTCAGCTCTTCTGGGGTTTAGGAGTGTGTTTATGGGAATTTTTGCCCATTCTTCTAGAAGCGCATTTGTGAGGTCAGGCACTGATGTTGGACGAGAAGACCTGGCTCGCAGTCTCCGCTCTAATTCATCCCAAAGGTGTTCTATCAGGATGAGGTCAGGACTCTGTGCAGGCCAGTCCAGTTCCTCCACACCAAACTCGCTCATCCATGTCTTTATGGAGCGACGCTTTGTGCACTGGAGCGCAGTCATGTTGGGACAGGAAGGGGCCGTTCCCAAACTGATCCCACAAAGTTGGGAGCATGAAATTGTCCAAAATGTCTTGGTGAAGCATTAAGAGTTCCTTTCACTGGAGCTAAGGGCCCAACCCCTGAAAAACAACCCCACCCCATAATCCCCCCTCCACCAAACTTTACACTTGGCACAATGCAGTCAGGCAAGTCCCGTTCCCCTGGCAACCGCCAAACCCAGACTCGTCCATGGGATGGTCAGACAGAGAAGCGTAATTGGGCAGTGTAGGGGATAGAAAATACGGTTTTACAGTATAAACACCATTACGCCTATGGTGAGTCCCCAGAAGTATAGCGCACCAGACGTGTGTGTGTGTGTGTGTGTGTGTGTGTCATATTTGCTCGTATTTGATTTGTATAAACACATTTTTGGTACGCTTTCAAATGCTGCCTTGTGAAAGTGAACCGAACCAAGAAGAAAATGCAACATTGCAAAAAATTAAGCCCCTGTTTCTGAACAAAGAAAATGATCTAAAATGATATATTTATGGGTTGTTAAGATTTAAGTGCTTTTGAAGGAAGTGTCTAATACTCGCTGTTTGATCAAAAATACAGTAAAAACAAAAATAGAGTGAAATGTTATTACAGTTTAAACTTTTCTTTTTGAATATATTTTAAAGTGTATTTTATTACTCTAATGGCAAAGCTGAATATTCAGCAGTCATTACTCCAGTCTTCAGTCACATGATCTTCCAGAAATCATTCTAATATCTTGATTGGCTGCTCAGTAAACTAGTTGTGCTGCTGAATTATTTTGTGGAAATTGCTTTAAGATTTCTTAGACTAGAAAGTCCAAAGGAACAGAAATCTATTGTAATATAATTGTCTATACTGTCACTTTTGATCAGTGTAATGTGTCTTTGCTGAGTGAAAGTGTCACTGACCTTCATCTTTTGATCAGTAGTGTACATTTGATGCGTATTTATTTTATTTAAAGGAAATGAGCGGTATGTACTCACCTGTAAGTGACATGGACCCCAACTTAGACAGTACTGTACCCCAGTTTGAAGCTCCCTCACCTGCACCCAGGTAAGACCTCTCTGCATTTCATATTGATCCATATTTCCTTATATATTTCCTTAATATTAAAAAAATATTTTGCACAAATAAATGAATGGCCCTTCTATGCACTTGAGATGCAGTATTGTTTCACTTCTGTCTACAGCAGTAGCATAATAGACCCCTCAGAATACATCCAGCCTCCTTTTGGTGGAAGCTCACAGGTAACTTATATTCTTTAATGAGTTGTTCACGTTTGCTGTTATAGCGGGTTTATATCCCTTGGAGTAATGCTGATATTCACTGTTTATTGCTTTCAGGGTAAAAGACAAACATGGTACAACAGCACTCTGGCATCACGGCGGAAGAGACTGACGGCACACTTTGAGGATCTAGAGCAGTGTTATTTCTCCAATAGGATGTCCCGAATAACAGGTTGGTTGATTCAAAGCAATATAAACCACTTATAAATCTGTATATCTGTTTATAAAAAACTTTAATATTGTTATATTTTACACATTCGCTTTTCTTAGATGACAGCAGGACTGTTAACCAGCTGGATGATTTCATGGAGTGTCTATCAAAATTTACCCGATACAACTCTGTGAGGCCTCTGGCCACCCTCTCTTATGCTAGTGACCTCTATAATGGCTCCAGTATTGTGTCCAGGTAAGGTTGCAAAAACTTAAGTGGAGTGGTTAAAGGATTATTCTCTTCAAAATGAAAATTTCCTGATACTTTCATCTCCCCATCTCATCCAAGATGTTAATTTCTTTCTTTCTTCAGTATTTCTTTCTTCTTAAGGAAAGCATTCCAGGGTTTTTTTCCTCTTAATGGACTTCAATGGGAACCAACGGCTGAAGGTCCAAATCACTGCAGTTTCAGAGGAAGGGCTTCAGAGGCTCTGCACCATCCCAGAGGAATAGGGTCTGATCCAGACAAACCATCCCACATATTCTACAAAAAAAAACATTTATGTATTTTTTTTTTTTTTATCCTCAAATGCTTGAGTTTGGTTTTGTTCTTCTTCGCGGTGTATGATGTCATCACGTCGGAAAGGTCACGTGACGTAGGTGGAAGAACCGAGCCAGTGTTAAAACAAACGTGCAAAGACTAAATCAAAAATAAAGATAAAACAATGATGTCGGACAATTTAAAGTTGGAGGAGAACATGAGTTTTTCAGCACTGGGTCGGCACTTCCACCTACGTCACGTGACCTTTCCCACAGGATGAAGAAGAACAACACCTTCACAAAAACACCTGAGGTTTTTACAATATGTCTGATGGTTTGTCTGGATCAGACCCTATTCCTCTGGGATGGTGCAGAGCCTCTGAAGCCCTTCCTTCTGAAACTGCAGTGATTTGGACCTTCAGCCGTTGGTTCCCATTGAAGTCCATTATGTGGAGAAAAATCCTGGGAACTCATTTATCAACAGTGCGTAGAAAAGGTTCTATATTTCGTCCTACGACTGAAATTCAAGTACAAGTTTCTAAGTACAAGAAAATCTGTATTTATCAAACGTGTGTGCACGGTTCTTACGCACAATCATTGTTGATAAATCCCACGTGTGTGTAAAAACCGTGCTCGTTCACGTCCATTAGCATTCGGAAGCGCCTCCGATGAACCATACATGGCAAAGAACTGGAGCTTCACAAACACAGAATCAGTCGCGCAACAACACGTGCATCACAAATGATTTGCACATTAACAGAATGAAACCCTTTTCTCTTTACACCATTACATTTGTTGGTTGATGGTGATTTTATGGCAGTCTATGGCTCCATTTATGTCTGGGAATCTGGCGATAGCATGCTTGTTGGGGATTTCGGTAAGGGAACTGGAAGGTTGGGGCCAAGGAAATAATATAATATGTAGATTGCTTAATGCATACTGTGACACTCGTAAAGGCCTTTTATGTGTAGTATCTCTATTCTAGCACTAGATTCCCTGCGTAAGCATGCTCAGAGGTGTGCTTATATTTACACACATTTAAGTAGAAGTTGGTAAATCCCACACTTTGGGTGAAACTGTTCTTATGCACAGATCTGTGTGTACAAACCGTTGATAAATGAGACCCCAGGAATGTTTTCCTCACAAAACTTCATTTCCACTGAAGAAAGAAAGACATGAACATCTGGGATGAGATGGGGGTGAGGAAACTATCAGGAAATGTTCATTTTAAAGTGAACTGATCCTTTAAGACTGCCTGCTGTTGGACTTCAATCTTTGTTGATTTCCTTTTTTGAAGTAACCAGCAGAGGGTAGTATTGTATTTCTGAACAACATCACAGAGACTGACTGTGAGCATTTTGATCTATTTTCCAAAAGTTAAAATTGTGTGCTTTAATGTATATCCGGGTTTTGTTTTTCTTATAGTATGTCATGTTTATGACCTCCATCTCTGTTTCTTAAAATACCCTTTATTGCAAAACAGTGCTTATCTTTAACCATGCATTCTCATGAATCAGTCATTAATTACACTGATTACAGTCTCCTGGACCTTAAGTACAACATAACACCTCAACAGTTCTCATTTATAGTTGTGGTTTAATGGTGAATCAGATGTTACTTCAAAGCTACCAGTTTAGGATTTGTTCAGGCGATTTATACATTGCACTACAGGTCTCACTGTGTCTGAGAACAAGTTTCTTTTGGAAAGAAATCGGCAACACTTTACAATAAAGTTTCATTAGTTAATGTATTAACTAACATTAACCATGAGCAGTACATCTGTTACTGTATTTGTTCATCTTGGTTAACATTAGTTAATACAAATACAGCTGTTCATTTTAGTTCACGGTGCACTAACTAATGTTAACAAATACAATGTCAAAGCAACAAATCAACTTTTAATATTAATAATGTTTTAGTTAATGTTGAAACTAAGTTTAACAAAGATTAATAAATACTGTAGAATTGCAGTAAATATTAATTTGCGTTAACTAGACAAGGCAAGTTTATTCATATAGCACATTTCAAACACAATGGCTATTCAAAGTGCTTTACATAGAAAATTATATTTAAATAGTGATAAGAAATAAGAATACCATTTGTAAGAAGTAAAAATAAGGATAATTATGGTAAAACAGTTTTAAAAAGTAAAAAAAAAAAACCTTTTACCTTTCATCAAAAAATCCTGAAAAAATGTAGCGCTTTTTTATCGGCACAAAAGCCCATCGTTCATGATAATTAGAAATGTTACTTGCACCAAATTACAATGATTTTTGAAGGATCATGAGACAAAATAAATAAATAGGAATATAAATGGTGAAAGGAATAAATTGCATTTCAAAATGTATTAAGATAATTTTAATATTTCACAATATACAAGTTTTACATAACAAAAATACAGTAAAAAATAATATTTCATGGGGTACCCAGTCTTATAATCGATTAGTTGGATGATTTATTTTTTATTAATCGGATAAAAGCCCTTTTTTATGTTTCCTGACAAAACACACACACACACACACACACACACACACACACTTCTTAATTTCTTTATCCTGTAGAAACGCCTTACATATATATTCACTTACACTCTGTTATCCCTTTACAGTCACTACTCTCATACTTGAATTACATGTTGACCTTTTAAGCCTAAGTCTAGCATCCAACAGCAGATATTTCAGATAAATGAATGTTTTTGAGCTGAATATTAATGGTCTCCCTCTCGCTTGCGTTCTGTCTGTTTGATGATCAGTGAAGTTTAACACAGACTGTCAGGACGCGTGTTCATGCAAAATGGAAATACTCGTGTGAATTAGTAGCATTTACAGATGAGGATCTAACCACTGTAACTACTATAGATCGGTGGATATAACCTGTAAAATGAATGTTTTGCGCTGAGGACGTGCACACACACATCTGTCAAAGCGCATGACAGGGTAAGTTAATGCTCATGCATTCACTTGAAGCTTGAAATAAACAGTTCTCATGTTTTGGCACTTGGATAATGTACCTTTTTTCGCAGCTGCTCTGTTTACACATTAGATGCACATTTTGTCCATAAAATGCGTTATTCAGTGTTGTAATCTGGTGGAAGCTTTGCATGCATAATCGATAATAAGAATCGTTATCGCTGATTTAACAGTGCAGGAAACACGATCCAAGTGTTTTAGAATAGTTTCTTCCGCATCGGTAAACGATGGCACACGTTCGGGAACTGTTAACGAATCCAAACGTCATAAAAATCATTTGGATCAGTTCTCAATTCCTAACCGTAGGATTGGGTTTATAAATATAATCGTTGGCTCAAACCAACCGTAATTTCCATATGTTATGTAATGATCAGAAATACTACAACTAGCCATTGCTCCGCTTTCATCACACCAACCTTTTTTTCAGACATGCTTGTGTCTGATCACCCGAGAGGCTGTTTGGATGCACTACAGCGCTCGTCTCTTTCAGTGTGCGTGTTTGAGTGGAAATAGAGCAGATAATGAGCATGCACCATCAGGGGAACTCGCTGTGCTAACACTTGTTCTGTCTCCTCTCTTTCCCCCTCTTTTGCAGCATTGAGTTTGACCGCGACTGTGATTACTTTGCCATTGCCGGTGTCACTAAGAAAATTAAAGTGTTTGAATACGGCACTGTGATCCAGGATGCTGTGGACATTCATTATCCTGTCAACGAGATGACATGCAACTCTAAAATTAGGTATAAAGAGTGTCTGAAATCAGGGGTTGGCCTGAATGTTCTTGGTGGATTATGCAGTGGCATAATTTCTTGTCTATTCTCTTTCCAGCTGTATCAGCTGGAGTAGCTACCACAAAAATCTGTTGGCGAGCAGCGACTACGAGGGGACTGTCATTCTTTGGGATGGGTTCACGGGGCAGAGGTCAAAGGTTTACCAGGTACCCTTATGTGTCGGACTGCACCAGATGACATTCATTATTATGTGCCCTTTTCAGTAGGAGAGCAATCTATTAAATTTTCCTCCTTTACTCGCACACTACTACAGATCTACGGGTCATATTTTGTTGTAAGAAACATACAAGTGCACCAAAAATAATGTCTGCTGTTATTATTAATTTTTTTAAAATAAGTCTCTTATGCTCACCAAGGCTGCATTTGTTTGACTTAAATGTACAAGGAAAAAACAGTAATATTGTGAAATATTAAATTAAAATAGAAAAGAAATGTAATTTTTATGATTGCAAAGCTGAATTTTCATCTTCAGTGCCACATGATCCTTCAGGAATCATCCTAATATGATGATTTGATGCTCAAGTAACATTTCTCATTAGTTTCCGTGTTGAAAACCGTTGTGCTGCTTAATATGTTTGTGGAAACCATGATGCTTTTTTTTTTAAGGATATTTCATCAATAGAAGAATCAAAACAACAGTTTATTTGAAATGAAAATGTTTTGTTACAGTATAAATGCCTTTACTGTGATCTTTATTTTATTTAAATAGAATTTTTCCTTGCTCAATAAATTAATTAATTTCTTTCAAGAAGAAAAAGTTAAATGATGTAAAGTCCGAGTTTATAGAGTTGTGCGGTGTAAAGTCCGAGTTTATAGAGTTGCGTGGTGTAAAGTCAGAGTTTATAGAGTTGCGTGGTGTAAAGTCAGAGTTTATAGAGTTGTGCGACATAAAGTCAGAGTTTATGGAGTTGCGTGGTGTAAAGTCAGAGTTTATATGTTTATAGAGTTGTGCGACATAAAGTCAGAGTTTATAGAGTTGTGCGGTGTAAAGTCAGAGTTTATTGAGTTGCGTGGTGTAAAGTCATAGTTTATAGAGTTGTGCGGTGTAAAGTCAGAGTCTATAGAGTTGTGCGATGTAATGTCAGAGTCTATAGAGTTGTGCGGTGTAAAGTCAGAGTTTATAGAGTTGCGTGGTGTAAAGTCAGAGTTTATAGAGTTGCGTGGTGTAAAGTCAGAGTTTATAGAGTTGCGTGGTGTAAAGTCAGAGTTTATAGAGTTGCGTGGTGTAAAGTCAGAGTTTATAGAGTTGCGCGATGTAATGTCAGAGTCTATAGAGTTGTGCGGTGTAAAGTCAGAGTTTATAGAGTTGTGCGGTGTAAAGTCAGAGTTTATAGAGTTGCGTGGTGTAAAGTCAGAGTTTATAGAGTTGCGTGGTGTAAAGTCAGAGTTTATAGAGTTGCGTGGTGTAAAGTCAGAGTTTATAGAGTTGCGCGATGTAAAGTCAGAGTTTATAGAGTTGCGCGGTGTAAAGTCAGAGTTTATAGAGTTGTGCGATGTAAAGTCAGAGTTTATAGAGTTGCGCGAAAAGTCAGAGTTTATAGAGTTGCGCGATGTAAAGTCAGAGTTTATAGAGTTGCGTGGTGTAAAGTCAGAGTTAATTGAGTTGCGTAAAGTCAGAGTTTATAGAGTTCGTGGTGTAAAGTCAGAGTTTATAGAGTTGCGTGGTGTAAAGTCAGAGTTTATAGAGTTGCGATGTAAAGTCAGAGTTTATAGAGTTGCGCGATGTAAAGTCAGAGTTTATTGAGTTCCGTGGTGTAAAGTCAGAGTTTATAGAGTTGCGCCATGTAAAGTCAGAGTTTATAGAGTTGCGCGATGTAAAGTCCGAGTTTATAGAGTTGCGCGATGTAAAGTCAGAGTTTATAGAGTTGCGATGTAAAGTCAGAGTTTATTGAGTTCCGTGGTGTAAAGTCAGAGTTTATAGAGTTGATGTAAAGTCAGAGTTTATAGAGTTGCGTGGTGTAAAGTCAGAGTTTATAGAGTTGCGTGGTGTAAAGTCAGAGTTTATAGAGTTGCGATGTAAAGTCAGAGTTTATAGAGTTGCGATGTAAAGTCAGAGTTTATAGAGTTGCGCGATGTAAAGTCAGAGTTTCTAGAGTTGCGTGTTGTAAAGTCAGAGTTTATAGAGTTGCGTGGTGTAAAGTCAGAGTTTATAGAGTTGCGTGGTGTAAAGTCAGAGTTTATAGAGTTGCGTGGTGTAAAGTCAGAGTTTATTGAGTTGCGTGGTGTAAAGTCAGAGTTTATAGAGTTGTGCGGTGTAAAGTCAGAGTTTATAGAGTTGCGTGGTGTAAAGTCAGAGTTTATAGAGTTGTGTAAAGTCAGAGTTTATAGAGTTGTGCGGTGTAAAGTCAGAGTTTATAGAGTTGTGCGACATAAAGTCAGAGTTTATGGAGTTGCGTGGTGTAAAGTCAGAGTTTATAGAGTTGCGTGGTGTAAAGTCAGAGTTTATGGAGTTGCGTGGTGTAAAGTCAGAGTTTATTGAGTTGCGCGATGTAAAGTCAGAGTTTATAGAGTTGTGCGGTGTAAAGTCAGAGTTTATAGAGTTGTGCGGTGTAAAGTCAGAGTTTATAGAGTTGCGTGGTGTAAAGTGATCCTTGTCTTTTAATTTGTGATTAATTTGTTGATTGATTTTCAATTAATGAGAGAAAATAAAAATAATTTTCTCTAAATACTGTGAAAACATGTACACACAAACATATTTGGCATCTTTCCCAACATTCTTTTCTAAACGATGTAAAATTATGTACACATGGATGTACTGTAGGCTCTGCTGTACATTATGTTCTTAAAAAACAAAGGATTAAATCGGAAGCGCCTACTATTTTTATGCAGTTCCTTTAGACTTAATCTAAGTTAGATTTCGGTTTGTCACAGGAGCATGAAAAGCGGTGTTGGAGTGTCGATTTCAACCTCATGGATCCCAAGCTCTTGGCATCAGGATCGGATGATGCAAAGGTATTTTTGCGACTGAACCGCTCCAATCAAGTTATTTAATTTGGGTTTTTTAGGGATATTCTTCCATAAATACTTATGAATGCACTCTCTTTATCCCAGTCAAGTTGTGGTCCACCAACCTGGACAATTCAGTAGCCAGCATTGAAGCAAAGGCCAATGTATGCTGTGTAAAGTTCAGTCCAACCTCTCGATATCACCTTGCCTTTGGTTGTGCAGGTACATAATTCATTTCAATCGATCTGTTAAAAAATGTACTTCCTCGTACAACTTTTCGGCTCATTTTAAATCCTTTCCCAGACCACTGTGTGCACTACTATGACCTGAGAAACACTAAGCAGCCCATCATGGTTTTCAAAGGCCACAGGAAAGCAGTGTCCTACGCCAAGTTCGTCAATGGAGAAGAAATTGTGTCTGCGTATGTATACTCTGTGCTTTTATCTTTCATCTTTCATCAATGGAAAATGCATGTGATGTAAATTAAATGACATAGTGTATCACGATACTTAAACATCAGCTATTGGAACAGTATCGGCTTACAGTGTTACGAAAGTATTGGATTTAAATTAGGGCTGGGTATCGGCACACATTTCACAATTCGATTTTGATTGGATATATATCAGGTACAATCCATTGCAAATTTTATCAAGGAATACAAATCTCTTAAAGGAACACTTATTCTTATAGGCGTATTCAAATTCTTTCCTACATTTAGATATGTGGGCAAATGCATTTTTGTCTCATGCATTGTTTTAGTTTGGCAGGGCATAGCTTAGCTTAGCATAATAAATGGAATCCTATGTTGCCAGCTAGCATGTCCCGAGTAAACGTGATCAAAAACACCCCACCCTCCACCTAATTACTTCTTGTGGCCTGCGTATTCACAACGAGTACAAATAGCGATGCAGATTAAGACTAGGAGATTTCCTAGGCAGGTATGTTGACGGAAGTTGTGGGATTTCATGTGTTGTGTGATATCTCTGCAGTAGCAGTGCTTCGCCTGTGCTTCCCCATAATATAGTCCCAATATCTGCCTAGGAAATCTCCTAGTCTTAATCTGCAGCGCTATTCGTACTCGTTGTGAATTCGCAGGCCACAAGAAGTAATTAGGCTGGGTTTTTTTTTTTTGGATCACTTTTACTCAAGACATGCTAGCTGGCAACATAGGATTCCATTCATTATGCTAAGCTAAGCTAGCAACATTCCCTGCCAAACTAAAACAATGCATGCACTGAGACAAAAATGCATTTGCCCACATATCTAAATGTAGGAAAAGTTGAATAAGCCCTATTTCTAAAAACAGTGGAGTGTTCCTTTAAAGGATTAGTTCACTTCAAAATGTTAATTGTTAAATTAAACCCCACAGCTCGACGGACAGCCAGCTGAAACTCTGGAATGTGAACAAGCCTCATTGTTTGCGCTCCTTCAAAGGTCACATCAACGAGAAGAACTTTGTGGGTCTGGCATCTAATGGAGACTATGTAGCATGTGGTGAGTACAAGGTATAATTCTGTCAAACTCAGTCATCATGTGCTCAACCTCATGTTGTTTCGTTTCACTTCTAAACACAAATGAAGATATTCTTTATGAAACCTGAGAGAAGTCCATTCCTCTAAATCTTAAAAGATCAAAATAAATGTCATAAAGGCATCGAAAAAATAACCAATCGAGTGTGTAATCCCAATCCCAGTCTTCTGTAGAGACACGATGGCTGTATATGATGAACAGATTTACCGTGACACGCGGTCTGTAGTAAACACAGACGTACACATGCTCGCGTGACGCGTGAAAACAACATGAGAGTGAGTTTACATGTTTGGATGAGCTGAACATTTTCAGTTTGGGAAAGAGATGTTGAGACTTTCTTGAGATTAGAACTGAGACTGATCGCATTGATCGTCTGAAGCACACACACACTCCTCAAAGTCAAAGCGCAAACATCATTTAAATCACCAGATCACATTGAGTTTTACTAGTGTGATTACTCAGTGTTTTAGATGGTTTATTCTTACGTATAGTGCATTAATAGCGGGAGAGGTGGGAGTTTAAGAGACATTACTACATCAAACATGCAATGAGGGAATATTTGTGGGTCCTGATGATGATAATACAATAGTAAATAATATTATTTTGATAATAGTAAAAAAAACCTCTTTATTTTTGGCTTAAAATATCGCGACACTGAACTCACGATACGATATGTCTCCCTATTTTAAGCCCCCCCCCAAAAAAAAAAAATATATATATACTGCTTTTCTTACTTAGTATTTGTGTATTGTTTCCACTCCAAATATCTAAAAATTACATTAAGAAGCATTTACTAGACAAGCAAAAGTTAATTTCTTGTTTTGGAAAAAACAACTCAAAATGAAGTTTCTTCTAAGGTTTTGCTTAAAATAAGCAGAATAATCTGCCAGTGGGGTTATTTTTAATATAAAATATTATTTTGCTTACCCAATTGTCAGATTTTATTTTAATAGTATTTTTGTCTTGTTTGCCAGTCCAAATATCTAAAAATGACAAGTAAGAAAAGCATTTTTTGCAGTGTAGTATTTTTGTCTTTTTTTAAGTAAAATTATCTGCCTATGGGGTGTAAAAAAATCATAGAAATAACCACGTTTCTTACCCCGTTGGCGGATCATTTTGTTTGTTTCAAGCACAAACTTAATTCATTTTTTTTTTTTTTTTATCATTTTACTTATTTAATTTATTTGTCTTGATTTTAAGAATGTTTAATCTATTTGTCCTGGAAACAAGATAAAAAATTCTAAATGAGAAGCATTTTTTGCAGTGAATCGTGACGAGTGTATCTTTACTCCCCTATTGTTGGCACAAAAACAGTTAGAGTACACCGTAATGAATGTCTGTGGAGTTAAAACCCTCAATAATGCTATCACTTCATACCCCACAGGAAGTGAAAACAACTCACTGTACTTGTACTACAAGGGCCTCTCCAAGACGCTGCTGACTTTTAAGTTTGACACTGTGAAGAGTGTCCTGGACAAGGACAAGAAGGAGGACGACACCAATGAATTTGTCAGTGCAGTGTGCTGGCGAGCACTACCTGATGGGGTACGGCCTTATCTCACTCACATTTGACATGATAAATCTCTCTTCTAGAACCAGCAACAGGGCTTGGCCCGGTGGGGTCACGGGGGCACATGGGGACACTAGGGGTGTGCTGACATTATCGAGTATATCCCTCTCACACACACACACACACACACACACACACACACACACACACACACACACACACACACACACACACACACACACACACACACACACACACACACACTCATGTCTGGTTTACTATCTTTGTGGGGACTCTCCATAGACTTAATAGGTTTTATACTGTACAAACTGTATTTTCTATCCCCCTACACTGCCCCTGCCCCTAAACCTACCCATCACAGGAGACATGCTGCATTTTTACATTTTCAAAAAAACTCATTTTGTATGATTTATAAGCTTGTTTCCTCATGGGGACCTCAATTTAGGTCCCCACGGTGACACGAGTCCCCATGAGTCTGTGTGCAGTCAGGTTTAAGTCCCCACCAGGATAGAAAAACATGAACACACACACACACACACACACACTTCTGGTTCACTATCTTTGTGGGGACTCTCCATAGACATAATGGTTTTTATACCGTACATTCTGTCCCCCTACACTGCCCCTGCCCCTTAACCTACCCATCACACACACACACACACTAACACACACACACTAAACCTACCCATCACAGGACACATTATGCATTTTTACTTTCTCAAAAAAACTCATCCTGTGTGATTTATAAGCCTTTTGAAAAGTGGGGACCAGCAATGTAGGTGATCTCAGGTGTTACTATCCTTATGGGGACATTTGGTCCCCACAATGTAATACAAACAAGGACACACACACACACACACACCTAGAGAGCGCACCCATACACTGTAGTCTCATAGATTAGACTAGTGCGCGTGCACACTTTCACTGCGTGTTAGTATATATTTATGGTAACACTTTACAATAAGGTTGTATTAGTTCACATTAGTTAACGCATTAGTTAACATGAACTAACCATGAGCAACACCTCTGTTCAGCATTAGTTCATCTTTGTTAACGTTAGTTAATATAAATCCAGCTGTTCATGTTAGTTCTCAGTGCATTAACTAATGTTAACAAGATTTTATTAATGCATTAGTAAATGTTGAAATTAACATTAACAAAGATTATTAAAGGCTTTATAAGTGCAGTTCATCATTAGTTAATGTTAACTAATGCATTAACTAATATAACCTTATTGTAAATTGTTACCATATTTATATAATGTAATATAGTTAATAAATACCACACAAAGAGTGCAGCTTTCCAGTTTTTGAAATTGATTTTATACAAGCTTACTAAACATATTAATATTAAGTGATTTACAATGTAGACTCCATATTGCCTGTTTTTGTTCTATTTCGCCAACAAAAATAGTTAAAAACAAAGCCATCGGAAATATGTATATATATATATCTATCTATCTATCTATCTATCTATCTATCTATCACACACCCATATGGGATGGTAGAACTGAACTCGTTGGTACATTTAAGGACAAGTAATGGCAGGGTAGGATAGGGCAGTGAGTTGAAGAAGGTTGCTGTGCATCCGCTTTCAGAAACCCATGCTTATTAAACACACACTCCTCTGCTTCACTGTCTAAATAGTGTGGTTTGCAGTAAAAGTCAGCCCATGGCTAATTTACCATGTGCAGTGCCCAAGAAGATTTATAATGTTTGCTTTCCTCTTTAGCAGGAGGACCAAACTGGGATGTCACGATCATGACACCTTCTTTAAGAGTTTGTAGGCAAATGTAGGCACAATAATATTGAGTCAACCGTATTCTTCTGTTCTTTTTGTTTTTCAATTTTGAAATGGTCACTAATGTTTTAAATATTTCTGTTTAGGGCACTTTAGTTTCCTGAACACGACCATACTGAGTGATGTATTAGTAATATAATATTTATTATTATTATAGAACATGAGAATGTTATTATAAGAACAGTGATCTTACTTTCATAATTTCAACCCTATTAAATTGGTGAACCTTCATCTCGGATGATGGAAGACCTTTCAGTTTCTGTGTGCATTTAATAGGATTTTTTTCCCCATGTATTCTACATTGTCATTTCATTGAGAGTAAGTAGGTCATCTCAACATATTGTCTTTATGCAAATGTTAAAGTTGAGTGAAATTTATACATAAAGTATTAATTTCATAGTTTTAGTTGGCTTTTCAATTTTCAGTTTTAATTTTAGTTGAAGTTTTTAGTACTAATTTTTTGTGCTTTTGTAATTATAATTAAGGACCCACTTTATATTAGTTTGCCTTAACTACTGTCTGCTCACATTTAAATGGTAACACTTATTATTTTAGGAATCAATTCTCACTGTTAACTAGTTGCTTGTTAGCATGCGTATTACTAGGATATTGACTGTTTATTAGTAGTAACCTTACCCTTAAACTTACCCACACCACCACACCTGTCCCTAACTTTACCCTTAAACTTACCCACACCACCACACCTGTCCATAACTTTACCCTTAAACTAACCCACACCACCACACCTGTCCCTAACTTTACCCTTAAACTTACCCACACCACCACACCTGTCCCTAACTTTACCCTTAAACTTACCCACACCACCACACCTGTCCATAACTTTACCCTTAAACTTACCCACACCACCACACCTGTCCCTAGCTTTACCCTTAAACTTACCCACACCACCACACCTGTCCCTAAATTTACCCTTAAACTTACCCACACCACCACACCTGTCCATAACTTTACCCTTAAACTTACCCACACCACCACACCTGTCCCTTACTTTACCCTTAAACTTACCCACACCACCACACCTGTCCATAACTTTACCCTTAAACTTACCCACACCACCACACCTGTCCCTAACTTTACCCTTTACCCTTAAACTTACCTGCACCACCACACCTGTCCCTAACTTACCCTTAAACTTACCTGCACCAACACACCTGTTCCTAACTTTACCCTTAAACTTACCCGCACCACCACACCTGTCCCTAACTTTACCCTTAAACTTATCCGCACCACCACACCTGTCCCTAACTTTACCCTTAAACTTACCCGCACCACCACACCTGTCCCTAACTTTACCCTTAAACTTACCCACATCACCACACCTGTCCCTAACTTTACCCTTAAACTTACCCACACCACCACGCCTGTCTCTAACTCTACCCTTAAACTTATCTACACCACCACGCCTGTCCCTAACTTTACCCTTAAACTTACCCACACCACCACACCTGTCCCTAACTTTACCCTTAAACTTACCCACACCACCACACCTGTCCCTAACTTTACCCTTAAACTTACCCACACCACCACACCTGTCTCTAACTCTACCCTTAAACTTACCCACACCACCACACCTGTCTCTAACTCTACCCTTAAACGTACCCACACCACCACACACATGTCCCTAACTCTACCCTTAAACTTACCCACACCACCACACCTGTCCCTAACTTTACCCTTAAACTTACCCACACCACCACACCTGTCCCTAACTTACCCTTAAACTTACCCACACCACCACACCTGTCTCTAACTCTACCCTTAAACTTACCCACACCACCACACCTGTCCCTAACTTTACCCTTAAACTTACCCACCACCACACCTGTCCCTAACTTTACCCTTAAACTTACCCACACCACCACACCTGTCTCTAACTCTACCCTTAAACTTACCCACACCACCACACATGTCCCTAACTCTACCCTTAAACTCACCCACACCACCACACCTGTCCCTAACTTTACCCTTAAACTTACCCACACCACCACACCTGTCTCTAACTCTACCCTTAAACTTACCCACACCACCACACCTGTCCCTAACTCTACCCTTAAACTTACCCACACCACCACACCTGTCCCTAACTCTACCCTTAAACTTACCCACACCACCACACCTGTCCCTAACTCTACCCTTAAACTTACCCACACCACCACACCTGTCCCTAACTTTACCCTTAAACTTACCCACACCACCACACCTGTCCCTAACTCTACCCTTAAACTTACCCACACCACCACACCTGTCCCTAACTCTACCCTTAAACTTACCCACACCACCACACCTGTCCCTAACTTTACCCTTAAACTTACCCACACCACCACACCTGTCCCTAACTCTACCCTTAAACTTACCCACACCACCACACCTGTCCCTAACTTTACCCTTAAACTTACCCACACCACCACCTGTCTCTAACTTTACCCTTAAACATACCCACACCACCACACCTGTCCCTAACTCAACCCTTAAACTTACCCACACCACCACACCTGTCCCTAACTCTACCCTTAAACTTACCCACACCACCACACCTGTCTCTAAGTCTACCCTTAAACTTACCCACACCACCACACCTGTCTCTAACTCTACCCTTAAACATACCCACACCACCACACCTGTCCCTAACTTTACCCTTAAACTTACCCACACCACCACACCTGTCTCTAACTTTACCCTTAAACTTACCCACACCACCACACCTGTCCCTAACTTTACCCCTTAAACATACCCACACCACCACACCTGTCCCTAACTTTACCCTTAAACTTACCCACACCACCACACCTGTCCTTAAACTTACCCATACCACCACACCTGTCCCTTACTTTACTCTTAAACTTACCCACACCACCACACTCTCTAACTACTTAAACATACCCACACCACCACACCTGTCCCTAACTCTACCCTTAAACTGACCCACACCACCACACCTGTCCCTAACTCTACCCTTAAACTTACCCACACCACCACACCTGTCTCTAAGTCTACCCTTAAACTTACCCACACCACCACACCTGTCTCTAACTCTACCCTTAAACTTACCCACACCACCACACCTGTCCCTAACTCTACCCTTAAACATACCCACACCACCACACCTGTCCCTAACTCTACCCTTAAACTTACCCACACCACCACACCTGTCCCTAACTTTACCCTTAAACTTACCCCCACCACCACACCTGTCCCTAACTCTACCCTTAAACTTACCCACATCACCACACCTGTCCCTAACTTTACCCCTTAAACTTACCCACACCACCACACCTGTCTCTAACTCTACCCTTAAACATACCCACACCACCACACCTGTCCCTAACTTTACCCCTTAAACTTACCCACACCACCACACCTGTCTCTAACTTTACCCTTAAACTTACCCACACCACCACACCTGTCCCTAACTTTACCCTTAAACATACCCACACCACCACACCTGTCCCTAACTTTACCCTTAAACTTACCCACACCACCACACCTGTCTCTAACTTTACCCTTAAACATACCCACACCACCACACCTGTCCCTAACTCTACCCTTAAACTGACCCACACCACCACACCTGTCCCTAACTCTACCCTTAAACTTACCCACACCACCACACCTGTCTCTAACTTTACCCTTAAACATACCCACACCACCACACCTGTCCCTAACTCTACCCTTAAACTGACCCACACCACCACACCTGTCCCTAACTCTACCCTTAAACTTACCCACACCACCACACCTGTCTCTAACTCTACCCTTAAACTGACCCACACCACCACACCTGTCCCTAACTCTACCCTTAAACTTACCCACACCACCACACCTGTCCCTAAGTCTACCCTTAAACTTACCCACACCACCACACCTGTCTCTAACTCTACCCTTAAACTTACCCACACCACCACACCTGTCCCTAACTCTACCCTTAAACATACCCACACCACCACACCTGTCCCTAACTCTACCCTTAAACTTACCCACACCACCAAACCTGTCCCTAACTTTACCCTTAAACTTACCCCCACCACCACACCTGTCCCTAACTCTACCCTTAAACTTACCCACATCACCACACCTGTCCCTAACTTTACCCTTAAACTTACCCACACCACCACACCTGTCTCTAACTCTACCCTTAAACATACCCACACCACCACACCTGTCCATAACTTTACCCTTAAACTTACCCACACCACCACACCTGTCTCTAACTTTACCCTTAAACTTACCCACACCACCACACCTGTCCCTAACTTTACCCCTAAACATACCCACACCACCACACCTGTCCCTAACTTTACCCTTAAACTTACCCACACCACCACACCTGTCTCTAACTTTACCCTTAAACTAACCCACACCACCACACCTGTCCCTAACTCTACCCTTAAACTTACCCACACCACCACACCTGTCCCTAACTCTACCCTTAAACTTACCCACACCACCACACCTGTCTCTAACTTTACCCTTAAACTAACCCACACCACCACACCTGTCCCTAACTCTACCCTTAAACGTACCCACACCCTCACACCTGTCCATAACTCTACCCTTAAACTTACCCACACCACCACACCTGTCTCTAACTCTACCCTTAAACGTACCCACACCACCACACCTGTCTCTAACTCTACCCTTAAACGTACCCACACCCTCACACCTGTCCATAACTCTACCCTTAAACTTACCCACACCACCACACCTGTCTCTAACTTTACCCTTAAACTAACCCACACCACCACACCTGTCCCTAACTTTACCCTTAAACTTGCCCACACCACCACCCCATCTCAAAATCAGCAAAAGTGTTTTGCAATACAATATGAACACAAGTACGTTGTACTTATTTTTTTGATGCAAGTACATAGTAGTTAAGACCACATAATATAAAGAGGGATTATAATAGTTTTTGTTTTAAGTATTTCTATTTAGCTTTATTTTAGATTTTGCAAAATTTAGAAATTGTATTACTTCATTTTAATCTTGTTTCAGTTCATATTTGCTGAGATATTCCCAGTTGATTTGGTCTGCTCACACAACTCAGTGGACATAAGTGTGCATTTCGTGCAATTTCTATTTTCATTTATTGTCTATTTGAATGGCACTATGCCATTAGCATTGAAAATGCACAGTAATTGTGGTTCCCCAGAGAATGAACATGTATTTAACAAGTTTTTTTGATCAAGCCTAATCAGAAAAAGCAGAATGTGGATTCATGTGTTGCCTGATTTATCAGCTGAAATGTAAACACTAAGTCTGCTTCCAGATCCCTTGTGTATTACACACCTTTTATACTTGACATTTTCCCAGAGAAAAAATTGATAATAATTGTGTGCAAAACCAAAGTGCTGACCAGACTGAATTTCTGCTTCGTGTCTTGGTCTTAATTAATTGCCTTTCTCATCCACACATAAATTATGTGGAAGTAAAATGTCAAGGCCTTTTTGTGGACGTATAACAATAATGAAACGCAAAGATTGAGTCTGGAAAGACCAGGACAGTTAATGCCAAACATCCTAAATGCGTTCTGTCAGACCACCCTGTAGCAGCTCATAATGTAATAACTGCACATAATATAAAAACTACACATAATGTAATAAAATCTTGAGCTCATAATGTAATAACACAAGAGTTTGCACACAAACGTGTCTTTATTTTTTTTTTAAAAAGAAAAATAACTTTTACACCTTTTAACTTAAACTGTGTGTGTGGGTTTTGTGAATATACAGTACTGTGCAAAAGTCTTAGGCATGTTGGTATTTTCACACGAAAGTGTGTTTAAGCCAGTTATTTATATATTTTACTGTAGTGTGTCAGTAGGAAATATCAGTTTACATTTCCAAACATTAATTTTGCAATTAATTGTAGTATTCCGGTGAGAGGAATGCTGTCAAAAATAATATCATGAGTAGCTTTTATTTATGAATGAACTTCTTTGAACTAAATCAAGTGGATATTTGGGGTGAGCACACTGTGTTTCAAATGGCTTTTGTCTCCTGCATCTCTTCCTACACCTGTTCCTGTAGTTCTGCGGGAAGGTTTCCTCAAGTGTCTGGGAGACGTCGCCTCAGTTCTTCTGGATTTAGTCCATCTCCGTTTCGTCAGCTCTTTCTTTTAGTTGATGAAGATGAGATCAGATCTCGTGGAGCAGAGAGACTATTGTCAGACTCTTTATGCATACACAAATCTCACTGGATTATTACAATTAATGGCAATTAATTTATAAATGTAAACTGATATTTCCTACTGACATACTACAGCAAATGATATAAATAACTGGCTCAAACACACTTTCTGTGTGACATAATCTAAAAAAAAAAAATCCAGAAATCACAATATATGATTTTTTAAACTATTTATTTGTATGATACAGCTGCAAATAAGTATGTTAACACCTGTCTGTCAGCTAGAATTCTGACCCTCAAAGACCTGTTAGTCTGCCTTTAAAATGTCCACCTCCACTCCATTTATTATCTTAAATCAGATGCACCTGTTTGAGGTCGTTAGCTGCATAAAGACACCTGTCCACCCCATACAATCAGTAAGAATCCAACTACTAACATGGCCAAGACCAAAGAGCTGTCCAAAGACACTAGAGACAAAATTGTACACCTCCACAAGGCTGGAAAGGGCTACGGGGAAACTGCCAAGCAGCTTTGTGAAAAAAGGTCCACTGTTGGAGCAATCGTTAGAAAATGGAAGAAGCTAAACAAGACTGTCAATCTCCCTCGGACTGGGGCTCCATGCAAGATCTCACCTCGTGGGGTCTCAATGATCCTAAGAAAGGTGAGAAATCCGCCCAGAACTACACGGGAGGAGCTGGTCAATGATCTGAAAAGAGCCTGGACCACCGATTCCAAGGTTACTGTCGGTAATACACTAAGACGTCATGGTTTGAAATCATGCATGGCAAGGAAGGGTCCCCTGCTTAAACCAGCACATGTCCGGGCCCGTCTTAAGTTTGCCAATGACCATTTGGATGATCCAGAGGAGTCATGGGAGAAAGTCATATGGTCAGATGAGACCAAAATAGAATTTTTTGTTCAAAATTCCACTAAGCGTGTTTGGAGGAAGAAGAATGATGAACACCATCCCTACTGTGAAGCATGGGGGTAACATCATGCTTTGGGGGTGTTTTTCTGCACATGGGACAGGGCGACTGCACTGTATTAAGGAGAGGATGACCAGGGCCATTTATTGCGAGATTTTGGGGAACAACCTCCTTCCCTCAGTTAGAGCATTGAAGATGGGTCGAGGCTGGGTCTTCCAACATGACAATGACCCGAAGCACACAGCCAGGATAACCAAGGAGTGGCTCTGTAAGAAGCAGATCAAGGTTCTGGCGTGGCCTAGCCAGTCTCCAGACCCAAACCCAATAGAGAATCTTTGGAGGGAGCTCAAACTCCATGTTTCTCAGCGACAGGACAGAAACCTGACTGATCTAGAGAAGATCTGTGTGGAGGAGTGGGCCAGAATCCCTCCTGCAGTGTGTGTGCAAACCTGCTGAAAAACTACAGGAAACCTTTGACCTCTGTAATTGCAAACAAAGACTACTGTACCAAATATTAACATTGATTTTCTCAGGTGTTCAAATACTTATTTGCAGCTGTATCATACAAATAAATAGTTTAAAAAATCATACATTGTGATTTCTGTTTTTAGATTATGTCTCTCACAGTGGACATGCACCTCGATGACCATTTCAGACCCCTCCATGATGGTGGGAGAACAAGTGGGAGAACTTGCAAAATAGCAGGGTGTTCAAATACACATTATTTATATGTATATATAGGAAAATAAGTATGTATGTATGTATGAATGTGCATATGTATATGTTATATGGGTATGTATTTGAGGTAGTTTAAGACTATTTTTAACTTGACTGTAAGGGAATAATATTATCTTATGTTTTAAAAGCAATTACAATAATGAAGTATGAGTTTATAATGTAATACATTTCTCATAGTGTAGTAATTATTACATTATGAGCTCAATATTTTATTACATTTAGATAATTATTTCAGTATGAACATTTTATTACAATAGTAATGTAACACTTATTACAGTATGTGTGGTTTTTACATGGAGTTGCTACACAGCTCCCCCTTTAGCACATTCTCTCAGTCAATGCACTTTCTCTGTTTGATTCTCAGGAGTCAAATGTGTTGATTGCAGCCAACAGTCAAGGAACAATCAAGGTAAGTTTTACTCTAAAACAAGCTAAATGGCTACGTAAAGATCTGCAGTCATATCCGCTATAGTTATTGAATATTGCATCCGTTTCCAAAACTAATCTGATGCTATGCATAAACTATGCCCTATGTTTTTCCTCATTTCTAAAGGTACTCGAGCTGGTCTGAAGATCCACTTGAATCAGTCGTCGGAGCCTACTAAAGACCTGTTGCTTCACTGGCGGGTCAATGAACGGATGCTAAAGCGGGAGCAAACATTTCCAAGGACACGACCAGCAGAACTGGTTTTTATCAGCGTTATATTTGTAAAAGACTCAATCATTCTGCATCGTCATACTCTCGCTGTATGTGAAATGTTGAGGACCTGTTTGTGCTGATGGAGGTGAGCGCGGATGCCTTTTTGAATAAATCGTTGAATAAAGGTCTTAAGATATTGCTGAATAACTGAGCATCTTTAAACGCTGAGGGGATGAAACATTCGTTTACTAGAGGTCATCCTGGCCAGAACGAGAGCTACGAGACGCTTTAAGGCCAAAGCACAAGACCATAACACAATGAAATACTTTTTGTTTTATAAATTAGCTGATTTTTGATTCCTTTGAGCCTGTTGTGTTCATTTACCTGTTTTTGATAAGCCGTGTCTGTTTATCCGTGAGATATGTAAGCTTTGGCATAATCCGATGGTCTCCCTGAATGAAAGTACAGGTCCTTCTTTAGCTTTTCTGTTGGTTTCAGTGGATGTCTATATCGAGGGTGTTTTTAGGTATACATTATATACTCCTAATTTGGTATTTACCAACATTATTAAATTATCGTAAAGTCCCAGGAAGTCCTATACTCATCAGACAACCTTTGCATGAGATTCTTTTCCTCTTTTTGTTTCTTCCCCACATGGTCCCGAATGATCAAACATGGACTAAATTATAACCCGTCAAGGCTTAATGACACTATGTAAACTTCATTGGGATTATTTAACATCACCCATAACATTGCTGCTCTTTCATCATCTTGTACAAGTGTTATTTATTTTAATAATTTATAGAAATTGTGTGAACATTGGACCCATAATAGCCTTTAGGTTTCAAGCTTTATTCGTAAGTCCTCTGTTGCATCTCAGTAATTTTGTTTATTTACTCATTTTAACATTCATTTGAATGAATAAATGATTTTTTTCTCCCTTTGGTTATATACTGTGTGTATCTTTGCATTTCTGCATCAGAATGTATTATCAGACTGTGATATTAGAGCGTTTCACACACTTTCAGACAGGATTTCATCAGGGGAATGTCACTGCAGACTCTGCGCTGTATTATATTTTACAGAAGTTTCCTGGCATGATTAGAAGATAACTGCATTTGCGGTTATGGGTTTGTGTTGTTCTTGCTATGCGGTACATTTTTATATCCCTGTCATGTCTTAATATATATTGGATAAAAATGAGTCAAAAATCTGTAAAGATGAAATCATAAAACTCAATATTCCCTGCGTTCCTTCTCTCTCTCTCAAAGTGAAAAGTAAACATGTCTATATAGTTTTAATGTAGATTTGTTAGTTTTTTTTGTTACATCACTTTCCATTCTCTAAAGATCATGTAAAATGCATTCAACTATGAAAAGCCTTAATTTAACCAAATGAAGTGTTTTTCGGTGGCAAAGCAACAGCACAAACATCAGGAAGGTTTAGTGTTATACATTCTGTGATGTTTTGCGGTCTTGGCTAGTTTGTCTCGCTTTAAAACATCCATCCTGCTGGATAAAAGGACAGAAATCAGCGTGGTATCAAAATATTTAAAGGTGTTTAGAAAAGAAATATCAGAACTTATATTTAGTTGATGCGCTCATGTAACTCTCAATCACTGAGAAATGGCTAACTTCTTTTCCATCTTTTTTGGTTTTGTCATGTTTATTTATTTTTTTAGTTGAGCCTGAACGTGATCTTAATTTGAGTATGGTATTACATTTTACAGAAATACTGCCTTAAAGGGACAGTTTACCCAAAAATGAACATGAGCCCATGATTTCCTCTCCCTGAAGTCATCCTGTGTGTGTATGACTTTCTTCTTTCAAACGAATACAATCAGAGTTATATTATATAAATGTCCTGGCTCTTCCAAGCTTTATAATGGCAGTCAATGACGTCCATCATAAAAGTGCATCCATCCATTATAAAAGTGCATCTATCCATCATAAAAGTGCATCTATCCATCATAAAAGTGCAACCATCCATCATAAAAGTGCATCCATCCATCATAAAAGTGCATCTATCATCATAAAAGTGCATCTATCCATTATAAAAGTGCATCCATCCATCATAAAAGTGCATCCATCCATTATAAAAGTGCATCTATCCATCATAAAAGTGCATCTATCCATTATAAAAGTGCATCCATCCATCATAAAAGTGCATCCATCCATCATAAAAGTGCATCCATCCATCATAAAAGTGCAACCATCCATCATAAAAGTGCATCTATCCATCATAAAAGTGCATCTATCCATTATAAAAGTGCATCCATCCATCATAAAAGTGCATCTATCATCATAAAAGTGCATCTATCCATTATAAAAGTGCATCCATCCATCATAAAGTGCATCCATCCATTATAAAAGTGCATCCATCCATCATAAAAGTGCATCCATCCATCATAAAAGTGCAACCATCCATCATAAAAGTGCATCTATCCATCATAAAAGTGCATCTATCCATCATAAAAGTGCATCTATCCATCATAAAAGTGCATCTATCCATCATAAAAGTGCATCTATCCATTATAAAAGTGCATCCATCCATCATAAAAGTGCATCTATCCATCATAAAAGTGCATCCATCCATCATAAAAGTGCATCCATCCATCATAAAAGTGCATCTATCCATCATAATAAAAATGATAAAGCTTGGAAGATCCATGACATGTTTTAATATAACTCTAATTGAGAAATCCATGACAAAAACATTTTTAAGTCACCTGCAAATGGCAGATCTAGTAGGTTAATGACCTAAAGCACCAAGAAGGGGAAAAGAAGATAACTAAGACAAGGAAGTTAGTATCCAGTAATGGCCTAAAGCCCAGACTTCAGTGAGTCCAAATGAGTATTACCTGAAAATCTCCCTGGCACTCTCCATCTAATTTGGCAGTTGAAGCAAATTTGCTCTGATGAATGTGCCGTGATTCCACCATCTAAAGTGAACCCTAGAAGACTTCTGGTTGCTAAATGACTGTGGACAAGTAGAAACCTATTTTATAAATGAGAAAATTAATATTCATAAATGTGTTTTGAGACGTTGACTAACGCTTCTATCCTAGACTAACAACAAAATCATGCATGTCATTTCTTTAACCAGCAGAAGCACATTTCCCACTGAAGTGAATGTTTCGTCTGTGTTTTAGTGTGTGTTTAACACTAGACACATATGCTGTTGTCCTGATCTTCTGTCTGTGATTGAAGAGCTGAGATGTTCTCTAATGCGGATCTGACAGCAGAAGACACGAGCCGGGGTCAATCCCAGCGGAGCAGGCGGGGCATGTTGGCACACAACTGGGATATTATATTCCATACTTTTATGAATTCTGTTGAGAAATCATAAAGACTGAGAGGCGATGTGCAGATGTTATTAATTATTATGATGTTCTGAACTATGATGCTGTGTTTTCAGGTGTTTGTTGTCAAACTCAAAAATCTGTATATTTTTAATGATTACATTTTTTTTTTTTTGAAAAAGTTAATAATTGTATTTTATTGCCAAACTATTTTTGTTTGTCTTGGATATTTTTTGACTATATAGGAAACGTTTTAAGCTGTCATATGCTCATGTTACAATGCTCCCGAGGTGTAAAGAGTACCTGAACACCACACTTCAGGAAAAGCACAGATTCCTCACAGAGAAAACGACTCCATTACAAGTCACCAATTCCAATACGACTTCAGTAAAAGTCTTTGAGGATCTGATTTTAACTGTACTTAAGTATTTTACTGAATGTAAGCTGAAAGACGCACTAGCCCTCGACACCTGAGACACTTGCCAATCAGAAATCATGTTTATTTTCTAAAATCTAAATAAAACTGAACACCTCAATATTGCAATAAATCAAGGTCGGCACAAACAGCCTCTCAGACGGCTACAAACTCTCAAGTCTCAGTTAAGCTCAAATAAACCAATATCCTTTAAAAGGGGTTCGTCAATATAGAGGGTAAATAAAGTAATGTTAAGTCAAATTAAATAAAGTCTTCTTGCACTGGATGTGCTGTTTCGGCCTCGTCAGCGGCTGCAGTCGTGAACTCATAAATCAAACACCTGCGATTCAGAAACTCCTAATAATGCACTCTCATTCACGTAAAGTAGCCTCGCTGAGTAAAGGCAAAACACACAAGATCGCTTCTTTATAGCAGAAACAGTTAGGTGCCATGCAAAATGTAATGTGTAAAATTTACTTGTTCATAAATGTAGTCAAGTAGAGAGTAAATGTTGCTAATATACACAAACTGAGAAAGTCAAAAAGTGTAAGTTTGTGGCCTGCTCTCTCAGGGGTTATTCTTTTGCCATAAGTCGCCTTGCGTAAGCCGTCTGCTAGTAGATAGTGATTTTAGTTTTTACAGTTTTAAATATGGATATTTTTCTCACACAAACGCATTGCTTCGCTTCAGAAGTCCTTTATTATGCACTTTTATGATGGATAGATGCACTTTTAATGCACTTTTATGATTGACAGATGCACTTTTATGATGGATAGATGCACTTTTATGATGGATGGATGCACTTTTATGATGGATGGATGCACTTTTAATGCACTTTTATGATTGACAGATGCACTTTTATGATGGATAGATGCACTTTTAATGCACTTTTATGATGGATAGATGCACTTTTATGATGGATGGATGCACTTTTATGATGGATGGATGCACTTTTATGATGATGATGGATGCACTTTTATGATGGATAGATGCACTTTTAATGCACTTTTATGATGGATAGATGCACTTTTATGATGGATAGATGCACTTTTATGATGGATAGGTGCACTTTTATGACGGATAGATGCACTTTTATGATGGATGGATGCACTTTTATGATGGATGGATGCACTTTTATGATGATGATGGATGCACTTGTATGATGGATAGATGCACTTTTAATGCACTTTTATGATGGATAGATGCACTTTTATGATGGATGGATGCACTTTTATGATGGATAGGTGCACTTTTATGACGGATAGATGCACTTTTATGATGATGATGGATGCACTTGTATGATGGATAGATGCACTTTTATGATTGATAGATGCACTTTTATGATGGATAGATGCACTTTTATGATGGAAAGATACACTTTTAATGCACTTTTATGATGGAAAGATACACTTTTAATGCACTTTTATGATGGATAGATGCACTTTTAATGCACTTTTATGATGATAGATGCTCTTTTATGATTGACAGATGCACTTTTATAATTGATAGATTTTTTGCCATTATAAAGTTTGGAAGTGCCAGGACATTTTTTTATATAACTCTGATTGTTTTCGTCTGAAAGAAGAAAGTCATACACACCTAGGATGGTGTGTAAAATATGGGCTAAATTTAATTTTTGGGGTGAACTATCCCTTTAAAATCCCTTTGGCTAAGACTTCAGAAACTCTTGTTATTAGCGACATCTGTGGCTGTTAAATGAACTGCAGTCATTATTGCACGTGTTCGTGCACAGCACACACACACACACACACACACACACACACACACAAATGAGACGAACGTGATTCAAGACCGCCATTAACTCAAGGCAGTTATTTGTTGGTTCTTCTTAGAAGAATCACTGTTAGTTCTGTTAACACCCAGACTCCTCCACTGCTGAGAGACGTGTAGACCAACATGTGCATGTTCTCTCAAATATCAAAATGAAGGCCAGCGGTGAGAAAACAGCAGTTCAGAAAGCCATGAGGATGTTTGCACCAGCCATCATGTCGACGGATGAGGTAATTCAAATGACGCTGTTATGATATTTGAATTGTGAGATCTTAGTTTGAATGAACCCCTTCTTGGCATGACTCTATCCTGAAGCATTACAGATGAACATTGTTTATGACACTGTTCAATACAGGACATTGATTTATTGTTTAGCTTGTGTTGTAGTTTGCTGTGCTTTTGTGTTAAGCTAACCTTATGCCCCTAAATGTCACACATCCTTTAGATTTTCCCAGATTATTGAAATGCCTCAAAAACATAATAGAAAGTCTGAAACTTTATATTTCTCTCTGTCAAGATATGTATTATTTTAGTATGTTTTTCTTTGATGTCTATGCCGGCCACCTGTTTGTTCTTCCTTGCCTCTGTTTTTTTATTTTATTTTATTTTATTCCTTCTCAAATTCAAATTTTGTGTGCTTGTCCCAATGGAAGTGTCTTACATTGCTGGTTGTTCCTTGTCTATGTACATTCTGCAATACAAAATAAAACTATATATATATATGTATATATATATATATATATATATATATATATATATATATATATATATATATATATATATATATATATATATATATATATATATAACAATATGACCCGATATTGTGTTGGTCCAACTTTTGCTGACCCGTCGAGGCATGGACTCCACTCATGACACATGCGGTGGATCTGTTATCTAATGGTCTAAAAATGAGGTTACTATTAGACAAACACACATTTTACCTTTAATAAAAGCTACAGAAAGTAATGTCTTTGTTAAACTCTTTTTGAAGCAATGTAAAATATGAGACTATACTTTGCTGTTATATACACCGATCAGGCATAACATTATGACCTAAAATTGTTTTGGTCCCCCTTTTGCTGCCAAAACAGCCCTGACCCGTCAAAGCATGGACTCCATTAGACCCCTGAAGGTGTGCTGTGGTATCTGGCACCAAGATGTTAGCAGCAGATCCTTTAAGTCCTGTAAGTTGCAGGTGGGGTCTCCATGGATCGGACTTGTTTGTTCAGCTCATCCCACAGATGCTCGATTGGATTGAGATCTGGGAATTTGGAGGCCGAGTCAATAACTCAAACTCGTTGTTGTGCTCCTCAAACCATTCCTGAAGCATTTGTGCTTTGTGTCAGGAGCATTATCCTGCGGGAAGAGCCACAGCCACCAGGGAATACCGTTTCCATGAAAGGCTGTAGATGGTCTGCAACAATGCTTAGGTAGGTGGGACGTGTCAAAGGAACATCCACATGGATGGCAGGACCCAAGGTTTCCCAGCAGAACATTGCCCAAAGCATCACCTCCGGCTCGCCTTCTTCCCATAGTGCATCCTGGGGCCATGTGTTCCCCAGGTAAGCCACACACACACCCGACCATCCACGTGATGTAAAAGAACACGTGATCATCAGACCAGGCCACCTTCTTCCATTGCTCCGTGGTCCAGTTCTGATGCTCACGGGCCACTGTTGGTGCTCGGCGGGTCAGGGGTCAGCATGGGCACCCTGACTGGTCAGCGGCTGTGCCGCCCCATACGCAACAAACTGCGATGCTCTGTGTATTCTGAGCCCTTTCTATCAGAACCAGCATTAACTTCTTGAGCAGTTTGAGCTCCAGTAGCTCGTCTGTTTGATCGGACCACACGGGCCAGCCTTCGCTCCACACGTGCATCAATGAGCCTGGGCCGCCCATGACCCTGTGGCCGGTTCTCCACTGTTCCTTCCTTGGAGCACTTTTGATAGATCCTGACCACTGCAGACCGGGAACACCCCACAAGAGCTGCAGTTTTGGAGATGCTCTGACCCAGTCGTCTAGCCATCACAATCTGGCCCTTGTCAAACTCGCTCAAATCCTTACGCTTGCCCATTTTTCCTGCTTCTAACACATCAACTCGGAGGACAAAATGTTCACTTGCTGCCTAATATATCCCACCCACTAACAGGAGCCGTGAGGAAGAGATCATCACTTCACCTGTCATAATGTTATACCTGATCGTGTATAATGTCAGATTAATGCAATTTGAGAAATACCTTGTTATTTCTTCACGCTTGCAAAGAAGTTTTACCAGGAACAAAGCACAAAAAAATAAGCAAGGTAAATAATTTGTAAGGGTCTAACCAGCCATTTAAAGGTCAAGTCTAATAAGATATCGATCAGATAAGAGTACAGTTATTTTTTCCAGTGACAGTATGTTCATTGCCTGTAGTTCAGCGACCAGTACTGGTAAAAAAAAGAAAGCACATTGAAAAACCTATTGCAGTGCATAATGCCTCACAGTCATATAGTAAAGTACATGAATGCTGGTCATAATACTGGTACATGGGTGCTTTTTAAACCCTCCCTCTTAACTTTTAGTCTTGTGTTATTTTCTGCCACGTTCACAGCTTATTTTGTGTGGACTCTCTCTGTGAGGACCCAAAGTCTGAGGGCTCTCTTAAGCTTTGATGTGGAGGTTTAGTGAGTCTCCAGTACTCAGTCAGACCACATCATTAGTGCACAACTCAGGAACCCAGATAAAAAGGAATGGGAAGCTTCCTGATACAATGAGGAATCTGTTGATCTGGCCACTTGCATTCGTTACATTTGGCATGAAATGAAAGTTGGTTGCCAAAGTCTTTATTTTTGTGACATTTATCTGAGTGAATTGGCTTCTCAAGCAAGAACAATATGTAGGGCGGGACATTTTTTTTTATCCATTGGGAACTGATTGGATCATTGGATCCATGTGGTTTGCTATTGCTGGGATCTTATGTGACTGTCAGTGTGTCCGGCCCTCGCTCCAGAAAGCACATCATTAGGGCCCGAGCACCGATGTTGTGCTGACTCTATTGTAATTACTGTCTGTTGTTATTCTTCTTCTCTGAAATGAATCACATTTTTGAGGGCCTGAACATGCTGTAAAACTCATGAAACATTGCACATGTGTTAGAAGTGGAGAAAATGACATCTGATATGGGTTTCAGAATTAGGCGTGGCAAAATGACTCAATAGCGCCACCTACAAAATTTAGTAGGTGGATGTTTTGAATTTTCTCAGCAAAATCTTTGCAGTTCTTGCCTTTTCTAGACTTTGTACTTTAATGAACTCCTCCTAGAGATTTAATCAGATCAACATCATATATGCACAGTTGAATCTAAAGGCCTTTGTGATGCTAAAGTGTGAAGATCTTGAGTTTTTCCTGAAGGGCGTGTCCGTGGCACCCTCACAAAGTCTGATGTTTCGCCATTTAACAGGAAGTTGTTGTAAGTCAGGCATACAATGTCCGATCTGCTCCAAACTTCACGTTTGATAAGAGTCCTGACCTCTACATGCCAAAATTCAGTTAGTCATAGCACCACTTGCTGGCAGCAGGAAATGACATGTTTTACACTATAAGTCTATCCAGAACATCATATTTGGTCAGTCTGAGGTTTAGTTTCCCTAAAGCCACCGGGTGGCGGTGGCACGGGCCCTTTCATCGCTGCTTGCAGCTTTAATTATGTAAAGATGTCTGTGTAAGAGTTAGATGTCTTTTTAAAATTATGAGGGCACATTAATTATGATTATTTATATAAATAATGGTTTGCACCATATTAGATAAATCACCATATACAGATAAATAATTTATAATAAATACTGCAATATTCCATATAAATAATAACAGTGACTCTAAAAGGCACTTTCTTGTTATCAAAATGACATCATGTCATTAAATAGAGGGTAGGTTTAGTTCTCCTTCATTCTACTGTGTACACACTGTACGCTCATTATTGGATAACATTGAAGTACACTAACTTCTGTTCTCAGCGTTTCCATCAGGCGATCGATATGAACCGTGCATACACCTGTCTGGCTAATTCCTTTCCAAGGTATAGATTATTAATAAAGGAAAAGTCCAATCTATTTCAACCTTTTCCCTGTTCAATGCTAGTCAGTACATTAGGAGTTACCCAACGCTAATCCTTGTTTTATTTAAGTGATCTAAAAAACCCTTTAATGATATAACTTACAGGTCCTTTACATCAGGAATTCAGCCTTGCTGTTCAAAGTGTATCTCCAAGAAGCTTTCTTCCTCTCTCAAGACTACAGCCATTAAAGGTTCATGCTAGCCGTAGTCATGAATGCTAAACAATGGTCTAATTTAGGAGCAGTGTTCCATGAAGCTCTGTACAACAGTTCATAAATTACAAACATAAAAATGCCCGTCAGTCTGAATGGAAGAAAGATTGAATCTCATTCCATTACCACGACACCACATTCTGCCTGAGAGCATCGGAATAAGAATACAAAGAATCCGGACAATAATAAGATGCTTCCCTTCTTTATCTCTGACAAGCAGAACGTTGACAAAACTATATACGGTGTTATCAGACTCTAGTTAAAGTCAAAGGCAACGCTCTGTTTTAAGGTAGATAGTCAAAGCTGTTTTCACAACTGTTCAAAACTTCGAGCGCCGCAAACTATTACGGTTTCTGTTTTTGATCAAACAACTGCAGTCTTGGTGTGCATAAGAGACTTTAGTATACTCTATAAAATATTGGGTTAAAAACAAACATTTCTGGGTTATGTGGGTTATATATTGTACAGAGCACAGGCCGGGTTATGTGGGTTATATATTGGACAGAGCACAGGCCGGGTTATGTGGGTTATATATTGGACAGAGCACAGGCAGGTTATGTGGGTTATATATTGGACAGAGCACAGGCAGGTTATGTGGGTTATATATTGGACAGAGCACAGGCCGGGTTATGTGGGTTATATATTGGACAGAGCACAGGCCGGGTTATGTGGGTTATATATTGGACAGAGCACAGGCCGGGTTATTTGGGTTATATATTGGACAGAGCACAGGCCGGGTTATGTGGGTTATATATTGGACAGAGCACAGGCCAGGTTATGTGGGTTATATATTGTACAGAGCACAGGTCGGGTTATGTGGGTTATATATTGGACAGAGCACAGGCCGGGTTATTTGGGTTATATATTGGACAGAGCACAGGCCGGGTTATGTGGGTTATATATTGGACAGAGCACAGGCCGGGTTATGGGTTATATATTGGACAGAGCACAGGCCAGGTTATGTGGGTTATATATTGGACAGAGCACAGGCCGGGTTATTTGGGTTATATATTGGACAGAGCACAGGCCAGGTTATGTGGGTTATATATTGGACAGAGCACAGGCCGGGTTATGTGGGTTATATATTGGACAGAGCACAGGCCAGGTTATGTGGGTTATATATTGGACAGAGCACAGGCCGGGTTATTTGGGTTATATATTGGACAGAGCACAGGCCGGGTTATGTGGGTTATATATTGGACAGAGCACAGGCCGGGTTATGTGGGTTATATATTGGACAGAGCACAGGCCAGGTTATGTGGGTTATATATTGGACAGAGCACAGGCCGGGTTATGTGGGTTATATATTGGACAGAGCACAGGCCGGGTTATGTGGGTTATATATTGGACAGAGCACAGGCCAGGTTATGTGGGTTATATATTGGACAGAGCACAGGCCAGGTTATGTGGGTTATATATTGGACAGAGCACAGGCCGGGTTATGTGGGTTATATATTGGACAGAGCACAGGCCGGGTTATGTGGGTTATATATTGGACAGAGCACAGGCCAGGTTATTTGGGTTATATATTGGACAGAGCACAGGCCGGGTTATGTGGGTTATATATTGACAGAGCACAGGCCGGGTTATGTGGGTTATATATTGGACAGAGCACAGGCCGGGTTATGTGGGTTATATATTGGACAGAGCACAGGCAGGTTATTTGGGTTATATATTGGACAGAGCACAGGCCGGGTTATGTGGGTTATATATTGACAGAGCACAGGCCGGGTTATGTGGGTTATATATTGGACAGAGCACAGGCCAGGTTATGTGGGTTATATATTGGACAGAGCACAGGCCGGGTTATGTGGGTTATATATTGACAGAGCACAGGCCGGGTTATGTGGGTTATATATTGGACAGAGCACAGGCCGGGTTATGTGGGTTATATATTGGACAGAGCACAGGCCAGGTTATGTGGGTTATATATTGGACAGAGCACAGGCCGGGTTATTTGGGTTATATATTGGACAGAGCACAGGCCGGGTTATGTGGGTTATATATTGGACAGAGCACAGGCCGGGTTATGTGGGTTATATATTGGACAGAGCACAGGCCGGGTTATGTGGGTTATATATTGGACAGAGCACAGGCCGGGTTATGTGGGTTATATATTGGACAGAGCACAGGCCGGGTTATGTGGGTTATATATTGGACAGAGCACAGGCCGGGTTATGTGGGTTATATATTGGACAGAGCACAGGCCGGGTTATGTGGGTTATATATTGGACAGAGCACAGGCCGGGTTATGTGGGTTATATATTGGACAGAGCACAGGCCGGGTTATGTGGGTTATATATTGGACAGAGCACAGGCAGGTTATGTGGGTTATATATTGGACAGAGCACAGGCCGGGTTATGTGGGTTATATATTGGACAGAGCACAGGCCGGGTTATGTGGGTTATATATTGGACAGAGCACAGGCCGGTTATGTGGGTTATATATTGGACAGAGCACAGGCCGGGTTATGTGGGTTATATATTGGACAGAGCACAGGCCAGGTTATGTGGGTTATATATTGGACAGAGCACAGGCCGGGTTATTTGGGTTATATATTGGACAGAGCACAGGCCGGGTTATGTGGGTTATATATTGGACAGAGCACAGGCCGGGTTATGTGGGTTATATATTGGACAGAGCACAGGCCGGGTTATGTGGGTTATATATTGGACAGAGCACAGGCGGGTTATGTGGGTTATATATTGGACAGAGCACAGGCCAGGTTATGTGGGTTATATATTGGACAGAGCACAGGCCGGGTTATGTGGGTTATATATTGGACAGAGCACAGGCCAGGTTATGTGGGTTATATATTGGACAGAGCACAGGCCGGGTTATGTGGGTTATATATTGGACAGAGCACAGGCCGGGTTATGTGGGTTATATATTGGACAGAGCACAGGCCGGGTTATTTGGGTTATATATTGGACAGAGCACAGGCCGGGTTATGTGGGTTATATATTGGACAGAGCACAGGCCGGGTTATGTGGGTTATATATTGGACAGAGCACAGGCCGGGTTATGTGGGTTATATATTGGACAGAGCACAGGCCGGGTTATGTGGGTTATATATTGGACAGAGCACAGGCCGGGTTATGTGGGTTATATATTGGACAGAGCACAGGCCGGGTTATGTGGGTTATATATTGGACAGAGCACAGGCCGGGTTATGTGGGTTATATATTGGACAGAGCACAGGCCAGGTTATGTGGGTTATATATTGGACAGAGCACAGGCCGGGTTATGTGGGTTATATATTGACAGAGCACAGGCCGGGTTATGTGGGTTATATATTGACAGAGCACAGGCCGGGTTATGTGGGTTATATATTGGACAGAGCACAGGCCGGGTTATTTGGGTTATATATTGGACAGAGCACAGGCCGGGTTATGTGGGTTATATATTGGACAGAGCACAGGCCGGGTTATATATATTGGACAGAGCACAGGCCGGGTTATTTGGGTTATATATTGGACAGAGCACAGGCGGGTTATGTGGGTTATATATTGGACAGAGCACAGGCCGGGTTATGTGGGTTATATATTGGACAGAGCACAGGCCAGGTTATGTGGGTTATATATTGGACAGAGCACAGGCCGGGTTATGTGGGTTATATATTGACAGAGCACAGGCCGGGTTATGTGGGTTATATATTGGACAGAGCACAGGCCGGGTTATGTGGGTTATATATTGGACAGAGCACAGGCCGGGTTATGTGGGTTATATATTGGACAGAGCACAGGCCGGGTTATGTGGGTTATATATTGGACAGAGCACAGGCCGGGTTATGTGGGTTATATATTGGACAGAGCACAGGCCGGGTTATGTGGGTTATATATTGGACAGAGCACAGGCCGGGTTATGTGGGTTATATATTGGACAGAGCACAGGCCGGGTTATTTGGGTTATATATTGGACAGAGCACAGGCCGGGTTATTTGGGTTATATATTGGACAGAGCACAGGCTGGGTTATGTGGGTTATATATTGGACAGAGCACAGGCCGGGTTATGTGGGTTATATATTGGACAGAGCACAGGCCGGGTTATTTATATATTGGACAGAGCACAGGCCGGTTATGTGGGTTATATATTGGACAGAGCACAGGCCGGGTTATGTGGGTTATATATTGGACAGAGCACAGGCGGGTTATGTGGTTATATATTGGACAGAGCACAGGCCGGGTTATGTGGGTTATATATTGGACAGAGCACAGGCATTATGTGGGTTATATATTGGACAGAGCACAGGCCGGGTTATTTGGGTTATATATTGGACAGAGCACAGGCAGTTATGTGGGTTATATATTGGACAGAGCACAGGCCGGGTTATGGGTTATATATTGGACAGAGCACAGGCCGGGTTATGTGGGTTATATATTGAGACAGAGCACAGGCCGTTATGTGGGTTATATATTGGACAGAGCACAGGCAGGTTATTTGGGTTATATATTGCAGAGCACAGGCCGGGTTATGCTCTAGGGTTTGCAATCCAATTTGCATCTAACACAGGCGGGTTATTTGGGTTATATATTGGACAGAGCACAGGCCGGGTATATGCATGTTATATATTACAGAGCACAGGCAGGTTATATTTATATATTGGACAGAGCACATGTATATATTTACATATACTCTATAGCCAGAAGTGTGTGGACACAACACAACCATATGTGCTTGTGGAGCATTATATAGGTTGGACAGAGCACAGGCCGGGTTATGTGGGTTATATATTGGACAGAGCACAGGCCTTATTGCTGTTATATATTGGACAGAGCACAGGCATTATGTGGGTTATATATTGGACAGAGCACAGGCTGCAGGGTTTATATTCAGACACAAGCAATTGGGTTTGGCTTGCAGTCTGTGTTATATCCTGGACAGAGCACAGGCTGGGTTTAGGTCTGGGCTTATATATTGGACAGAGCACAGGCTCTTCCACACCAGACTCCGTAAATCATTTCTTTATGGCACTCGGTGCACAGGGGTATTATCATGCTGGAGCAGAAAATGGCCCTTCCCAAACTGTTGCCAAAATGTCAGAAGCACCGGGATGTCATTCTATGCAGCTGCATTAGGATTTGTCCTTATAGTTTTAAAGTCTTAGATAGACCTTGCAATAATTCCATAAATGGGGAATTCTCAGAATATGGTCACCTTGTATATAATACACCAATCAGGCATAACATTATGATCTCTTCATCACGGCTCCTGTTAGTGGGTGGGATATATTAGGCAGCAAGTGAACATTTTGTCCTCAGAGTTGATGTGTTAGAAGCAGGAAAAATGGGCAAGCGTAAGGATTTGAGCGAGTTTGACAAGCGCCAGATTGTGATGACTAGAGAGCGGGTCAAAGTGTTTTATAAGGTTTATTCGTATATGTATAGATGTATAGTGTAGTGCATTAATAGTGGGAGAGGCGGGACATGCATGCATTGAAACCGCGATGGGAAAAAAAGTAACATGTGAAGAGTTTTCCTTAATTTCAAGATGTCAAAATTCATAACATCAGCTTTTTATGAGAGAAAACTGAAGTCATTTTATGAATACACATTTTGTCACCATATTTTGCTAATGGTCCACCCGATGCCTTTCACTTTGCAGTGTGGGCAGTGTTCCCGATTCCTCTCCGGCAACAGCTTGCACTTTAATTCCCTCTGGTCTGACCGAGCTCTTACTCAGAGCCCAAAAAGAATCGAGAGGAACAGGAAGCTGTCTTTGCCATCTTTAAACTTTTTTTTGCCTGGTTAAATGATGCAAAAATTGGCACAACTTCTTCTTGCAGCCATCTTGTCTGAATTGGGTCAACAGAGAATCTGCTTTTTATTTTGGTCCTCCAAATGCTGTAAGCCCGTCTACTTATATTCTCCGCACATTTGTGATATATGCATTTCAATGCAGATACATCTGCAACATTGGCAAATATATTTGCCCACTGCATAAAAAATGCCATTATTTGGAATAGATGGAAATGGAGATGTTGATAGGCCCCATTAACTTCTATAGTATGAAACAAAATACCACATCAACTGTTTGGTTACTGATATTGTTGACTTTTGTGCTTGGTGGGGGGATTTATTTATTATTATTTAATATTTATATATTTATTTCATAAAGGTGAGTAGTTTTACTAGATTTCTAGTTCTTTCGGTCGCTGAATATTTCTATCATAAAACAGTTGTGAATACAACTCTGGCTGTGACTGTGACCGTAAGCCCCGCCTTCTTTGCTCTGATTGGATTAGAGCGCAGTGGCACCAGATGGTGGCCAGTGGAAAATGTATCATAAAGTTACTATTGTTTTGCATTGTTTTGATAATAAATGCAGTTACTAATAATAGTACATGTTTGTTTATTGGACATTTAACAACAATGCAGAAAAATCACTTTTATTAAAAAACAGTAATGTGCAAAAAACAAATTTTTATAAGGAACATTTTAATATTCTACTCTTATTAATTAAATGTATTGTTCTTTTATTGTATCACACTGAACTAAAAGGAGCTCTTTACTTGTTTTCTGTGTAATTGTCACAATTTGGAGAAATGTTGTGTTTTTCATGAGACTTAGTTCACACTTGTCATGTTTGTTTGGATTAAAACGAACTCTGGTGCGATTGCTCGGTTAGTGCGGTTCATTTGAACACATGTGAACGCTGCTATCCCAACCCTGGTGCGCACCAAACAAGCGGACCGACACCGCTAAAGAGATGGGTCTCACTCCGCTTCTTCCAAACCAACTCTGGTGCGGTTCGACTGATATATGAACGCAACACGGACCAAAGACATGTAAACGAACCAAAAACAGGACGTGATGTCACAAGATGCGACGCTACAAGTCAGCTGATTTGACGACGCAGAAAGATCGTGTATCCAAAATGAGTAGAGGGCAAACGTGGAGCAACGAGGAGGTAAAGTGCCTGCCGTCTCTTTGCAGCAGATCTGCGTTTCCTTCAAACACCGGAGGAGATCCTGCTGCTGGTTTGAATGTTTTGATCATTTGATGAGCTCTTCGTGAGTTCTCAACTGGTAAAAATAAAACCAGATGTACACGCATTAATGATGGTGTTTAATCCAGCACACTGCGCTGTTTTGAATGTTCGGTAAGCTCCGTCTGGAAATATACGTCATAAACCCGACCAATCAGGTTGTGACCGTATCCCTATACCTTTGCTTCGGTAACTTTAGGTTCGCTGTTAAAAATGCCAGTGTGAACGCTAAGCGGACCAGGACTATATGCTTTGTTTTTTGGTCCGGACCAAATGAACCAAACAAACCGAAGTGTGAACGCACCTTAGTGACTTCCTACTTTTTTCCATCAAGGAGTAGAAATGGCTAATAAGTCAAATAAGTGTTCCTATGCCTCTTATAGTTATTACAGTTAAATGACTTCTAGTTATAATTATAGTTATATAGTTCTAGTATACTATACAACTATAGTTATTATCTGTTGAGGCGGCATTTCTGCATTCTACGATGTCAGTGGTCGACATCTGAGATCTCTGGCTTGCTGGGCCTGGTGTCTATACAAGCTTTTCTTTCACTAGCAAGGAAATTTTCAGCTCCGGAACTTACAGGATATATTTTTTTTTATCACAATTAACTTTTATATATCAAAGGCTCAAGGGAAAGTTGATTTCTCAATTCATCACTGCTTTAAATTATTGCTGTTATTACAGGTGCTGGTCATATAATTAGAATATCATCAAAAAGTGGATTTATTTCACTATTTCCATTCAAAAAGTGAAGCTTGTATATTATATTAATTCATTACACACAGATTGATATATTTCAAATGTTTATTTCTTTTAATTTTGATGATTATAATTGACAACTAAGGAAAATCCCAAATTCACTATCTCAGAAAATTAGAATATTACTTAAGACAAATACAAAGAAAGGATTTTTAGAAATCTTGGCCAACTGAAAAGTATGAAGAAAAGGAGCTGGGGCTCCTTTTGCCTGAATTACTGCAGCAATGCGGCGTGGAGTCGATCAGTCTGTGGCTCTGCTCAGGTGTGATGAGAGCCCAGGTTGCTCTGATAGTGGCCTTCAGATCTTCTGCATTGTTGGGTCTGGCATATCGCATCTTCCTCTACACAAAATTTACTTTCATCAGAGAACATAACTTTGGACCACTTTTTGTCCTTTTTGTCTTTAGCCAAAACGAGATGATTCTGTCGCTGTCTGTTCAAGAGTGGCTTGACTCAAGGATTGTGACAGCTGAAACCCATGTCTTGCATACGTCTGTGTGTAGTGGTTCTTGAAGCACTGACTCCAGCTGAAACCCATGTCTTGTATATGTCTGTGTGTAGTGGTTCTTGAAGCACTGACTCCAGCTGCAGTCCACTCTTTGTGAATCTCACCCTCAATTTTCAATGGGTTGTTTCACAATCCTCTCCAGGGTGCAGTTATCCCTATTGCTTGTACACTTTTTTTCTACCACATCTTTTCCTTCTCTTCAGCTCTCTATTAATGTGCTTGGACACAGAGCTCTGTGAACAGCCAGCCTCCTTTGCAATGACCTTTTGTGTCTAACCCTCCTTGTGCAAAGTGTCAGTGGTCGTCTTTTGGACAACTGTCCAGTCAACAGTCTTCCCCATGATTGTGTAGCCTACATAACTAGACTGAGAGACCATTTAAAAGCCTTTGCAGGTGTTTTGAGTTAATCAGCTGATTAGATTGTGGCACCAGGTGTCTTCAATATTCAACCTTTTCACAATATTCTTATTTTTTGAGAAACTGAATTTGGGATTTTCCTTAGTTGTCAGTTATAATCGTCAAAATTAAAAGAAATAAGCATTTTAAATGTATCAGTCTGTGTGTAATGAATGCATATAATACACAAGTTTTTTGAATGGAATTAGTTAAATAAATCAACTTTTTGATGGTATTCTAATTATATGAACAGCACCTGTGTTAAGTTAAAAGTGAATCTAGTGTTGTTATTGCTGGTGCCGTCGTGAACCCTAACTCACAGCGACCCGAACAGTGGCTCCAAAACCGTGACATGAACCGAACCGTGGTATTGGTGTATCGTTACACCCCTATAATTGTTAAAATGTAGTACTTTCTTACTTGTACTCAAGTAAAAGTTTGAATGTCTTTTACTTGAGTAAAAGTTAGAAAGTAGTAAATTTTTAATGTTATTAAAGTATTAAATGATATTCCATATGAAACGTAGTGCAGTAAAAAGTACACTTCTGTTCTTTGAAATGTTGTGAAGTTGAAGTAAAAGCAGAGTAAAAGTCCTTCACGACTGTACGGCTCTGGTGTTCAGCAGAATGTGGACCCCTAGGGCACCACACTGTGTAAATCCGGGCCTGCGAAGGACCCATATTTCAGAACAGACAGTATTGCAGAAAGATTGCGTGTATTCTGACTTTTTCCTTGCACCTGCTTCATGGGTAAGATGACCTCTAACCGAATACAACCGTGTGCATTAAAATTTCATCACTGCTATGAATTGACTGCCTGATATTCCAAGGCCATGCTTCGGTTACAGGCTTTAATGAGACCATTGGTACCAGGATACATGGCATTTAGTCTTTGTTTTAGTTTGCTCCTGGATGCTTGTACAGCTGCAGTGAAGCACTAGGAAACAGAGGTTCACTGACAACATGTGGCAAACAATGAAGCTCCAGCCACATGTTCTTGAGCGCACACATCAGCAGGAGCGACCCCATCTCTCAGACTGCTGTCCCTGAGCCCGCTGGGTAGGAAGAGTAATTGGATTTGATGAGAGGGAGGAGAGAAAGGAGCGCCTGCATGTGCACGCTTAGATTCTCTTAGTCATACCACACACTGCCAGTAAGTTCACAGAGGCTTTATCGGACTGACAGTTTGAAATTGCCTGTGTCCTCTAGAAGGTTTAAACCAATTAGAAATATTGCTATTATATACAGTGAATCTGTAGGATAAATTGATAAATTAATGTTTATCTTTGTAGCAGTAAACACTGATTAATGTCAATCGCCTGTCCAAATGAATGCAGCATTTAATTAATGATAGTCTTCTTTCCCGGCAATCCGGTTCCTGTTAAATGAGAGGCCGATATAACGCTAGATTCCTTTAATTAAACATAATAAAAAGTAAATGACGACACTTATTCTCTGCTTGAGTGAAACTGGTGCAATTGTTTCATGAGTTTAAGCTCAAATAATATCTGTTTTATTTTTGTTGAAAGTTAAGACAGTTTCTCACACTGTCACTATAGAGTACATTGTAGTACATATGATATGCAAATAGGGGACTCTGTATAAGGGAACAGGTCTATTTAGCTCAAATTAATGAATTCATTCATTCATTCATAGGGAATTTTGCGAGAGTCTGTTTTACGACCGAGCAAATGACTCGTTCAGCGTTCATTTGAACGGGCCGTAACTACCAACTCTGCAGCGGATATTAATATCCACAGAATAGTGAAACACTATTTAATAGCCAGGTAACTTAGATCAGCAGTTCAAGACATTCGTAAGCACATAACACAAGAGCACTTATCTTTAATTTACAAATAAAGCTTTATTGATTACACGTTAAACTAGTATCTAACAAAACAAACACACACATTCACACGCGTTGCAGAAAGGAGGAAAGAGTGAGTTTAAAGAGAGAGAAGGATGAAGTCCCAAGTTTCTAGCAGTATCTGCATTTATAACACATGACCTGAATGAACCACCGATCTTGACTTAAAGGGTTACTTCAGCGATTAGCATTAAGCTTTGTATCAGTAGAAATTATTGTACTTTCAAATTATGGTACTTCCCCCCCCTCATATGACCCTGAGACGAGAGAGTTATGTATTTTATTTCTGGAAAAATTCCTCAGATGACGCAAATATCGTCATTAGAGGAGTGTTTGTCCAGAGGCTGAAGACTACAGCCAGCAGGAGGCGCTATTCCCACATGTTTTCAACATCACACTCACAGCACTCGGCTCGGGAGCTGCGGAGATTCATGTAAACGGAGCGGTGGAGAGCAAAGTGAGTGTTTTAACTTTTCAAATGAACTTATGAAAGTTAAGCTTCCAAAGACATGAAGTGAACACGCGCCAGACTGATCACGTGCTGTGAATGCAGCCGCGAATCCCGCGATTACCTCCGCTCATGTGATGAATGTAATCCGATCCTGCTGCGTTTGTGCCGTGACGCTCAATCGGCTCACTCACATTATATCGAACAGACATGTTCAGTTTTTAATGGTAGTGTCTCTAACTCAACTGATTTTCTGTAAATGAACGCGGTGGGCGAGTGATCCAGTAATCCTGCAGCCGACTAGCCGTGCCTAGAGTAGGGCAGTGAAGCAGTGCATTCTGGGAATTGTTGTCTTTCATCCCCATGAGACAAAAATACAGTTTCTGTGTTTTCTCAGTCTACAAGGCACCAAATTAAAAAATTATTTCACATTTCTATTACATTAATGACCCAGTTTAAATACAGATTCATCTTCCCAGCAATGAAGTATCCCTTTAACCCTCCTAGCGTTGCTTAGGCGTGGTTATTCAATTTGATATCAATGCACCAGTTCAGTTTAGAATCTGGAGGTTACTTGCGTTTGTTGCGCGTGTTGCCATTGAACGGGGATTCCCTTTCGGTCCTAGCTGGAGAGGGGTTTCCCGGTTCCTTGTGATTTGCGGAAGGTCTTGGCGTGTCTCTGATGGACGTCTTGGGAAGCCAATCACGTGGCGTGTTGGCTGCTGGATGAGAGGGTCTCGTGGCTGTTTGAAGTTGAAGCTAGGGCTGGGCGATATCTAAAAAAAAATTATCTTGATATTATCAAAATGTTTACGATATTCGATATATATCTCGATATGTTTGCAATTGCTTTTAAGTAAAACATTTTTTTTTAATTTGCCCCCATTAAAAACAACAAAAACTATTTAGATAGAACCAAATTAAATACAAAATGTTTACGTTTAATGAAAAGGTCGGGATGACCAAAATCTTAAATCATGATACGAGTAATTTAATATTTTTTTAAATGTACTTTTATAATTACAATATAGATTTTTTATGTAATCTTTTTTTTAAAAACATAAGCAAAACATGAAAATTACAAACAATATGACAAATTTTATTTTCAGCTACAGTGGGTCTATTTAACATTAGCAAGTCAAGAAATAAATAAAAAATCAAATGTATATAAATAAAAAAAACTGCTCAGTCTTCACTCTATAAATTAACTAAAGGCTCCACTGATTCTTAATAAATATATTAAAGTTGTTTAGCCAAGCATGGGGTGGTTTGCTATTTTTCATTGTTGTTTGATGAACATTAAATCACACAGAATATGAGCTCCGGCCCTTTAAGAGCTGCACGGACCCAATACACTGACACACACGATTCCTCACTCAACTCTGTGTGCGTTCACTAAAGACACACACTACTGTGTTTACCTGAATACTCGCCAGGACGTGCATTTCTACATCTGTTTGGATTATTGAAACCCAATAATCCATGAAGGAACTGAATCCCGATCGCATGTTGTCTGAAAGGCGTGTGCGTGCGCTTCAGGTCAGAGTCCGGCTGCGCTATTATTTCTCTCATGCACGCATGTTTCTGTTGCTTTCGTTGTCATGCGCTGCGCGTATATATTTAACTCTTCTGCTTCCGATGTTTAGCGAATGGTGGAAGCAGAACTCTCGCGTTAGCTGGTTATGTTTTTGGGAAAGTTTGCATGTAAAATTTGAAAATATCGTGAATATCGAATATATATCAAATTCAACATCGTCGTCAAAATTATTGCGATATTATCACTAATATTCGATATATCGCCCAGCCCTACTTGAAGCCGATACGGAAGTGACTTAAACTGCAGTTCATCGACTGCCCACTAGAGACAGACTCCAGAAGAATCCCATTGAGCTGGTCTTAAAATGCCCAATTTTACAGCAGAATAAAACATGTTTACAGCCTGGGACAAATTCTAGTTTCGGTCTAAACGGATGATGAATAGGCTGTGATGTCCAGATAGCAAAGATAGGCAAGAGGCGCTTCCTTATAGCAGCAAAAACAACTTATTTATGGACATAAAGATAATTGTAAAGGGTCTATTTTTGTGTACATTCAAAATATGCTTTGTGATACTATACTACTTATAGTCCGTAAAATACGGTTTAGCAAATTATTTCACTGACCCCTGGCTACTGGTCAAGGATTGTAAAACAAACAAAGACATTTAATAGCTGTTGTCAGCAATGTGGAGGGAAATAATGTGTACAAATTAGATGCCTTTCTTTGTGCAATGGCTTCAAAACCCACAGAAATGACATTTTGTGCTGACAATATTTAGGTCTTAAGATGTGAACTTGCACAAAGCTATTACACCTGCCTTTCTGAATGCAGCTGATTCCTGAAGATAAAGAATGTGCCTGGGTTGCAGAAATGACAGAAAATAAGGAAATCAAATCCCTATTATATCATACATAAATTACATACATGCATATACATATTATATATACATACATACACACACATACACACATACACCGACCAGACATATGTTCCTAATATTGTGTTGGTCCCCTTTGCTGACCCGTGGAGGCATGGACTCCACTAGACCCCTGAAGGGTCACCTTTCTATCAGAACCAGCATTAACTTCTTGAGCAGTTTGAGCTCCAGTAGCTCGTCTGTTTGATCGACCACACGGCCCAGCCTTCGCTCCACACGTGCATCAATGAGCCTGGGCCGCCCATGACCCTGTGGCCGGTTCTCCACTGTTCCTTCCTTGGAGCACTTTTGATAGATCCTGACCACTGCAGACCGGGAACACCCCACAAGAGCTGCAGTTTTGGAGATGCTCTGACCCAGTCGTCTAGCCATCACAATCTGTCCCTTGTCAAACTCACTCAAATCCTTACACTTGCCCATTTTTCCTGCTTCAAACACATTAACTTTGACTGTTCACTTGCTGCCTAATATATCCCACCCACTAACAGGAGCCGTGAGGAAGAGATCATCAGTGTGTTAGTCACTTCACCTGACATAATGTTATGCCTGATCGGTATGTATTAGGGATGCTCATTTCGGTTATTTTTCCCGACCAACAACCGATGCTCATTAATCGGTTATTAACCGTTAACTGATAATACAATAATACAATACAAATACAATTGATGAGTGTCTGTGATCCGTTAAAAATACTTTTTTCACGGGTTTATTTTACTGTGCAAACAGCAGCCAACACATCAGATCAACAACAGAACCTGGATTCACACATTGTCACATTTTCACACACCTGCAGCTTTTCTGACAACACAGAAAAACTGAATAAAATCATAGAAATAAAAAGCATAAAATAAATAGGCCTACACTATTTTTTTTTATTAAATAATTACCAAATTAAGATAACAAAACGAAAATACACTGAATCCGTTTGAAGCTTTGAAGAACCGGAATAGTTTTTCCAGTCAAATCAAAGTAGCAGGCCTACCTCAATCCACAGGTTGACTGGTTTTTATTTTTAAAAATAAATAAATAAAATAACATGTCTAAATGATGTAAGTTAGCGTGTTGACAGGTAGACCTGCGGCAGAAAGCCTGGTTTATACGGTCTCCAGTGCGAGCCTCCGCTGACTCTCTGTTTGAGGAAGTGTTTCGATGCGCCCGACCGTTGGGCTGTTCTTTGAAACGACAGAGGGAAACTGAGTAATTGTTCAATAAACCATCAATACTTGACAATGTTTAGGCTACTTTAGTAAACTTGACCAAAACCACACGACGAAAAGCATTAAGGCTTCAGATGGCACTGGTTCCCGGGAATACAGAGATAATGCCTCGCTAGAGCGGCCAGCATTGGGAAGCGCCTTTTATTTGCTTTCCACCAGGCAAGAGCTTGTATTACTGCTTTATTTTAAAACCGCGTAGCATAATTTGCAATTTGCAAGTAACTTTGTCGCACTTTCTGCCGAAATGATCCCACATAGTTTGGGAAATATGTCTGCAGAGACGTGTGGTTGCTAGTGTCCATGTGTCCGTGAGTTAACAAATACAGCATATTTTTCTTTAACCATAGAGCAAAAAAAACAACAAAAAAAAAACACTTTTAACTGATAGTATTAATCGGTCAAAATTCTTACTATCGGTTAACGGTTAAACGGTCAAAATGAGCATCCCTAGTATGTATATATATAACCTCAAAACAAGTAACAGGGAGGGAAAAAATACATACACTCACCTAAAGGATTATTAGGAACACCTGTTCAATTTCTCATTAATGCAATTATCTAGTCAAAGAATGGTGTGAAAAGGGAAAAACATCCAGTATGCGGCAGTCCTGTGGGAGAAAATGCCTTGTTGATGCTAGAGGTCAGAGGAGAATGGGCCGACTGATTCAAGCTGATAGAAGAGCAACTTTGACTGAAATAACCACTCGTTACAACCGAGGTATGCAGCAAAGCATTTGTGAAGCCACAACACACACAACCTTAAGGCGGATGGGCTACAACAGCAGAAGACCCCACCGGGTACCACTCATGTCCACTACAAATAGGAAAAAGAGGCTACAATTTGCACAAGCTCACCAAAATTGGACAGTTGAAGACTGGAAAAATGTTGCCTGGTCTGATGGGTCTGGATTTCTGTTGAGACGTTCAGATGGTAGAGTCAGAATTTGGCGTAAACAGAATGAGAACATGGATCCATCATGCCTTGTTACCACTGTGCAGGCTGGTGGTGGTGGTGTAATGGTGTGGGGGATGTTTTCACTGTGCAGGCTGGTGGAGGTGGTGTAATGGTGTGGGGATGTTTTCACTGTGCAGGCTGGTGGTGGTGGTGTAATGGTGTGGGGATGTTTTCACTGTGCAGGCTGGTGGTGGTGGTGTAATGGTGTGGGGATGTTTTCACTGTGCAGGCTGGTGGAGGTGGTGTAATGGTGTGGGGATGTTTTCACTGTGCAGGCTGGTGGTGGTGGTGTAATGGTGTGGGGATGTTTTCACTGTGCAGGCTGGTGGTGGTGGTGTAATGGTGTGGGGATGTTTTCACTGTGCAGGCTGGTGGTGGTGGTGGTGTAATGGTGTGGGGATGTTTTCTTGGCACACTTTAGGCCCCTTAGTGCCAATTGGGCATGGTTTAAATGCCACGGCCTACCTGAGCATTGTTTCTGACCATGTCCATCCCTTTATGACCACCATGTTCCCATCCTCTGATGGCTACTTCCAGCAGGATAATGCACCATGTCATAAAGCTCCAATCATTTCAAATTGGTTTCTTGAACATGACAATGAGTTCACTGAACTAAAATGGCCCCCACAGTCACCAGATCTCAACCCAATAGAGCATCTTTGGGATGTGGTGGAACGGGAGCTTCGTGCCCTGGATGTGCATCCCACAAATCTCCATCAACTGCAACTTTCAGCACCTTGTTGAATCAATTCCACGTAGAATTAAGGCAGTTCTGAAGCCGACAGGAGGTCAAACACAGTATTAATATGGTGTTTCTAATAATTCTTTAGGTGAGTGTACATTTATTTTTAATCTCAAGACAGTTAACAGGACAGATAAATAAATAAATTCCTCTTTCACTTTGTTTATCGGTTTCTGTTTTGTGTCTATTGTACAATTTGTCAAGGGTTTTCTGTGCACTCTGGATTGAGCTCCAGACAGAGATCTGTAACCCCTTGTTCATAACAGATTCAGTGGCTTCTTCTTGCTGTCCATCATTTTGATAGACAGAGTGAGTACGACTGACAATTTATTTCAAGAGAATTCTTTTGGGGCTTAAGTAATAGATGCCATAATCCCGTCGCAGGGCAAATATCTAGAGAGGAAGCTGCGCTATGAAAGCCAATTGTTAAGGAGATCTTGTAAGGAAAGTCTTTGACTCTCCTTGAAGCCACTTTATTGAACCCCTTGGGGAAAAAAGGTCCTAGTACTTTCCAACAGCACTGCTCACCTGTAACCCCGAGAATACGTCACAGCTAGTGTGCTATAGATAGAGCTGACATCCCTTGCCTGCCAGCTGGGATTAAATTATAGTATTTTTTTGTAATAAATGATGGAAAATAGGGGCTTAAAATTGTTGGACTATGCATTAAGTCACTATATGCATAAGATAGCTAGAATGTCAGAAATAAACCTTCTGAGTATTGTGGAAAGCAAACTAAATTTAAATAATATACTCTGATCAGGCATAACATTATGATCAGACCGGTGAAGTGAAATACACTGATCTCTTGATCACGGCTCCTGTTAGTGGGTGGGATATATTAGGCAGCAAGTGAACATTTAGTCCTCAAAGTTGCCCACAGGACTGCCGCATACTGGATGTTTTTCCCTTTTCACACCATTCTTTGACTAGATAATTGCATTAATGAGAAATTGAACAGGTGTTCCTAATAATCCTTTAGGTGAGTGTATGTATTTATTTTTCCCTCCCTGTTACTTGTTTTGAGGTTATATATACATATATACATACCGATCAGGCATAACATTATGACAGGTGAAGTGAAAAACACTGATCTCTTCATCACCTGTTAGTGGGTGGGATATATTAGGCAGCAAGTGAACAGTCAAAGTTGATATGTTAGAAGCAGGAAAAATGGGCAAGCGTAAGGATTTGAGCGAGTTTGACAAGGACCAGATTGTGATGGCTAGACGACTGGGTCAGAGCATCTCCAAAACTGCAGCTCTTGTGGGGTGTTCCCGGTCTGCAGTGGTCAGGATCTATCAAAAGTGCTCCAAGGAAGGAAGAGTGGAGAACCGGCCACAAGGTCATGGGCGGCCCAGGCTCATTGATGCACGTGGGGAGCAAAGGTCTAATGAATCACGTGTTCTTTTACATCACGTGGATGGCCGGGTGTGTGTGCGTGGCTTACCTGGGGAACACATGGCCCCAGGATGCACTATGGGAAGAAGGCGAGCCGGCGGAGGTGATGCTTTGGGCAATGTTCTGCTGGGAAACCTTGGGTCCTGCCATCCATGTGGATGTTCCTTTGACACGTCCCACCTACCTAAGCATTGTTGCAGACCATGTACAGCCTTTCATGGAAACGGTATTCCCTGGTGGCTGTGGCTCTTCCAGTAGGATAATGCTCCTGACACAAAGCACAAATGCTTCAGGAATGGTTTGAGGAGCACAACAACGAGTTTGAGGTGTTGACTTGGCCTCCAAATTCCCCAGATCTCAATCCAATCGAGCATCTGTGGGATGTGCTGAACAAACAAGGCCGATTCGTGGAGGCCCCACCTCACAACTTACAGGACTTAAAGGATCTGCTGCTAACATCTTGGTGCCAGACACCACAGCACACCTTCAGGGGTCTAATGGAGTCCATGCGTCGATGGGTCAGCAAAAGGGGGACCGACACAATATTAGTAAGGTGGTCATAATGTTATGCCTGACAGTAATGTGTAAAATAACATTTTTACACTGCCCTTACAGAGCACTACAAATCAATATGATATTTTTGACATACAGCACATTTATATATAACTGCAAAAACACTGCACACTAATGAAAAAGATACAATTAAAATATTGAATAAAACTAATTAGGAGCGAATGTAAAGGCTGAAAATTAAACCCAGTGTATCGTAAATAAGATCATGCATCAAAGCAACCACATCATTGCTTTAATATAATTACAGAATAGTTTTAACCTTTAGTTATTTTAGCTGCCAGGAATATTGTGTGATTTAAAACAAAAGCCTAATTATAATGATAAAGTAGGACACACATTATAATGATCTGAAATAAGTTAACCCCGTTTGAACAGTTTTCAACTTGATACTGGAAATGAAATAATGTTAATTAAGCGTTTTAGTCATACAGTTATTTCAAAAGCCCTATTCAGACGGTAATGGTTTCTCATGGGGTCATCAGGTGTTTTCATCATTGACAGGGGCTAGCCAGTGATTTTATTGCTGTCTGAATCCAAAGTGTTCGTGTTTTTCTCCCACCAACATCGTAAAAATCCCCAAACCCAAATGATCTCCTGTTAGACAAACACCAGGTCTCTGAGTTTAAGAATATATCCCTTCAAAACGCCCTGATTATTTCCTGTTTGACCCCTGCGGAGCACCGTACGGCTGTGCTTCTCTGTCATTCGGATGCATTTTAAACATCTAGACTTTATTACTGAAATGTAGTATTTACAAGAGCAATTTATTTCATCAGCGCTCAGAAAATAAAGAGAAGGAAAGCACGTGAACATTTGAGACGGGCCGTTATTACGGCAGCGATTATATCTGATAAAATAACCTCAGCATTATGATCATGTCAATAAGAGGCTGTGTTCACTTATTTCTGCTCATTTACATGCGGAAAATAAAATGACATCCTTTATTTTGAGTTAAAACACAAGACAGAAATGCATTTTAACTATAATGTGTGTCTTTATGTCTTCCTATTTTAAACAGATTTAAATAATTAAATAATAATTAGGACATTATTTCCCTATTATTAAATTAAATATGCATTTATTCTTATTATATGACATTTTATTTACAGCACAATCATGTTAAACTCGCTCCTCCACCGGGAATAAATCACCATCCCAATGCAACAGTTTATCAGTGGTGGCTGCACATTTATTTTTACGGACATTAGTGCTCGGCCGATAAACAATATCATATCGAATCGCGATAAAATTAATTTCGATAACGATGATAAGCTCTGGACATTTTTACTCGATATGGATTAATGTAACAACCAATCACACGAGAGAAATAAAGGCAACAACAGCCAGTCAGCGAGCAGCTTTTAGCTTGCACGTCAAAGAACAAGCTCTACTGGCAAAGAAAAATGAGTGGAAACAGTGACGAACGTTGAAAGTAGAACATGAAAGTGAAACTAACCTTGCGAAGATGACGATAAAAGTTGTCGATAAAAGGTAGGAGGAATTCAGCTACTGATTTGAACCGCGCCACACAGACTATATTTATCCGCTCCGGTCAAAGAGCTCACGAGCAGATCCGTTTACTCTGATCGGTCTCGCTCACTGAACAGCGCTGAGAGATCCAGTGAGAAGCGCGTTAATTCAGCCAAAAACAAGTGTCTTTGTGATTTAAACTACTTTAAAGCCAGATAAAACAGCACTGAGAAACACTAAACACTGCGCAATGATACAGTCAGAAGGATTTTCCATCTACAAACCTCCATCATTTACCATGGATTTACTGTGGTGACACGAACTGCACCATCTGTGGCAGAAATATGGGATATTCATATAGAATTGTATATTTTTAATGTAGACATGTATTAAAGGAGTAATGCAATATTATTACCGTATTTTTTATTTACCTATAGAATTTGTGCATTAATAGGCTACTAAATGTTTTTAGGCTACTGTTTTTCATACAAATACCATATAAACCATATATATATATATATATATATATATATATATATATATATATATATATATACACATTTGACCATGGTAGTGAAGAGCTATATGCATGGTTTTAACTGTGGTTATCATCATGATCTAAATGTATGATAATATGGAAGACCTGATAAATGAACTCAGAATATACATTTTACCATATAGAAATGAGGTTGTTACAATTTTTACAGATGTCCATGTTTTTGTGACCATACATTTACATCTGCATCCTCCTAACTCCAGCTACTGCTGTCAACTCACTGTCAAATGAGCATTTCTAAGACAAAATGTAATATTATTAAAACTGCAAACTGTGCCGGAGATATATCAGGCAACACAAACCCGTTTCATGACTACAAACAATATCACCCGTTAGCACACGCAGAAACTAATACATCATTTCTTTCTATTAAGATATTTAATTTAATGAAAAATGACTGGAAAAGGGTAAGGAATTAAAAAAAGGTGAAAATATATTCTGACAATAAAGAGTAGCTTAAAACCTCAATTAACTGGTTTCTACAACTTTCACTTGGGAGCAAAAACCTGCCTTTAAATTTGAAAGAAAGAAATATTTGACATTTATCGAAATCGATTATCGATATCGACTGATCTGAGCATTTTTTTTTAATCGAGATCACTTTTTGGCCATATATCGCCCAGCCCTAGCTTCAAGAGAGACCGTGGGAGGAGCCGCTTGTACTCTAAAAAATGCTGGGTTGTTTTAACCCAATGTTGGGTCAAATATGGACTAACCCAGCAGTTGGGTTGTTTTAACCCAATGTTGGGTCAAATATGGACTAACCCAGCAGTTGGGTTGTTTTAACCCTGTGGTTGGGTTTAATGTTTGCTTAAGACAACCCAATCGCTGGGTTAAAACAGCCCAATCGCTGGGTTAGTCCATATTTGACCCAACATTGGGTTGTTTTTTACCCAGCATTTTTAGAGTGTGGTTGTAATGCAAGCGTTACTGAAACTGTACAGGGTAAAATCTACTGAAAATTGATTAGTAATGCCTTACACTACTGCGTTTCAGCAAAAATTAATACATTACTGTAATGCATTACTTTTGTAACGCGTTACTCCAACACTGACCATCAGAAATATCTTCATTAGTTTTCTGAAGATGAGCGAAGATCTTACGGTTTTGGAACGACATGAGGAATTAATTACTTAATTTACTAATATTTGTGGGTGGACTAACCCTTTAACAAAGATTAAACTAAGTGAAGATTAATAGTTGGACTTACCAAAACAGGCATAATTGTCATGGTGCCATAGATCATGAATGTCAGATGATTTTTTACACCACTTATAGATGCAATTTGGGGAGTCACTGGAAAACACAATTCCAATCATATAGAAATGATCATTAATATTTACTCTGAGAACATATTGACATACATCTGACGATCTATAGTGTCTTTTGCAGCCGTTACATTTGATCATATTGATTTCGAATACTAATTGAGTTCTAGTACTCCTGAAGAAAATGCCTTTGCCAGTATTTTCCTGTTTTTCTTTCCACAGAGCTTCCTATCAGATCACTATTGGTCTTCATTTGTGTTGTCTAATCGTTTAGACAAAATGTGAAAGGGCCTACTTGAAATCTGACGAAAGTATTAAAAAATAGAGAGATCACCGTTTTAAGAGAAGATCATGGTTTTATGATTAGACTCATTTTTCATGAGCTCTCTGCCTCGCAGAGTAATGAAGCCATTATTGCCTGACCTTGAGGGCCCCAGTCAAGGACGGCACATTGACAAGCACTCAGCCATGCCTACAGGCAGGCCTACTTTCACTATTCTGCTGTATACACACGTAATTAGATTTTCAGTTGTCAAAGCACATATCACGAAAGCACACCCTAACCCTCTGCCCCCATTTAAGTAGAACAACCACTGGCCTTGCGAGTGCCTGGCCTTTCATTTTAAAGAGTTAGATAAGAAAAAAGGCTAGTTCCCGACATGCCGTCCCGTATTATTGGTCATTGGGTAGCTCAGGCTAGTGGAATGACCTAGAAATGTTTATGGATAGCTTTTCAGACCAGAAACTAAAAACTAAAACTGCCCGTACGCTTTGTCTAGACATGGGTCAAGTTGTTTCCAGAGACCATTAGCTCCAGAACTGCTGAATTGTATTACATGTGGCACAGACCCAAAGATCCGGTGTGCAAATAATGTCAAAGGATCACTACAGGGGATTTCTCATTTAATAATTTTTTGGAAATTATTTATTGAGCCACTGTGTAAAATATTTGTATCATACATGACTTACAAGTAAGTTTTTTGTATGTTTGGATATATATTGTACACTATATTGTAAACGTACAAGATGCATAAAAGTATTTAGTACAAAGTATTGCACAGCTTTATAAATGTATAAAATTATATTTATTACATCATATTATATTTATACGGAAGCCCTGAACCGCAAAGTAAAAAAATATATATATATGTAAAAATCTAGAATTTCGAGATTAAAGTCAAAATATTTCGAGATTAAAGTTGAAATGTTTCGAGATTATAGTAGACATGTTTTCAAACTGCGAGCGCCTAGCGAGGCTCAAAAAGAATGATTATAGGCTTAAACTGCTGTGATTGTGAATATGATTAAATAAACCCTTTTATCAATATTATTTTATAGCCTACATTAATAGGCTATCTGTCCTGAGAGCAGGGGGGCGGGGGGGGTCATCCTGCTATATTGAATAAAAAGCAGAACATTTTGACTGAAACATGAAGACAGTAAACACACGATGTGATCATATTTGTGGTTTATGTGTATTTTTCAAGCCATCTTGGGGTATTTCCATATTTATTTGAATAATGCAGTTATTGCCATAGCATCTCGTCGAAGAAAGATCTGCTCCATAACATTTCGTTTTCAGTCCCACTATCGGAACGCATCCTTCTAGGACAACCATCTCTATTCTTTACTGTCTCAATAAAATATGTTGCATGACTTTCGGGTCATTATTGGTGAAATACACTTTCAACCACATCACATTTCGTGAGAATCCGAGCAGAGACCGTACGTTTAATCTTATCGTACGAGTCAACGTGCCACAGTTTGGACCAGTTCTTCGCCAGCGCAGTTCTTTAGCTACTAAAAATATATAACGACTTTATTCTCGAAACATTTCGACTTTATTCTCGAAACATTTCGACTTTATTCTCGAAACATTTAGACTTTAATCTCGAAATATTTCGACTTTAATCTCAAAATTCTAGATTTTTTTTTTTTTACAGATTTATTTTTATTTTTTTACTTTGCGGTTCAGGGCTTCCGTATATTTAATTATATTATATATTATATTTAATTATATTTAACTGTTATAGTTTTGGTCAAACTTTACAATAAGGTTTTAATGGTTTGATTGAGAATGAAGAATGAACATTTATTAATCTTAGTTAATGTGAATAACGCAACATTAACTTATGTAAATAATATTGACATTTTTATGATGAATACAATTGTTGCATCTGTTAACATTAGTTAATGCACTGTGAAATAACATGGACATGAACATTTGTATTAACATTAAAAAGGTTAATAAATGGTAGGGTTATGACGAGATCTCACAATATTAAATATGAGAAGATTTTGCCTCGCGATATCGCTACCTTTACGTTATGGTGCCCACCACGGCATCGTCTTCACTGCCGTTTTGCTTTTTGTTTAATAGAAATAAACCTTTTAATTCAGTTGGATAACGGTTGCTTCGATTGTAAAGGTCTGCTCTGCTCATCCAGCGCGAGCGGCAGTCGCTCACGGCGCAGCAGGACTCTGTTCACTGATCGTGTGACGAGTCGAGATGAATGAAAGCCCTTCCACACGGCACACGGCGGTCGTGAGTGTCTTGTTATCCTTCAATTGGAGACATGCGGAAAGCGACAAAACGTGGGCGGATTCACAAGCGGTGCACAAGCCCGGCTCTTCACGGCAGGTGCCACCAAAAATACAAATATTTTGGCTATAACCAATAATCAAACCTGTTATTGATAGGTCATTATTATATTCGCGAATTTGAAAGCAAAAGTAAAATGTGAGCTCTCTGAGCGTTGATCCCTGATTCCCAGTATTAAAGCTTTCTTAGGGTGGGCTGTGTGGTTGTAACCGCTTCTTAGTTTTAGTCTCTGTTTGCACTTTGAATATTGAGAGAGTACTTTGATTATGGTTGTATTATTGTTTTCACTTAAGACTAAGAAAATGCTTTTATTTCCATGTTCAATTTGTGGAAAGCAGTTCAGTTAGGAGGTCACACACATCAGCTCATTATTTGTGAGAGTACTGTTGTCTTTCAATGCATGTGATAATTCATACTCGGAGAGTAGAACTGAAATGGCATTCACTTCAAGATGATGAGTTAAAACTTTTCACAATGCACCTGCAGACTATTTTTAGGATTTCTTAAATGTGCAACACTCTCCTCTCGTCTCGTGAGCTCATGTCTGGTCACACTCCTAATAAATGGTGTTCAAATATTGCTCTTTGTTAGTTAATGCAACTAATGTAAACAAATGAGCTTATTGTTTTTATTATCTAAAAACGAATTATCTCAAATATAATGTGTGAATGCTAACATAAGACTATATGAAGGAGGTTTTGCTTATTTACTGAATACTTTTTCATAGTATAGCTTGAATTTCGTTTTGAAAAGCTCAATTATTTCCCATAAAGTCCTACAGCTTTTTCTTTCAAGATCATTAAGAGCATCCTAAGATTCCAAAGTGGATAAAAAAGGGAAAAAAATAGAAGTCTTTGGTACAAATCAAAGTCATGGGCCTGCATGCTCTCTGTCCAGGTGTGTTGGGAATTGGTAAGCCTTTCATTTGCTGATGAACCTAGTGGCACTAGATCCATCAAACCAGCTGAAAAAAGAAACAACACTGCCTCATCCACTTTGATCACTGGGGGCCAGATGATAGATGACTGTGAGAGTGGTGAGAGTGGTAAGACCAAAGTAATATAATAGAGGGAAAAAAGCCTCAAGCCTCATTCTACTCAACACTGGAGTTCCTCTGAACAATGAACAGTAAAAATGCACCACTCTTCGCTGAACCGTTCACTTCTGTTTTGTTTTGTTTAACATTACATGGTACAGTGCATCCGGAAATTATTCACAGCGCTTCACTTTTTTCCACATTTTTTGTCACAGCCTTATTCCAAAATTTTTCTAAATTCTACAAACAAAACCCCATAATGACAACATTAAATAAGTTTGTTCACTGTTAACAGTGCATGTCAGAGCACAAACCAAGCCATGAAGTCCAAGGAATTGTCTGTAGACCTCCGAGAAAGGTTTTTATCGAGGCACAGATCTGGGGAAGGGTACAGAAACATTTCTGCAGCTGAAGGTCCCAATGAACACAGGCCTCCATCATCAGTACATGGGAGAAGTTTGGAACCACCAGGACTCTTCCTAGAGCTGCTCTTCAAAGCACTTTTCAGTGGCCAAACTGAGCGATCAAGGGAGAAGGGCCTTAGTCAGGGAGGTGACCAAGAGCCCGATGGTCACTCTGACAGAGCTCCAGTGTTTCTCTGAGGAGAGAGGAGAACCTTCCAGAAGAAAAACCATCTCTGCTGCACTCCACCAATCAGGCCTGTATGGTAAAGTGGCCAACTGGAAGTAAAAGGCACATGACAGCCCACCTGGAGTTTGCCAAAAGGCACCTGAAGGACTCTCAGACCATGACAAACAAAATTTTCTGATCTGATGAAACAAAGATTGAACTCTTTGGCTTGATTGGCAAGCATCATGTCTGGAGGAAACCAGGCACCGCTCATCACCTGGCCAATCCCATCCCTACAGTGAAGCATGGTGGTGGCAGCATCATGCTGTGGGGGTGTTTTTCAGCGGCAGGAAATGGGAGACTAGTCAGGATCGAGGGATCGATGAATGCAGTTCTGGACCTTAGACTTGGGGGAAGGTTCATCTTCCAACTGGACAATGACCCTAAGCACACAGCCGAGATAACAAAGGAGTGGCTACGGGACGACTCTGGGAATGTCCTTGAGTGGCCCAGCCAGCGCCCAGACTTGAATCCGATGTCTGGAGAGATCTGAAAATGGCTGTGCATCGACGCTCCCCATCCAACCTAATACTAATAATAATTAATAATTGGTCACATTTATATAGCACTTTTCGGTGTACTCAAAACACTTTACATATAGAAGGGGGGAATCTCCTCAACCACCACCAATGTGTAGCATCCACCTGGATGATGTGACGGCAGCCATATTGCGCCAGAATACCCCCCAAACACACCGGCTTATTGGTGGAGAGGAGACAGCTTGAGAGGTCCTGCAAAGAAAAGAATGGTAGAAACTTCCCAGAAATAGGTGTGCAAAGCTTGTAGCATCATCCTCAAAAAGACTGTAATCGGTGCCAAAGGCGCTTCAACAAAGTATTGAGCAAAGGCTGTGAATACTTTATTTTATTTTTATTTGCATAGATTTCAAACAAACTTCTTTCACGTTGTCATTATGGGGTATTGTTTGTTGAATTTTGAGGAAAATAATGAATTTAAGCAATTTTGGAATAAGGCTGTAACACAACAAAATGTGCAAGTGCTGTGAATACTTTCCGGATGCACTGTGTGTAGCTTGAGTAACATATTCAGTAACTAATTTGTTCTTCCAAAATTACTTTTTAACAAGGAGGTTCAGGGTATCCCTGCACTCGACACCCACCCTATAGAGAATGAAAGATGACCTTGCGTATGGATCGCAGCGATCATGGCACTGCTGTCTCCCAGCAGGGCGTGTCATGGTGTTCCTCAAGGGCAAAAACCTAGAACAGCACTCTGGCACCATCCCATCGTCCCAGTGGCCACATTAATTACCATCCGTGTGATTCAAATGAGGTGAGCGATCACTTTCTTTTTCTGCCCTTACACAACCCAACCGACCATCTCTCTCACTTTGGGCCTTTATCTATTACAGACAGTGATTAATGTTGTCCTCGTCTCAGAACACCAAGTTTATCTGCTCTGCTTCAGTTAGATTGCTGCCATTTTCAGGGGTGCAACTGAAGTGTTACTCTTCAATTACATTTATTAGAAAATTATTATGCAATATATATCTATTTATTTGCAATTTTTCCATAGATCATCTGCATTTATGGTATCTTATCATGCTATGGAATTACTGAATTCCATGGGTAAGCATGATAAGAGTCAATTAATGAATGACATTGTTATTCCATTGAATTGTTAGAATAATAGCAATATGAAATTAGCCTTTTGTTATGGTGTGCATACGGATGTGAGCTGATCTAGTCTCTGATCTGGTTATATTTGATGTGTGTGGCAGAAATGTCTGGTTAATAGAGCTTAAGTGGAATTAGATGCCAGCCTGTGGTGAGAAAACCTCACGTCTGCCCAGACTGTGAATACATTAGTATATGGGTTTCTAAGTTTAGTCTTATTATGACATGCAAAACCTGCCTCCAAGGTCTGATTAAAAGTCAGTTTCTTTTCTTTGGAAGCTGAAATGATTCTTCAGAAATGGCTGAAACACTGGAGTAATACCGCACATTACTGCAGTTATGGAGTCCAGTCGTAATTTTGAATTCCTATCCATTCTCCTTACATCAAGGGTTTAAAACAGTTATAGTACACTGACAATGATTTGTTCATTATCCCAACTGTGGTTTAATGTGAAATTGTTTCTGCCCCAATAAAATGTAATTCAAATCATCTTTAACTAAGCTTTAATGACAGTGAGAGACCAATTAGGAGTTTCAAGAGATTGCTTCACCGTTTCCCTCGCTGTTCCTAAAAGCTCTGATGTACATATGCAGTCTTGCTGAACAACTTTTCCTTAAAGGAGTAGTTCGATTTAAAACTAAAATTAGCCCATGATTTACTCACCCTCAAGCCATCCTATGTGTATATGACATTCTTCTTTCTGATGAACACAACTAATGAGAACTTTATTAAGTGTTAAATATGGATATTTTTCTTACAAAAATGTGGATATTTTTCTTACAAAAATCTATGATGGATGGATGTGCTTTTATAGGCTTCTAACTTAATGGACCCGTTACTGCCATTTATAAATTGTGGAAGCGTCAGGATATTTCTTAATATAACTCAGATTGTGTTCATCAGAAACCAGAAAGACCTACACACCCAGGATGGCTTGAAGGCCAGTAAATCATGCGCTAGTTTTCATTTTAAAGTGAACTACTCCTTTAATGCGTGCTACAGACTGCAGTTTCGGCAATCGTATAAGAGCTTTACAAATCACACTGTCCGACATGGATCTAATAAACTCAGTGTTGCCACATTGGTTCGAAGATTTCCAGGCCAAAAGCTCACCAAAACCTGCCCACTCCAAGTAAAAACCCACCCAAAACTTTAAAATGACAATAATAATTATATAGAATTATATTGCCATACCAATCAATGTTGCTAAGCACCATTTTTTCGCCTTAAAACAAAATAATGACAAAAATAAATAAAAAATAAACAAAGCATTAAAGAAAATGAGCACATATGACTAAAATGTCCAGGTGGAAACTGTCAAAACGGCAATCAAAGATTATTAACCGATGACTTTAACACTCGTAAAAACACATGCATCATTTTCAAATGTCAACAGTAAGAATAAGACAAGTTCATCTCAAAAAGTGCCCAATATTGCAATTGAAACACATTAAAGGATGAGTTCACTTCAGAATGAACATCTCCTGATAGTTTCCTCACCCCCATCTCATCCCAGATGTTCATGTCTTTCTTTCTTCAGTGGAAAAGAAATGAAGTTTTTTGAGGAAAACATTCCAGGATTTTTCTCCACGTAATGGACTTTAATGGGAACCAACGGCTGAAGGTCCAAATCACTGCAGTTTCAGAGGAAGGGCTTCAGAGGCTCTGCACCATCCCAGATGAATAGGGTCTGATTCAGACAAACCATCCCACATTTACAAAAAATGTATATACTTTTTAACCTAAATTGCACATCTTGCGCTGCTTTGCGACACCGCGGATTGCGCAATCACATCAGAAAGGTCACGCTAGAGACCGACTGTATAAAAATATGGATGTAGTGTCCGTGACGTCACCAATAGGATTCTGAAGAGCAGTTTTGAAGCGTAAAGTAGGGATGAGCTGGCCGTTGCTATCTTAGCAGCGCGTAATCATGCGTCACTCCCGGATAACTGACAATAAGCAAAGAGGCGGGAAGTGGGCGGAGCTGAGGTGAGGTGATGCAATGACTAATGACGCGTTCCACGCAACACGTAACCCGTGTTTTTCCAACCTTCTACCCGTGAAAGTGCACTGGAACGGCCGTCAAACCCGTGACTTCCCACCCGTGAACTCACACTAGATCGATGTACTCCCAGTTACGAGTTCTGATGTCACATAGTCCGCGAAACAATAATGGCAGCCCCTACGGATGCACTGCTTATGGAAGTCATACATTAAAAAACAAATTGTTTATTAAAATAAGGTATTGATCTAACGTTATCAATGGCCATTTGTGGGTTAGGGTTAAAGATAGTCTCCGATAATTTACTGACGTTCAGAAATTTAGCAAGATTTGCTGTTACGACTTACGTCTACTGACAGCCACGGAATAGAAATGGCCCTGATTGGTTATCTTTCGTCTGGGACAGACCAAAATCGTACAATGTGTACCAGGCATAAGACACACAAAACGTTACTCTATTGTTATATTTGAAGTGGAATGGCTGTAGTGATTTGAATTAAAATAGCCTGCTCATCCACATCAGGTCTACAAGTGCAAGACTCTGAAAATGTTTAACGAATGAGCATAATTAGATGTATAACACATTTAGCAGAATTGTCATTTAATTTGTAATGCCACATCAGCTGTTAATGCATAATTATTCAGAGCCTGTTTCAGGGGCAGATTAAACCCATTCACAACTAAATTGCGTTCTAAATCGTAAGTCTCCATGGGAAATCCTATTTTTGAAGACTTCAGGACACAATTTGAACTATATCCAAAAATATATTTTGCAATGTATGGTGGTTGAGGAGATTCCCCTATATATATATACAGTGATCAAGCATAACATTATTATTGTGTTGGTCTCTCTTTTGCTGACCTGTTGAGACATGGACTCCACCCTGAAGGTGTGCTGTGGTATTTGGCACCAAGATGTTAGCAGCAGATCCTTTAAGTCCTGTAAGTTGTGAGGTGGGGCCTCCATGGATCGGACTTGTTTGTTCAGCACATCCCACAGATGCTCGATTGGATTGAGATCTGGGGAATTTGGAGGCCAAGTCAACACCTCAAACTAGTTGTTGTGCTCCTCAAACCATTCCTGAAGCATTTGTGCTTTGTGTCAGGAGCATTATCCTGCTGGAAGAGCCACAGCCACCAGGGAATACCGTTTCCATGAAAGGCTGTACATGGTCTCAGCAATGCTTAGGTAGGTGGGACGTGTCAAAGGAACATCCACATGGATGGCAGGACCCAAGGTTTCCCAGCAGAACATTGCCCAAAGCATCACCTCCGCCGGCTCGCCTTCTTCCCATAGTGCATCCTGGGGCCATATGTTCCCCAGGTAAGCCACACACACACCCGACCATCCACGTGATGTAAAGAACACATGATCATCAGACCAGGCCACCTTCTTCCATTGCTCCGTGGTCCAGTTCTGATGCTCACCTGCCACTGTTGGTGCTTTCGGCGGGGTCAGGGGTCAGCATGGGCACCCTGACTGGTCAGCGGCTATGCCGCCCCATACACAACAAACTGCGATGCTCTGTGTATTCTGAGCCCTTTCTATCAGAACCAGCATTAACTTCTTGAGCAGTTTGAGCTCCAGTAGCTCGTCTGTTTGATCGGACCACACGGGCCAGCCTTCGCTCCCCCCGTGCATCAATGAGCCTGGGCCGCCCATGACCCTGTGGCCGGTTCTCCACTGTTCCTTCCTTGGAGCACTTTTGATAGATCCTGACCACTGCAGACCGGGAACACCCCACAAGAGCTGCAGTTTTGGAGATGCTCTGACCCATTCGTCTATCCATCACAATTTGGCCCTTGCCAAACTCGCTCAAATCATTTTTTCACTTGTAAATTACTCAACTGTTAGAAATTCATTATTAAAAAAGTACTTCTGTATTTCTGCACATTTGACAAATAAAACAATGATTTGAAGGATTGAAACCCCTTGACGCGATCAAACAAAAGATACAGAAGACAAATAGGAATGGTTGAAGAGAAAATGTGAGCAAATAAAGAGAAGTGACACCTCTGTATAAAGTACTGTCAAAACACAAATAAAAGAAAAATATGATCTAAATGCAAATGATCCCAAACACATCAGAATAAACAGACTATATCAGGACATCACGGTTAAACATTTCCCCAAGCAACTATTGCATCCTCTTACAAACCATTAGCGTGGATGAGCAATGCTGCGCTGTTCAGATCCAGGGGGAATATTTAAAACCATTTATTATTCAAAGTCTAAAAGACTCAAATGTATACGTATATCTTCACAGAGCTGACAAAGAGAAGTCTCCCAGCTCGGGTGGGCTGAGAAGCTTTGATTAAGACTGCATAAACGGCTTGACCTGCTGACCATCTTGATTCATCACAGTATATGACCCTTGGCTTACTGTAACTACAGAAACCTCAGCATTACATACATGCTGACAACGCTGCCTGAGGTAGCCCTATATGGTTTAGTGAACCACAGAAACATTATATTTTCATGACAGCGTTCGATTGCTTCGGTCTCTTTGTGTGTCCATCCTTTTGTGTGTTTGTACGTATAGCCTCAATAGAATTCCCCACAGGAGCTGAGAGCACCATGGAGATGATGCATGCCTTATTCTCATGAACAATTTCCAATTAGTTTACCTTTTTTCCTTTAAGCCAATGAGGTCCTACTGCTCTGAAATTGTATTGCTTCTTTTATCATGGGTATGAAAGAGAAGGTCATTAACTTGTGTTTTTAGGGGCAGTGATATTTATGGCTCACTTGGTTCGTTCAGTGAGATAAGACATCACCAAAAGGAGGAGGAAACACTTATGTCAGTTTGTAAACGATGTGTTTGTCTAGCTGTTATTTCAGCTGGTTTGTGTTCAAATCCCTACCTAATGATTTTTTAATTTCAACCTAATGAAATTTAACTCAAACTTGACAGCTAGTGATTATATACATTTCATTGAATTAACGTTTCCTTTTGTTTTCCAAAGAGGCAAGGCAAGTTTCTTTATAAAGCACATTTCATACACTGTGGCAATTCATGCTTTACACAGAAAAGGGAATTAAAATAATCAGCAAGGACGATTAAAACAGGAATTAAAGATGATTCATAGATAAACTGTTCCTCATAATTTTCTTTTTAAAGTATTAAAGTATATCTTACATTTAGTGTGTATATTTACACATCGTTTAAATCTTTGGGGTCAGTAGGATTTCAGTTGATCAAAATTGACCGTTAAAGACATTTATAGCATTATTTATAATAAATGTTCTTTTGAACAATGTGATTTGTGACGAATGGAGTAATGACTGTGGAAAATTCAACTGTGCATCACAGGAATACTATATTTTATAGAAAACATTTGTTTTAAATAGTTTATGATTAAATTAAATGCAACCTTGTGAGACTTCTTTCAAACTATATATCATTTTTGGTAACGCTTTACAATAAGATTCATTAGTTAACATTGGTTTTTAATATGTGACCCTTGAGCTCAAATCCAGTCCTAAGGGTCAGTGTTGTGAGATTGAGCTGTAGAGATGATCTAAAGCTGAGTAAATCATCTCTCCATTGATGTATGGTTTGTTAGGATAGGACAATATTTGAAAATCTGGAATCTGAGGGTGCAAAAACATCTAAATATTGAGAAAATCTTCTTTAAAGTTGTCCAAATGAAGTCCTTAGCAATGCATATTACTACTAATAATACATTTCTGATATGGACATTTACAAAATATCTTCATGAACATGATCTTAATATCCTAATGATGTTGGGTCAAAATTATCCATTTTTCTTTGATGCCAAATGTATTGTTGGCTATTGCCCCAGATTTACCCGTGAGACGCAGCACTGCTGATGGGCTCCGGGGGCATATATTAGTTAACTTGAACTAATAATGAACTGCACTTCCACAGCATTTATTCATCTTTGTTAAAGTTCATTTTAACATTTACTAATACATAATTAAAATGAAAGTTGTGTTAATGCACTGTGAACTATCAATCACGGTAACATGCTAATGGTCAGTTCATGTTAGTTAATACATTAACTAACAAATGAAACCTTATTGTAAATTTTACCTTTTTTTTTTTTTTTTTTTTTTTGACGTGAAGGGCTAGCATTATAGGTTCCCTAAAATATGCACTGAACATTTTGTTTTAAAAAGAGCTTTTTTTGTTAAATAAAATCAGCTACGCTCATGCAAATAACATTCCAGTAAATATGCCTATTAATGTTGGAGGACAAAAGTGGGTGTTATAAGGTGTACTTACATTTTCACAGCATTGTATGTTAAGTCTGAAGTGCTACTGTTTGAAGGGTCATACTACCCTGTTTCAAAAGCTGTCAGTTTTGACAAATGCGTGGGCGTGGTTAAGCTGCGGAAGGGAGGGGAACATGTGAACACGCTGTTTTTGCATTGATAACTTTTGAGGCGTTTTATGAGCCTTTGATCATGGGCCGCAAACAGCGGTTACACTCACAGTGTTGATGAATCGTGTGTGTTTCGAAGACTCAGGATCTACTGAAGAGAACTTATGCGATGCAGAAACTCTTACAAAGCAATAGTTTTTGATCCAATGCATCTCTCACTTACTGAATGCGATCTTACTCTTTGAAGCGCCTGTCAATCAACGCATGCTGATGTGTTAAGCGAGGCCTCTTCTCATTGGATAAGGATACGCAGACTTGTGAATAATTGAGACAGAGTCATCGCCGTACACTCTTAAAAAAGCTGGGTAAAAAAAACAACCCAAGTTGGGTTGAAAATGGACTAACCCAGCAATTGGGTTAAATATTTGCTGGGTTAGTTCATTTTCAACCCAACTTTTTACCCAGCTTTTTAAATTAAATTAAAAGGTTTAAATTAACTAGGTTTCTCCTACAACCAAATGAATGGATGGTATTGACTTCTATGATGGTCAACACTCATAACTCTTAAAATCTTTAAGAGAAAGGGCTATGTGTTCTCATCACACTGTACATGATAACAATATAAAAACAAAGATTTAAAAATAAAACTCCTTTAGCATGTATATCCGTGTCTCTTTTAGCGTACCACAAATGCCTGCAAGACTCAATTATACAAGAAATACATTTCTGAAGCGCTGCTGAATGATGCTGAGTGACATTGAGATTAATCCAATAGAGCCGCAACACATTACGCCGTAACCACTTCCCCTGTGCCGCGGATCTCTTCAAGCCCAGAAACATTTGTAATGAAATGGTTTGTATTGATCGAAGGACATTTAGTGGGACAAAGGTGCCTAGTATCGATCCACCTCTTTTGGGGCATCCAGTCAACGTGACTATAACATGGCTGGCTATTTAGTGAGCATGCAGAGAGGCAGGAGGAAGCTTCTCAGATGTCTGCTGGGACACTGCCAGTTTTAAAGGGCTGAAGAGATAATGAACTTAATGCTGCCGGGCATCATGGGGAGTTTAAGTGAGGTTTTCTGCAGCAGAGCCAGCTGGACTACGGTGACTGTGGCATGGGACATTAATCAGTGGTGCCATTCAATTCAAAAGGGCTCATTTATGTCCTGGTTTCTGGTGGGATTATAATAAAATACGGATACAATGTTTTTGGGTAGAGTGAAATTTGTGACAGTTTAATTAGTTCAGCCAGCAGCCTGGCAAGAGATGGCAAGTGTTTTAGCAGCAGGTGGTAATTTCTGCCCATTGGCATCCCTGATGAAAAGACCAGAATGAGTTTCCATTGCAAGCTTTTAGTTCTGGTTTAGCTGGTGGACCAAATCACTCAAGCATCCTGTGACTGGCATCCATATATAACTTGTGGCAAATACCCTCTACAAGTAGTACTAACACTTGTAGACGGTATTCGCAGTTTGATGCAGTTGCCTTAATTTAATTTGTAAATGTGTTTGCTACAGATAAATGACACCATTTGCAATCTGGTGACAGTAAAAATCTGCTCTACAAGGGCCTTCAATACAATGCAATTTTGTGTTAATAGCTTTAGTGTAACTAACTGATGTGAAAAAAGGGAAGCTTAAGCATTTTACATTAAGGCAGGATTCCATGCTTTTATTATTTCCCCTATATTCAGAGTCATGTCTTTAACCTTGATGCAATGGCATAAGCAAAGCATTACCGCAGCAAAGGAATAAATCGTTTCAACTCCCAGCTGTCCAGAGCACTTCCGTTGTTCGCAGCTTTAAATGCAGTTTTGTTGTCATCATAATGTGTTGAGGTGTGATAAGTATTTGATTGTCTTTCCAAGAAATGTCATTTCATGATTATTCATGTTGTTGATGTTTTGTCAGTTTGCTATAATGCACAATGTTTGGCTCTCTAGGGCCGTATACTCAATCCTGCAATTGATCAAAAAGCGTGTTTGGTGCACGTTTGGTTTTTAAGCTGACTGCTAAAACATATTAAAAATGTTATTTGGTTGCCAGTGCTTTTATCCATAAGTTCACCTTTAAACCCTTGTATATGCACTGTAAACCCAAAGTTGGCAAAGCTCAAACAATTTGAGATGATCAGTTACATCAAAATTTAACAAAATTCAAAGATTAAATAAACAGAACTGGCAGATTTTTATTTTGTACTCATACATTTTAATTGCTCTTAACTTGAAATATTAATTTGAATACGCAATTTTTATACATTTAACTTATTTCATGCATTATTTACACTGTTAAAGAATTGATTCTCATGATAAACATAGCCAAAGTTTCTAAAAACACACACACACACACACACACACACACACACACACACACACACACACACACACACACACAGAGCTTGGTTGGGGTTACGGGAGCCGTCGGCGGCGCTGGCGTTGTGTTTTTAGACACGAGATCATCAATGTCACTAAAGAAGTGTGTGTGTGTGAGGGAAAGATCAGCTTGTTCAGCTTCCCAAATAACCCAGCGTTAAGGGAACAGTGGATGCAGTGTGTGTTCCCGGAGTTCTGCAAGTGTGTGTGTTTGATCCCGGTCATGAGTGGGATCCTCAGGCGGAGAGTGAAACTGTAGTGTGTGTGTGTGTGTGTGTGTGTGTGTGTGTGTGTGTGTGTGTGTTCTGGTAATCATCACGTTGTGGGGACATTAATCTGTTTACACAGTCACGTCATGGGGACCTCTTGCGTTGTGGGGACAAAAAATCAGGTCCCCATAAGGGAAACCCATTAAAATCAGTAGAGAAGCTGTTCTGAAGGTGGGGGGCGGAGTTTTAGCTTTGGCCCATAACACACGCATTTGAGGTAGTGTGGGTGTGTGTAGGAGTGCTCAGTTGCGCCCCAAACCTTTCTGGCTGGTAATGCACTCACGTCTCCACACACACATTTTCCAATTATGGTTGGGCTGCCCACTTCCTAGTCCTCGTTAGGAACGAGTTCAGCAAAGAAATACATATTAAATTGACAATTGACTTCACAAACTCCATTAAACAACAACAAGAAGAAGAATATTCAACACTAAGAAGATTACATGCAGAAAATGCCAAGGTACGAAGAGGAAAAGGTGAAATACAAGGTAAGTACATATGATATATGTATTAAGTTAGGCTAAATTGTTTAGCTAGCTAGTAAGTGCTAATTAACTGTTGAGGCTAAGTGAGGCCTGACGATATTAGCGATCACATAATCATTCTATTTTATTGTGAAAGACTTAATTTTAACTGAAAAGTGTGGTCAAATGTTTAGCCTGACTGCTATTGAAGCGAATTTGGTTAATATTAAATTAGTTTCTGTCAAGTTCGCGGAGGGGTGGATTATTTTATGCTTTAATAGAAATGTTATTTTTGTCAGGGCATTGAAATATAGGGATGTCGATGTCAGGCTCGTGTTAATAGTGTTTGACTGTAATTATGAAGAATTAAAGATCGGCTACCTTGCAATATATAGTCATATTTTGATTTGTGAGAGATTAGAGTCTAAGTGAAAATCGGAGCTGATGTCCTTAAGGTTAGTGTTGTGCCAGACATTAATTATCCTTTTTCTATTGTCTTGCATTGATAAATTGTGATAACATTACAGTGTAGTGTTACATGAGAGTAATACACTTCAGTGTTACATTGCAATAACATTATCTGCTTATTGAACATACTAGTTTAATTTGCCATGTCTCCCCATTTTCACACTAATTCTTCACACATCTTTTTTCCAAGTTTGAAATGCCACCACGAATCAGCCCCTTAAGGATGCCATGCATCATGTGGTTTCAAGACTGACAAGACATTCAAATTAGACGTGAAGTATATAAATGCAGAGAAAGGTAAGGTACTTAGGTACCTGCAACTTATTTAAAATCAGCTAACTATTGATGTATTTTGTGTAATTGGCATCCTTTATCTGCAAGATTTTTGTAAAGGTTTTTTTCTGTATTATGCAGGACGTGGTCTATTTGCAAAAGGTTTCTTTTGCAAAGGTGATTTTGTTGTTGAGTACAGGGGAGATATGATAAATGATGCAGAATTGCAGAGGAGAAGAAAGCGTTACCACGCATCCTGTGCTGCATTTATGTTTGATTTCAAGTGGCGAGGGAAAACATGGTGGTAAGATGCACAAAAGCTATATATCTTACGCTGTACTATAGTGTAAAAAAAAAAAAGTAATTGTTGATGGTATATTGTAATGCTTGTATTTCTCATTTTCTTATGTTTCCATATTTTTAAGTATTGATGCCTCAAGAGAAGATGGATCTTTTGGCCGGATAGTTAATGATGACCACAAACATCCAAATTGTAAGATGAAGAAAATTGATGTAAATGGAAAGCCCCACCTTTGTCTGTTTGCCCTTCATGACATTAAAGAAGGAGAAGAAATCACCTATGATTATGGAGGAGAAGACTACCCATGGAGAACACAAGTATGTTGCTATAAAAGCTCATTGTTGCAACGTGTCAAGCAAGTTGGTTGTTGATTAGTTAAACATTTTTAATCTATTAAAAATATATTGATCTAATTTACCTGTATTACTATTGTAATACAAATTTTAATAGGTATACACCAATAAATGATATCCAAATCTAAGGAAGCTTCAATCCAGGTTCAGTGACACTTAGGTCAATGTTTCTCTTTTGACCCTAAACTTTATACGTCCAAGTTATATGTGGCATACAATGGCCATATTGCATTTCACTATCACAAAAAAAAAATCCAGTGATCACAAACAATGATACATGTTCCAATATCTTGTCATATGACTTTTGTCTCTTACAGATGAGCAGCATTGCTGTTAATACCAGCGCATCAGGTGATGCTGGTCCTTCTGTCCCATTAGAGACTCAGATGGACGATAAATCGGCTCAAATCAGCTCTCCTCAACAGGTACGTTCATGTTCATCACTGAAGATTTAACTCCACTGACTCTCTTTGCCCTGTTTTAGTGTTTTTAAAGCATATTTTGATGCGTATCTGGTATACACCACAACACTAAACAGTTTAATGGCATGTGTCCAGTGGCTTAGTGGTAGAGGAGAATCTAGAGCCAGTTTTGTCCTTCGCTGGGGTTTTTTCCGGGTTAATAGTTGCTTTAAAATGGACGCTCACGACGTCCCCACAACACACTTTCGGTCAGTGTTTGAGTTCAAACTTGTGTGTTGAATTGATGAAACCGGTCCCCATAAGGAACATTAACAGTGTGTGTGAAAGGTCCTCATGAAGCCTGTTTTATTCCAGATGTGTGTGTAAAAGTGCAGACAGAGGTTTTACTGGACAGTAGTACATGTTTAAAGATTAAGTTGCTCTATCTATCTCTCTCTTGTGTTTCCATGTTCTAATATCTTGCCATATGTCTGTTGTCTCTTACAGATGAGCAGCATTGCTTGTTAATACCAGCGCATCAGGTGATGCTGGTCCTTCTGTCCCATTAGAGACTCAGATGGACGATAAATCGGCTGAAATCAGCTCTCCTCAACAGGTAATGCTCATGTTCATCACTGAAGATTTAACTCCACTGACTCTCTTTGCCCTGTTTTAGTGTTTTTAAAGCATATTTTGATGCGTATCTGGTATACACCACAACACTAAACAGTTTAATGGCATGTGTCCAGTGGCTTAGTGGTAGAGGAGAATCTAGAGCCAGTTTTGTCCTTCGCTGGGGTTTTTTCCGGGTTAATAGTTGCTTTAAAATGGACGCTCACGACGCCCCACAACACACTTTCGGTCAGTGTTTGAGTTCAAACTTGTGTGTTGAATTGATGAAACCGGTCCCCATAAGGAACATTAACAGTGTGTGTGAAAGGTCCTCATGAAGCCTGTTTAATTCCAGATGTGTGTGTGAGAGTGCAGACAGAGGTTTTACTGGACAGTAGTACATGTTTAAAGATTAAGTTGCTCTATCTATCTCTCTCTTGTGTTTCCATGTTCTAATATCTTGTCATATGTCTGTTGTCTCTTACAGATGAGCAGCATTGTTAATACCAGCGCATCAGGTGATGCTGGTCCTTCTGTCCCATTAGAGACTCAGATGGACGATAAATCGGCTCAAATCAGCTCTCCTCAACAGGTAATGCTCATGTTCATCACTGAAGATTTAACTCCACTGACTCTCTTTGCCCTGTTTTAGTGTTTTTAAAGCATATTTTGATGCGTATCTGGTATACACCACAACACTAAACAGTTTAATGGCATGTGTCCAGTGGCTTAGTGGTAGAGGAGAATCTAGAGCCAGTTTTGTCCTTCGCTGGGGTTTTTTCCGGGTTAATAGTTGCTTTAAAATGGACGCCACGCCCCCACAACACACACTTTCGGTCAGTGTTTGAGTTCAAACTTGTGTGTTGAATTGATGAAACCGTCCCCATAAGGAACATTAACAGTGTGTGTGAAAGGTCCTCATGAAGCCTGTTTTATTCCAGATGTGTGTGTAAAAGTGCAGACAGAGGTTTTACTGGACAGTAGTACATGTTTAAAGATTAAGTTGCTCTATCTATCTCTCTTGTGTTTCCATGTTCTAATATCTTGCCATATGTCTGTTGTCTCTTACAGATGAGCAGCATTGCTGTTAATACCAGCGCATCAGGTGATGCTGGTCCTTCTGTCCCATTAGAGACTCAGATGGACGATAAATCGGCTCAAATCAGCTCTCCTCAACAGGTACGTTCATGTTCATCACTGAAGATTTAACTCCACTGACTCTCTTTGCCCTGTTTTAGTGTTTTTAAAGCATATTTTGATGCGTATCTGGTATACACCACAACACTAAACAGTTTAATGGCATGTGTCCAGTGGCTTAGTGGTAGAGGAGAATCTAGAGCCAGTTTTGTCGTTCGCTGGGGTTTTTTCCGGATTAATAGTTGCTTTAAAATGGACGCTCACGACGTCCCCACAACACACTTTCGGTCAGTGTTTGAGTTCAAACTTGTGTGTTGAATTGGATGAAACCGGTCCCCATAAGGAACTTTAACAGTGTGTGTGTGAAAGGTCCTCATGAAGCCTGTTTGATTCCAGATGTGTGTGTGAGAGTGCAGACAGAGGTTTTACTGGACAGTAGTACATGTTTAAAGATTAAGTTGCTCTATCTATCTCTCTCTTGTGTTTCCATGTTCTAATATCTTGTCATATGACTTTTGTCTCTTACAGATGAGCAGCATTGCTGTTAATACCAGCGCATCAGGTGATGCTGGTCCTTCTGTCCCATTAGAGACTCAGATGGACGATAAATCGGCTGAAATCAGCTCTCCTCAACAGGTACGTTCATGTTCATCACTGAAGATTTAACTCCACTGACTCTCTTTGCCCTGTTTTAGTGTTTTTAAAGCATATTTTGATGCGTATCTGGTATACACCACAACACTAAACAGTTTAATGGCATGTGTCCAGTGGCTTAGTGGTAGAGGAGAATCTAGAGCCAGTTTTGTCCTTCGCTTTTTTTCCGGGTTAATAGTTGCTTTAAAATGGACGCCACGACGTCCCCACAACACACTTTCGGTCAGTGTTTGAGTTCAAACTTGTGTGTTGAATTGATGAAACCGGTCCCCATAAGGAACATTAACAGTGTGTGTGAAAGGTCCTCATGAAGCCTGTTTAATTCCAGATGTGTTTTGTGAGAGTGCAGACAGAGGTTTTACTGGACAGTAGTACATGTTTAAAGATTAAGTTGCTCTATCTATCTCTCTATCTATCTCTCTCTTGTGTTTCCATGTTCTAATATCTTGTCATATGACTTTTGTCTCTTACAGATGAGCAGCATTGTTGTTAATACCAGCGCATCAGGTGATGCTGGTCCTTCTGTCCCATTAGAGACTCAGATGGACGATAAATCGGCTCAAATCAGCTCTCCTCAACAGGTACGCTCATGTTCATCACTGAAGATTTAACTCCACTGACTCTCTTTGCCCTGTTTTAGTGTTTTTAAAGCATATTTTGATGCGTATCTGGTATACACCACAACACTAAACAGTTTAATGGCATGTGTCCAGTGGCTTAGTGGTAGAGGAGAATCTAGAGCCAGTTTTGTCCTTCGCTGGGGTTTTTTCCGGGTTAATAGTTGCTTTAAAATGGACGCCACGACGCCCCCACAACACACTTTCGGTCAGTGTTTGAGTTCAAACTTGTGTGTTGAATTGATGAAACCGTCCCCATAAGGAACATTAACAGTGTGTGTGAAAGGTCCTCATGAAGCCTGTTTAATTCCAGATGTGTGTGAGAGTGCAGACAGAGGTTTTACTGGACAGTAGTACATGTTTAAAGATTAAGTTGCTCTATCTATCTCTCTATCTATCTCTCTCTTGTGTTTCCATGTTCTAATATCTTGCCATATGTCTGTTGTCTCTTACAGATGAGCAGCATTGTTGTTAATACCAGCGCATCAGGTGATGCTGGTCCTTCTGTCCCATTAGAGACTCAGATGGACGATAAATCGGCTCAAATCAGCTCCCCTCAACAGGTACGCTCATGTTCATCACTGAAGATTTAACTCCACTGACTCTCTTTGCCCTGTTTTAGTGTTTTTAAAGCATATTTTGATGCGTATCTGGTATACACCACAACACTAAACAGTTTAATGGCATGTGTCCAGTGGCTTAGTGGTAGAGGAGAATCTAGAGCCAGTTTTGTCCTTCGCTGGGGTTTTTTCCGGGTTAATAGTTGCTTTAAAATGGACGCCACGACGTCCCCACAACACACTTTCGGTCAGTGTTTGAGTTCAAACTTGTGTGTTGAATTGATGAAACCGGTCCCCATAAGGAACATTAACAGTGTGTGTGAAAGGTCCTCATGAAGCCTGTTTAATTCCAGATGTGTGTGAGAGTGCAGACAGAGGTTTTACTGGACAGTAGTACATGTTTAAAGATTAAGTTGCTCTATCTATCTCTCTATCTATCTCTCTCTTGTGTTTCCATGTTCTAATATCTTGCCATATGTCTGTTGTCTCTTACAGATGAGCAGCATTGCTGTTAATACCAGCGCATCAGGTGATGCTGGTCCTTCTGTCCCATTAGAGACTCAGATGGACGATAAATCGGCTCAAATCAGCTCCCCTCAACAGGTACGCTCATGTTCATCACTGAAGATTTAACTCCACTGACTCTCTTTGCCCTGTTTTAGTGTTTTTAAAGCATATTTTGATGCGTATCTGGTATACACCACAACACTAAACAGTTTAATGGCATGTGTCCAGTGGCTTAGTGGTAGAGGAGAATCTAGAGCCAGTTTTGTCCTTCGCTGGGGTTTTTTCCGGGTTAATAGTTGCTTTAAAATGGACGCCACGACGCCCCACAACACACTTTCGGTCAGTGTTTGAGTTCAAACTTGTGTGTTGAATTGATGAAACCGGTCCCCATAAGGAACATTAACAGTGTGTGTGAAAGGTCCTCATGAAGCCTGTTTTATTCCAGATGTGTTTTGTGAGAGTGCAGACAGAGGTTTTACTGGACAGTAGTACATGTTTAAAGATTAAGTTGCTCTATCTATCTCTCTATCTATCTCTCTCTTGTGTTTCCATGTTCTAATATCTTGTCATATGACTTTTGTCTCTTACAGATGAGCAGCATTGCTGTTAATACCAGCGCATCAGGTGATGCTGGTCCTTCTGTCCCATTAGAGACTCAGATGGACGATAAATCGGCTCAAATCAGCTCTCCTCAACAGGTACGCTCATGTTCATCACTGAAGTGTTGCACATTTTATCGGTGCAAATATGTCAAGTATGTGTATTTTGTATATTGTCAACTGCTTTTTGTCACTTAATTAGAAGTGCCCTAATTTTAAAATTGTCTTCTGTTAGTTACATAGCGATGGAGCAGACATTTAGAATTTTTGTTTAAATGCAAAGTATTGAAACAAAAAAAAGCCTCTGTAAAATTACCTTTTTTTGCTAATTGTGTCCCACACACTTGCAGTCTTATTTTTGAACTTCAAATACTATATTATAATAATTCATGTTGATTATACTTTTGTTTACAGATTGTGACACAGCTCCAAAATGAGGTTTTGTACCCAGACTGAGACGGACTAAAAGTGTCATGGTAGGTTTTCAAATGTGATTTGGCCCTTGACTATCCTGAAATAATTATTCTTTTAAGATCATTCACATACATTGCGTCTGTGCTTCTCAGTTAACTCATTTTTGCCAAGCTTTGGAGTTTTTCCATCTTTTCACCTAGCTTATAAATTGCTAATAAGCGAAAGTTAAATGTTCCTGAGTGTTCAAGCGCTTAGATGTCCTCTCGATCAGATTAGAAAAAGAATCCAATCTCATAGAAATTGTATTTGGATCTAGCTCAATTGGAGCAATTAAGGTATTTACATAAAGGCTTTTCAGTCCGATCGAGCCATCAATCAAATTACTAATGGTTGGAATGCACCAATATGAACATTTTGGCTGATACGATATTTCGTTATATTTGAAAGCCGATAATCGATATAGGGGCTGATAAATCTAAATATATTTTTTTTAATAAACTTTGAGAGCCTGATTACAAAAACAAATCCATGAAAAGCCATATCCCAAATACTTCAACATACACAGTACAGTAGCCTTTGACCCAGTGTAAAATTCCTTACTTTTTCAAATTAATTTACACTCCTATGGCCAACTTACTTAATTAAATAAAAGGGTAACACTTTACAGTAAGGTTTTCATTGGTTAACCAACAATGAATGACCAATACTTCTACAGGATTTAATAATCTTATTTCATGTTAATCTTAACATTTTCAGATCCAAAGTTGTGTGTGTTAACATTAGGTAATGCACTGTGATTGGACTGTTAATAAACACATTAACAAAGGTTATTGCTCTGTTTGTTCATGTTGGTTAATGCATTAACAAATGAGACAACAATTCTATTGCCTAACAAAAATAAATTAAAATACCGATTTTGGGATTTTGCTTAGAGCTGCCTTCAACATTTATTCTCATTATCAATTACTTGGTGAATTGTGTAACAAAGTAATAAGAATATATTATTGTGAAATCATTTTGACTAAAAATATTAGAAAAACATCAAAAATGGAATACCTGAACAGTTTACTTATCACAATAGTTGCCAATTTATGCCTGTTAATTTACTGATCAATTAATTGTGGCAACCCATTTCCAAAATATTCTTTTTTTTCTTTTAGCTAAAAGACACAGATCTTCAAGATTCTGGTGAGCTCTTTGATTCTACTCCCGAGAGTTCAGATAATTACATTCCAGATACCACTTCCGACAGTGACAGTGATGTTAGCCTTACACTAAACCCAACAAAACATCAGCTTCTTGATGAGCTGGATGTTGATGAATCTGGCTCAGTGAGTTCCCTTGACTGTGACACAGCAACCACAGACAAAGTAAACAGCTGTACATCTGAAGCATCTGGAACAGGAGAAGAACCCAGTTCAAGTCAGAACACAATAGACAGCGTAGTTGTTTGTGAATACCAAAAAAGAGATGGCAGTAGAGTGTACAACAAGAGACATTACTGCTTGTATTGCTCTAAACCTTACGCTAAGATGGCAAGGCATCTAGAAAGTTCACATGTAAATAAATCAGATGTGGCTCGAGCTCTAAGCTTTCCAAAGGGTTCAAAGGAGAGAAAACTACAGCTGGATTATATTCGAACAGAGGAAATTATGCCCACAATGCTACTGTAATGGAATCGGGAAAGGGGAACTGGTGCCATTTAAACGACCACCGAAAAAGTGCAGGAGATGATTTCATGCATTGTGCATACTGTCAAGGACTTTTTACAAGAAAGGTCCTGTGGCGACACATGCGTTCTTGTAGACTTAAACCTCAGTCAGTCCTCCCAAACCAGGAAAAAATCGTGTTCAGTCTATGTGTACGTACACTGGGCCTGTGCCTTCAAACATGACCAAACAACTGTGGGGAGTAATCAGTGCCATGAATCCTGACCCAATCACAGATATAATAAAAAGTGACACCGTAATTACTGAATTTGGGCAGCGCTTGTTAAATAAAGGTGGGCTATCAGACAAGAACAAACAGTGTGTGCGAGAGAAGATGCGAGAATTGGGAAGGTTGATTCACAATGCGAGGAGAGTCACCTCCTTAAAAACAATGGAAGATTGTGTAAATCCAAAGAAGTATATGGAGACTGTCAAAGCTGTCAAGTATACGTGTGGGTATGATGGTGAAACCGACAAATTCATGATTCCATCGCTTGCTAACAAGCTTGGTAATTCCTGGTCAAAGTAAGCAAACTCTTAAAAGCTCAGGGCTTAATCTCAAATGACAAACAGCTTGTGAAGAATGCCAGTGAGTTTCTTGAAGTCCATGAGAACAAGTGGAATGAGATGATCTCTGCTACAGCATTGAGGAACATCAGTGAAGCAAAGTGGAATCTGCCCTCTGTCTTGCCCTTTACTGAAGACGTCCAAAAATGCATACATATCTCGATGAAGTGCAAGGCAGTGGTTCAAATCACTCTCCAAAAGTCCCTCTACTAAAGCCTGGATGGAGCTGGCGAAGGTATGTCTAGCCCAGATGATTCTCTTTAACCGGCGCAGGGAAGGAGGTGGCCAGCATGCCTTTGTCTGCATTTCTATCACGAGACACTTCTGATCCGCATGAGGATGTGGACTGGGCACTCTCTGAAGTAGAAAAACTCTGCAGACACTTCACAAGGGTTATCACCAGGGAAAGCGTGGTCGACCAGTTCCAATACTTTTGACTCCAAAAATGCTGTGTGCTTTAGAACTCCTTGTTAAGCAGAGAGAGGCTTGTGCGGTTTTAAAAGACAATGCCTATATGTTTGCAAGACCAGAAGCCATGACACATTTCCGAGGGTCAGACTGCCTCCGTGGCTTTGCAAAGGCGTGTGGTGCAAAGTGTCCCAAGTCACTGACATCTACCAGACTGCGAAAGCATGCCGCAACCCTTTCAACAGTGCTGAATATGACCGACACTGAGATGGACCAGTTGGCAAACTTTCTTGGACACGACATAAGAATCCATCGTGAGTTCTATCGACTCCTGAGAAGACCCTGCAACTTGCCAAGATCAGCAAAGTTCTAATGGCCCTTGAGCAAGGAAGATTAGCTGAGTTCCACGGCAAGAACTTGGATGAAATCGGGATTGATCCTGATGGTTTGTTATTTTATTTGACTTTCTGTTTACCATGTTTTCAAATACCATGTGTTTATGATCCATTATATGCCATTGTTAAGCTGCACTTTCAACTTCCACAGAAAAAGTTATTGACTGTAATGAGGAAGATGGGAGCATACAAGAGGAACATTGTTCATCTACTGTTGACGGTTTGTATTCCTGTTAAAATACACTACTTCATTTAGCATAGTTTGCATTCATACAGTCATGTGAAAAGGCAAACAATGTGTTCCAACATTAAAGATGATGCTCCAGTACACAGAGCAAACACTTTTTTGATGAAACTGCTTATTGTGCATTGAATGCATCCAAGCTATTCTTCAACATGTTTTTCACTAAACATTCATTCTGGAGTGATTTTTCTTTTGTGCTACCATAAGATTTCTATTTCATAAGAGAAACGTGTACATTTGTCATAAAATGCTAGCTGATCTACTCTTCTTGTGTTGGTTGGGTCATGGCACAGAACGAACCATGTTAGATGATTGTTAATATTAAGTTTATGCATTGTTACATTTACATTTATGCAATTGTCAGACACTTTTATCCAAAGTGAATTACATTGCATCGAACCCATGACCTTGGTATTGCTAGCTCCACGCTTTGAGCTACAGGAAAGCTGTAGCTCAAATATTATTTCAATAATATTGAAATAAAACAGTTAAATACTCAGTTTACTTGAGTTTATGTTTGATTAAATGTCCGCTAGAAAGATGTATGATGTAGATGTTGTTCAATTATACTTGCAATTAGGGCTGTACGGTGGCAGTTTTTACCACCGGTGGTCTAGTTCTGTCGGTTAACGTGACAACCGCACCACCGTGGTGGTAAAAACTGCCACGGTGGTAGATCACCACCGCGGTGGCTGAGTAGCCTAGCACTGGAAGCTCATATGGCACGAGTGAAGCACAACGCTTTATTTACAATATAAATAATGGGATCGCAATTAAATGTTATCTCGCAGCCACGGAAACATAACATTCATGCGAGCGAAGGTAGACTTTGTGAGGTGAGCCAAATTTAAATAGGCGTTACAATAGGCTTACAGCATTTTATTTTGACATTATTTTGAAATTTTAATTAACGTCTCAAGAAAAGTCTACCTCTCTCGTTCATGAATGTTATGTTTCCGTGGCTGCAAGGTAAAATTTCATTGCGAACCTATTATTTTTGTAAATAAAGCATGCTTCACTCATGTCATATGTGCTTCCGGTGCTACTCAGCCACTGCAGCGTTGCGGGTGACGTTCACTGTCACAGAACTAGACCACAGCGGTGTTAAATAACTGCCACCGTCACAGCCCTACTTGCTATAATAAACACAATTGCAACTGTATTGCACTTTTATGCAATAATTATTTAAAATCATTAGTGTGACAAATAACACATCAGTTGTATATTGTCAGCATTCTAGAGTACCTGTTTATATCTTTCTGAAAATGTTATTATATAAAATAATGTTGACTTATTTTCCATATAACCATCAGCAGAGGTGGCACTTCCTCCTCCCGAGAGGAATGATATGCCACCACCACCCAAGAGAAGAAACCACCATCAGATGAAGAGAATCCTTCAAGAGCCAGTGCTGCGAGGCCTTCTTCAAAGGTGAACTCTTCACACATTTCTCTTTGCATGTCTGCTTCTTTCTGTAGATGTACTGTCAGTTTATAGTCAATGATCATTTTAGGCCAGGGTATTTAAGGTCAAACAGTGATTTTTACATTAATTGTAATTCTATTTATAGGTAGAGTGCACATAATTGTACTTGCACGGTAGATGCTGACACAAATAGTAGGGCTGTCCTCAACTATTTTTCTAGTCAACTAGTAGTCATTTAAGCCAGGGGTGGGGAACATTGATCCTGAAGGTCCACTCCCTTGCAGTGTTTAGTAGAAAACACTCATCTGCCTATAAGTTTAGTTCTCCTGAAGACCTTGATTAGCTTCATGTATGTTTTATTAAAGTTGGAGCTAAACTCTGCAGGACGCTGTTTTTTTTTTTCTTCCTGTGACTAACGACTAATTACATTTGGTCTAGTTACAATTACTAGTTGACTATCACTGTTTCCCAACCTTTTTTCAGTCTTGGCACCCTTTGAAAATTCTCTCAATTCTGTGGCACCCCCTCACATACGTTACGCTAGGGGTTTAACGGTACAGATTGCTCACGGTTTGGTTTGTATCACGGTTTTAGTTTCACCGTTTCGGTACAGTTCGGTATTTGCTATGTTCAGGAGAAAAAGGACTACTGTCAAATAAAAATAAAGAAAATAATAAGAACAAATAATTTAAATACAAGCAGTAGCACAAATAACTACTATCGAGCAAAGATACTAATAAAATAAACAATGCTTCCAGGTTTTTCAGGTAGGTCTAATATTAGTTTTCAGGTACAGAAATGTATCAAATGTAAAATAACATTGCATATTTGACTGTATAAATTAAAGATTAACCCTATTAAATTTACAAAAGCTATTCAATCAGGAGCAGTGAGTGATGTCCTTGTCTTTTGTTAAAGATTAAACAGACCGCAGGAAAGGCTACTGCCCCTTTAAGAGCTAATGCACGGATATGCGTTGTCTTTCTCGACTGTATACAGTTCACTTAGGGCATGTACAGACTATGTCTGCAAGGATACTTATCAAGATGGACATGTTGACGTACTTTTGTGTGAGTTTGTCCGTTTAGCGCAAGACTTGAAAGAGAACTCAATATTTGCGCTGTGAGGCAGTGTGTGCTTTCGGGTGAGTGCACAGAGACAGATCTTCTCTCAGCGCGCAAGTTCACATTCGCGTCTTCTGGCTCTACACCCGGTGATGACGGAGGAAACGACTGCTCATATTCGAACATACGGAAGCACTCGTATGCATTGAACAAAGTTTACAAAGAGAGTCCGTTTTGACCACGTTTTTCTTTTATTATCGCTGTTGTAGTGTATCACAGAGGACCCAGCACGTGTGTCCATCGACAGAAACATACATAAAGCGTTATTTTCAAGTTACAACCCATATTATACAGGTCCTTCTCAAGAAATTAGCACATTGTGATAAAAGTTCATTATTTTCCATAATGTAATGATAAAAATCAAACTTTCATATATTTTAGATTCATTGCACACCAACTGAAATATTTCAGGTCTTTTATTGTTTTAATACTGATGATTTTGGCATACAGCTCATGAAAACCCAAAATTCCTATCTAAAGAAATTAGCATATCATGAAAAGGTTCTCTAAACGAGCTATTAACCTAATCATCTGAATCAACTAATTAACTCTAAACACCTGCAAAAGATTCCTGAGGCTTTTAAAAACTCCCAGCCTGGTTTATTACTCAAAACCGCAATCATGGGTAAGACTGCCGACCTGACTGCTGTCCAGAAGGCCATCATTGACACCCTCAAGCGAGAGGGTAAGACACAGAAAGACATTTCTGAACGAATAGGCTGTTCCCAGAGTGCTGTATCAAGGCACCTCAGTGGGAAGTCTGTGGGAAGGAAAAGTGTGGCAAAAAGCGCTGCACAACGAGAAGAGGTGACCGGACCCTGAGGAAGATTGTGGAGAAGGACCGATTCCAGACCTTGGGGACCTGCGGAAGCAGTGGACTGAGTCTGGAGTAGAAACATCCAGAGCCACCGTGCACAGGCGTGTGCAGGAAATGGGCTACAGGTGCCGCATTCCCAGGTCAAGCCACTTCTGAACCAGAAACAGCGGCAGAAGCGCCTGACCTGGGCTACAGAGAAGCAGCACTGGGCTGTCGCTCAAATTTTGCATGTCATTGGGAAATCAAGGTGCCAGAGTCTGGAGGAAGACTGGGGAGAAGGAAATGCCAAAATGCCTGAAGTCCAGTGTCAAGTACCCACAGTCAGTGATGGTCTGGGGTGCCATGTCAGCTGCTGGTGTTGGTCCACTGTGTTTTATCAAGGGCAGGGTCAATGCAGCTAGCTATCAGGAGATTTTGGAGCACTTCATGCTTCCATCTGCTGAAAAGCTTTATGGAGATGAAGATTTCGTTTTCAGCACGACCTGGCACCTGCTCACAGTGCCAAAACCACTGGTAAATGGTTTACTGACCATGGTATTACTGTGCTCAATTGGCCTGCCAACTCTCCTGACCTGAACTCCATAGAGAATCTGTGGGATATTGTGAAGAGAAAGTTGAGAGACGCAAGACCCAACACTCTGGATGAGCTTAAGGCCGCTATCGAAGCATCCTGGGCCTCCATAACACCTCAGCAGTGCCACAGGCTGATCGCCTCCATGCCACGCCGCATTGAAGCAGTCATTTCTGCAAAAGGATTCCCCACCAAGTATTGAGTGCATAACTGAACATAATTATTTGAAGGTTGACTTTTTGTATTAAAAACACTTTTCTTTTATTGGTTGGATGAAATATGCAAATTTTTGTGTTTTCATGAGCTGTATGCCAAAATCATCAGTATTAAAACAATAAAAGACCTGAAATATTTCAGTTGGTGTGCAATGAATCTAAAATATATGAAAGTTAAATTTTTATCATTACATTATGGAAAATAATGAACTTTTATCACAATATGCTAATTTTTTGAGAAGGATCTGTAGATGCATCATCAGATGTGAGATGAACCGTGGGTGGAGAACCATGCGATTTAAATTTTTTTGAGAACTGATTCACCCCTAATACAGATGTTGATGTCAGACATTAGATATGTTATTTCAGACTTTAGATATATATAATGTGTGTGTGTGTGTGTGTGTGTATTGATTGTTTTATTCACATTTTATCATAAAATAAAATAAAAATATTTGAAGGACTTTTACACGGCACCCCGGTTGGGAAACACTGGGTTAGACCACTATTAAGGGGCAGCCCTAATTAAAACTGATAATAGGATTCAGAGCTTCAGATTGGAATTCCAGCACAGTTTTATAGCTTATGATTTTCTGTCCACTTTTAGGTAAAACTACCCAGAAGAAGACACCCTGGCAGCAGACTGAGGTGCAGGCGGTGGAAAGGCACATGAAGCGTTTCATCACATCACTCACTGTACCAGCAAAGAGCGACTGTGACAAATGTTTAAAAGCTGAACCAGAAGCGCTGAAGAACCGCGATTGGAAGACCGTAAAGTTTTACATATATAATCGCATTACAGCTTACAAAAAGAAATTGCAGTGCAGATAATAATGTGAAGAAACAACTCACTGGCATGGCAGGTTTTGTTTAAAGATGTTAAAAATATAGCAACACTTGTTGGATATAGAACAAACTTTATTGTTAGACTAATGCTTTTCTACTTGTGGCCTTCAATGCTGTCATCATAAAACATACTTCAAACTACACTTAAATTGAGTGTATGTTTTATGATGACTGTGATGAAGGTCACAAGCAGAAAAGCATTGGTCTAAACAAAGTTGTTCTAAAGTTGTAGTTTGTTTAAATTCACATGTCTGTGAAAGGAACCATGTGTGAAACTTAAAAGTTTTATATATATATATTTTTTTTATATATAAGATTTTATTTTTAAGGACATGGCTTTGAGGTTTTGAGGTTTAACTTCATTTTGAGTTCTTTTGGGAAGTTTGGACTCAATAAAAGTTGAATTTAACAATTTGTAATGTGAATTAATGTTTTGAAGTTAAATTAGTAGTAGATTTATTATAGTGGTAAGTGTATCAGGTGAAGTAGATAGATGATGCTGGGTGGTTGGCTGTGTTTGAATATTATGTAAAGAAAATTACAATTATAGAAAGAATAATTATAGTGGAAAAGTTTAAATGTGTCACTTCTGGGATGAAATATCCAGATAATAATTCACCACTCTCATTCAACCCTTTGTATGTGAATGGAGCACTGTGAACATCAATCACACTGATATCCCAATCAAACAGAATCAATCGATCCAAAAAAAAAAGCATGAGGAGATCATTACGAGCACAACCCTCAGGCCCGGTTTCACAGACAGGGTTTAGATTAAGGTTAGACCTTAGTTCAATAAAGACATTTAAGTTGCTTTTATAAACATACCTTAGAAAAAAAACAGTACAGGTGGGCATCCTGACAAAACTGACACTCTCAAAGCATATCTTAACATATGCCAGTTAAAACAGCTCAATCATGCCTTTCAGTCTGGGACTAGCTTAATTCTTGTCTGTGAAACTGGCCATAGGTTGATTTAGTCAAGAGTGAGGCTTTGCGCATCTAGCACTATTTGCAGGCCTCACTACATCTCCACATTAAGACATTTTCTTCATTTGAACTTTTGTACTGCTACTGTTTATTTTAATTCTACTTTTGTGTAGATTAAACCAATTTTAAAGGGCAAATGGGCAAATGCAATTTGAAAATTTACTTCAAATAAATGCCTATTAATTGTTTTTAGTAATATATTTATTGTTCTTGCAAGGTCCCCACAAATCAATTGGGAAGTTGTGTGAATTATGCAAATAGGTCCCCACAAATCAATTGGGAAGTTGTGTGAATTATGCAAATAGGTCCCCACAAATCAATTGGGAAGTTGTGTGAATTATGCAAATAGGTCCCCACAAATCAATTGGGAAGTGTGTGAACTATGCAAATAAAATGCAAATAAAATGCAAATTAGGTCCCTGTAAGACATGTTCACTCGATTTTTCATAGGTCCCCATAACACATGGTCAAGTCATTACTTAATCTTTTCAGATATCTGAAGGCGTGTATAAGTTAACTCAGCTATGGTAAGTATCCTAATTTTTTCATTCCTCTAGAACCTTTAGAAAGGGTGGTCCCCACAAGTGATGATAATAAATGAGGTCCCCATCCAACATGGAAACCAGTATGTGTGTGTGTGTGTGTGTGTGTGTGTGTGTGTGTGTGTGTGTGTGTGTGTGTGTGTGTGTGTGTGTGTGTGTGTGTGTGTGTGTGTGTGTGTGTGTGTGTGTGTGTGTGTGTGTGTGTGTGTGTGTGTGTGTGTGTGTGTGTGTGTGTGTGTGTGTGTGTGTGTGTGTGTGTGTGTGTGTGTGTGTGTGTGTGTGTGTGTGTGTGTGTGTGAGTGTGTGTGTGTGTGTGTGTGTGTGTGTCTTTAGCTCCGCCCACTGCACGCCTCCACGAGCTCGGCTGTTTTCAGAAAGAATCGGTTCAGTGTTTCTGTCTTTTATAAATATGATAAACTAAAGACTCTTGGGAGATATGAAGGATCAACACAACTCTATAGAGACTCCAGATTAACATGAGACTGGCAGAAACTGTGTGTTATGTACCCTTTAAACACTACTAAATCTTCCACTTAGCATTAATCTTGTATAACATTATATATAACATATTTAATTTGAGCTTGTACTCTCCCTTTCGAGTGTAATGGCAAAGCATGCTGGGAAATATAAATTCAGTTAAATTAAGGTTTATCTAATGTCTAACACAAGTTCATAAAACTCAACATTTCCTTTTACTTAAAATGTGTGAGTTTTGTGAAACTCAAAAGAAAGGTCTAAATACTAAACTCATTTGTTTGATTTTAGTTTTCCCAACTCACCAATTCATTATTTTGAGTTTACGGTGTGTAGTATGCAGATGATGATTTTGGAAAGTTGCACGTCTCTCAGATAGCCTGGTGATTATACTCATTGAGAGTGGAAGGCCATGGACATCATCCATGTTGAGCTGTTGCAAGTGTGTTTTGTTTTTTTCCACCCAACTCAGCCGTCAAATTACATGACTTCAAAACATAGCATCTACAAAGAGGTTCACACAGTACTGATCCCGCGAACAGACCGGCAACACAAACTCGCTCCTAAAGGGAATTCTGTTATGAAAGTCTTAATCAAAATAAAGAATGGATCTTCCCCGCGTGTAACCCAGAGGCCAGCAGAAAGTTGCTGTCAGGTTTTTGTACTGACGCTGGGGAATGTTTGAAGATCAAGCCTTTGGGTATGTTAGCTTGAACAAACGGACTTCAAAGGTCTTCAGGCAACCCAATCTCTAGTATTAAAGGTCCTGATGGCTCAAGCTCCTGAGCGAGTCGTTTGCTTAATATTGCATCACAAAGGATCACATTCTCCTAATGTAATAGGCTGCAATTATCAGGCATCAAGTTGCAGTAATGTTTAACCAACAACCGTTTTAAAATGAGCACAAAGTGCAGTATATTTACTGTTACTGAATGACCAGTTGGATATAAAATCAATAACTAGCACTTATGGGCCTGTTAGGGCTTTATTTATATTTGTAAATATGGCTGGGAATTCCCAATTGCGCTGTGAAGGCGTGGACAGGGTTATTTCTGCGGCTGATCTGCATATGCATTCGTACGAGTTTCAGACGCTGTATTTATGGGAGGAGAGTATTTAAATAAATCATGCAAGGTGATTTACTGAGGTTTGCACTTGTCAATTTACTGGTGTTTGCGCCATTATTTACCGCCCAAAAAGCACGTCTTAAACCAGATGCTAACGGGTGGTGTTGGTCATTATGGGAATGATCCGGCTGTGTCTGTGTTCAGTAATGTGTGTGTCGTCGGTAGATCACGCTCAGAACTTTACACTCCCATCAGTGCTTTTATGGGATTGCAATCTCGCGCTAATTTGCCCTGTTCAGTAAATCTGGCCAAAAATGTAAATTTTTCAATATAGCATACATTTTGTTAACGTATTGTTTTCTGGAATTGTGCTACTTTTTGTAAAATAAAACAAAATACAAAACAACAACCCAGATATGTGAACCATTAAATCATATTAAGTGGTTCTCACAAATCACTGGTCGGGTCATTAGCAAGAATTGCACAAATACTGTAGATAAAGTAACTTAGCAATAGACTTCTTCAACTTGCAGATGGCTTTTTACAGGGAGAAGAGACAGTGCTGGCTTCAAACGGATCATGAGTAGTTGAACAATGTCTTCCAGTTGGTTTGAGTTTAATGTGAGACCAAATATTCACTACAGGGTTCAGATCCTTTCTAAAACATGAGCCTGATAGACTTGTTCTCAAGCCACTTCTTGGTTGTTCTTTAAAAATAGCATCTGATCATTCCTTTTTAGACAACAACTTTTATTTGTGGGAAACGAGCCATTCTGCAATATCCTCCTGCTCTCCAAAGCATTAAATGACGTCTCACAGTGAAGTATCTCCCCAATATCAGCATCTGAAACGCGACACTCTTCCTCCACGCTTCGCTGTGGTAGAGATGCATTCACTATTATATTCATCACCAGATTCTAATAAATGCATCTCTGGGGCATCATCATGCAACTTGTGTTTCAGTGTAATTCATCACATCGCACACAACTTCCCAAATTCTGCCAAAAACGTGGCTTTCTGAGAGCGTAATGGCTATTTAAGTAGTGCATTTGCTTAAAGTGAGCTAATATTATGACCAATAATTTGTGGTTAAGACAATTACATGTTTAGTGTTTAGCTATTTTGGGCTTGGCCCTTTTTTTTGCCCAGGAGTGCATTATTCCTGTGCTCAGCAAACAGAGTTGTGTTGTTTAGTCACGGTTTACACAGAATATGCTTTTAGTAGATTGTGAGGAAACACTGAATTAACTGGCATCAGCGAACAATGGTTATCCCCAGAATAGGAAAACGCAGGGATTATTGTAATGCTTGGTAATAACTGGTAATAACTTAATGCACATACTCACCATAGTCATACATGTATGTGAAGGTAAATGTGTATTCGTTCCTTGTAGGGGTGGATGATATGACCAAATTCTTATTTCACAGTATGATACATTTTATTTCACAATAGAGATATATATATATATATATATATATATATATATATATATATATATATATATATATATATATATATAAAACCTTCGTTCATCTTCAGAACACTATTTATAGGGTCATAACACACACAGTTTCTGCAGTCTGGTGTTAATCTGGAGTCTCTATAGAGTCGTGTTGATCCTTCATATCTCCCAAGAGTCTTTAGTTTATCATATTTATAAAAGACAGAAACACTGAACCGATTCTTTCTGAAAACAGCCGAGCTCGTGGAGGCGTGCAGTGGGTGGAGCTAAAGACACACACACACACACACACACACACACACACACACACACACACACACACACACTATACGTTGATGTTGTTCTACATTGTACGCACCGATTCCTGTAACCCGAACGAAGCTCATTGATGGGCGCGCTCTTGCTCTCGCTCTGGGTGGTGTGTGTGTGTGTGTGTGTGTGTGCGCTCATCCGGGGGAAGTGCCCATATAAGGAATTCCACCCTTCATGATGTCATACAGGGCCATACTTGAAAAACACTTTCTGAAACTTGTCTGAATCCTGAAGGAGTGTATTTGCCACAGAAATACTGATCCGTCCAACGCATGTTTTGAAAGTTTGTCCATGTTTATCATGAGAATCAACTCAGTGTTAATAAGTCCAAAAGCATGAAATAGCATTAGACCTCCCCATTTAAGATATTTCTGATGAAATTCGAGAGCTCTCTGACCCCTCCATAGACAGCAATATAATGAACACTTTCAAGGTCCAGAAAGGAAGTAAAGACATCGATAAAACAGTCCATGTGACTCCAGTGGTTCAGCCTTAATGTTATGAAGCGACAAACAAAATAACTTTATTCAACAATTTCTTCTCATCTGTGCCAGTCTCATACGCAAATCTTAAATATAGTGCAGTGCTTTCAAAGAGCTACGGCATTGGCCAATACTGCTCATGTGAGCATCACAACGCATTGGGTGAACTTAATCTTTGAAGTTGATTAAAGTATGTAGTGTATATGTTAGCTTGCCTGTTATGTGACTGTAGCCTTACAATCTGTGGGTGTTTAAATTTTCTTAAATTTCCTGCTAGTCTGAACGTTTTCTAAAAAGCTGTCAGTTTCCATTCCCTCCTTAACTGATCTATATAAACACATTTTCTATTTCAAGACAGTATAGTTACTGTAAGCCCTTACAAAAGCACTGATGTTTTACTA